>JABTTQ020001229.1:0-600000 GCA_016081115.2 Rehmannia glutinosa | reverse complement strand
TGCGTTGATTGAAGGATTTGGATAACTATGGATTTGAGGTCCATAATAACTTATTCACTGAACCAGTTTGGGTTATTATATGTTAACGTGGATTTCAAATTGTTTCGCAACATTGTAAAGATATGTTTTCAATAAGTTTTTATGGGTGAAATATAGCCAATATTGAGTTTCTCAAAAATTAAAGCACCAAGTTTCTGAAACTCAAATCTTTGAATCCAAATGGAACCTATATAATTTTCGCCATACATAAAATAAAAGGAGGTTCTTATTGCCACAACTCTTATTCAAGAGAACTGAGTCAATCTTTCCCTTTGCTATAAGTAACTGTTAATTTCTTTCGGTTCTTTCTTATTTTTTTCTTCCTCCAGACTTCAATTTTGATCTTGGAATGACTACCTATTTGCATACAGTTGGAAGGTGGTGGTGTTGCCAGTGGAGGTCTTCGTGAACTGATACCCTGCATTGCCCGGACTGCAGTTGCTGTTGGGGTGGATGGAATCTTTATGGAGGTACAAAATGGAACATTTTACTTCATACGCGTACTTGTTTGATAACTGATCAAGGGAGTGAAATTTAAGTCATGTTTACCTTTTAATTTATTTTCTGAGTCTGCATTTGTTGCTATTAGGTGCATGATGACCCTTCAAAAGCTCCAGTTGATGGTCCAACACAGTGGGTAAGCATAATCGGACTATAATTATTTATATGGGAGTTCGTAGTTTGGACTCTACTTAAGAAAACGAAGTAGCTTCCAATATTGGTAAAATAAGTGGTCTCATTCAACTTCCTTTTGTTCATTTTTGTTATACAGCCTCTTCGCCACTTGGAGGAACTTCTGGAAGAGCTCATCGCAATTGCTGTAAGTTAATACTATGCCTGCCTAATACAATTGTTAGAAGCTCACTAGTCGTCAAGGAATGAGATCAAAGCAAAAAAAGAGTATGTAAGAGGCAACTGTCTTTTAAGTTCAGAGTCAAAAAAATGTGTCATAATTAAATAAAAGAGATCAGTCTGCTCAGGTATAGTGATAATGAAAATATAAATAGATAGATATAGTTTTAGATAGATCGCGTAATAAAACATCGAAAAAGAAAGGAATGTGCCATTCACAAAGCCGAGCAACTAGCTAAGTATCAACAGTAACTGACAACCACAAGCCGGTCGTGTAGCTATAACGGGCCTCATTAAAACCCAAATACACTAAAACCCAAAGGGAAAAACTTTTAATGGGAAAAAGAGTACCCCGAGCAAAGAAGTAAAAGAAACAATGCATGAATGCACAAATCTATAATATTGTTTACCATTACAATCAAAATTCAAGTGTTCCAAATTTCTGGTGGTGAAACGGCCGACCATGTTGTTAATGAGAGAGATAAATATAGTTTTTTAACAATGGTGCTTCAACTGTTTTCAGAGCTTTTCCTGTTTACTTGATATGTCTGATGAAGAAGACATGAAATAGAAATGCCTTTCTCCTAACTCATGTTTGTCTTTATAGAGGGTTAGCAAGGGGAAGCAAAATTTTCAAATTGATCTCACTCCATTCCGACCATGAGATCTCGAGTATCTCACGTAGGTAACACCTCCCAAAACCTTAAACCACTTTTCTACCATTGATATTGCGTGTGGTGCTATATTCATCAGTAACTTGTAACCCACATAATATGTGTGCTATGTTTGCTGTAGGTCTCGACATTTAAAACCTTGAACCCAGGTTTTCAATAATTCCATCACAAGTTTCTTGTTCTAGCGAGCATGGACACGAAAGGCACCACCAAACAGAATCCTGGCATGGAAATATATTATGCAATGTAATTGATTAATTGTATGATTTGTATCAAGTATGAACAAGTCAGTTGTGTACAATTACTCAAATCTTTATTTTATTCACTACCCTTTGTTCTACTATAAGGTGACTCTTAGCAAGTATGGTTGAACTTTTGAGATTTTATTATGTACTCCGTGGTATTTTTAATATTATTTTTTTATCTAAACATTTTGGTATATATTTTTTTATCTAAAAACTTTCTATATCTCCCCATAGCTATGGAAGTGGTGAATTGGGTTGTTGCACTCCTTCCTCTCACAGACGAATGGAGGAGCAATTTTCTTCTTTTTTTCTCGAGGGTGTAACAATAGAGGAGGGTGGAGAGGGAACATATGCACCCATATGGGATCGAACTCAGGTCAATTGCCTGAAAGCACAAGCTTTTACCACTGAAATACAATATTCACCCGCAAATGGGGGAAGCATTTTAGGACACATACTGCAACTTAAAACTAGAAGGAAATGAACCCAGAATGCATTATACGGTATAAGATACTTAAACCTAGAATTCTCTATGCCAATTGGATGCCCTCGAGTTTATATTTACATCCATAATTGCCATCTGAAACCTTATTTACACTTGAAAGCCTACTAAAAAGCAATGGAATTTATTCATGGTGGGATAATATATGCTGTCTATAAGTGTAAAGTAAGAAAAGCAAATGTAAAAAAATTTTGGGGGGCTAAATCAATAAAAAATAAATATTTAGCAATAAAAATTAATATTTTAAAATAAAATATACATATAATTAATTGAGTTTTCAAAAAATTTGGGGGGCCTAAAGCCCCCTTGCACAAGGGAAGCATACGCCCCTGAAGTTAGGTGAATTTTGAGAGGTCAGCAATCTTCGCAGTCCAATTTGCTCTTTATGTGGAGTTGAGAGTTGAGACCAATTATAACCTTCTAGCTATATAAATTGTGGAAATGGCACATTTTGCTTCTCTTTCCGTTACATGTGGATGTTGAGTGGGTGTGTGGATGTATGTGTGAAAGAGAGATAGCTAGTCACAGACACAGTGTCAAGGTGATTAGTAGAGACGAGTATATTTCATCACATTTTCCAATATCACAATTACACGCCAAGTATATCAATGACGTCATCAATGTACAACCCACGTGTATTGATCAATCATTATTGGAATAAGACACGAAACACAATGAAAAAAAGAAAACTTGAATTGGTGTAGCAGCTTAATAGTGTAATGATACATTAATAATGCAGTGACAGCTTAATAACACTTTCCAGACTCTCGCAAAACTGCCATACACATTCCCCCTGTAACGCGGATCGAATCTTCTATTACATTCCAAAATAGTATTTCACCATTTATTCCACCATATGGATGATTGTCATGTGTTTTTTAAACCGTTATCACTTTTATTATCAAGACCCACAATATATGCTTGAAATTTATTCATATGGTAATTTTATACACATGACAATCATCCGTACTATGTAATAATAATAGAAGATGAACCAACATTTTGGAATAGAAGATTCCATCCGCATGTAACGACCAAAAAGCAAAAACAAATGATTTATGGAATAGAAAATAGTGGAAAGATCATACCACTAATGGAGGAGCCATCAAAGTAAAACTATAAGGGTCCTCCTAAACTGACACATACAGATGAAGCCATATAAACCAGTAAAAGAACATAATATATTTGGTCTAAGCATACAAGGGAAAGGGTTTGGATTGTTCATGCTCTAAATTAACAATCCCAATATTTTCCATTCACCCAACTACAAGGACTCTTCTTCAAGGCCACTCTCTATCTTTATATACATCCGAAATTTCCATAACCTTTACGCTTCAAAAGCCATTTATAAGAACTGAATAATGTTTACACCATATAAGTATATCATCTACCGTATCGAAAGAAAAGTAAAGCAGCAAACCTCCCACTACGAACACGTTGCCAAGCAATCTTGAGAAATCATCAAACTTTCGCGATCCAAAGTATCTTTTACAGCCCTGTAAAACTCCACCCACGAAGACGATGGACCATCATCGACAGGGCCCCACAACGAGAACGTCGGGTTTGGACTAGCAGGGCAAGCAGCAACCAAGTCCAAAACAGAAGCTGCAGGTCTTAGTGTCTGAGGGAAATTGAATGCCAAATTGTCGACTTTGTGCTCGTAAATTTTCCCATTTCTATCCAGTTTATATCTTGATGTGCCTTGAAATTGCCCTTTTGCCTCCCATGGAACCCTAGGGACACCCCTCAAATTCCATCTTATTAAAATCATAGTCTCAGAGGGTTGCCAGACTCTAAGTATGTCTAGTGAAATATCTCTGAACAAAATTCTGCCATGAAATCTTAATGCCCAGAATATCAGTTTGTAGTTTTCAATTCCAGTAAAAGTGTTTAGAGGGTCCCTAAATGTTACATCATCCCTGCCAATCACACAGAAAAACCCCCAAAAAGTAAGAAATAAATGAAACGACATCGTTTACTCCAATTTCGAGAAACTCAACTCTAACACAACATGAGATATCATACAAAATTGAAACTCAAAGAAGCATAAATGATTATTAAATTGGCAAAAGCGTACCTGTAAATATCATAATTGAGGTCTTTGGTGAAAATCAATGGTAGGTCTTCACGAAGGGTTCGCACAGCTAAACCTAAATTGACATAAAATTCATTTTTCTGGTCCTGCTGCTTATCCTGCGCACCTGAGGTTCGGTTAACCTGCACCGCGCCACGGCGCGGCGGCGGCGGCTCCAGCTTGGTCTGAGCTGAGGCGGTAGGAATGGAAACCGATGAGAGGGGGACATTAATGGCGGAGGGTTTGTCTTTGGATTGGAGAAGTGTTGGAGAAAGATTTGGCAGACTATAGGCCATTTATTTTTATTATTATTGGGGTTTCTATGGTGATTGAAGAGGAATACTGAAATAGTAACAGGTTTTTGATTTTTTTCGATTTTGTGTTGTGGAAGAGAAAGTGAGATCTTGAATTTGAGTGGTTTTGAACATAGCCAAGATTTTCCACTATATTTTTCTGCCCTAAAGTCGTTGTATTGTAGCATTTTCAGGCTTATATTCCCCGAATATTACAAAATTAAGAAATTAGCTTGCTCTTTCATTTGGTTTATTTATAATTCGATAAAGAATTAAAAAGAGAAACTATTTTGAGAGAAAATTGATTGTGAGGTGAAAAAAAATGTATTAATTGTTGAATTATGAGTGTATTCTGTAAAGTGGAGCACAACACAATAGAAGTTATATATTACAATAGAACAGAAGGAAAATTGAAGCGAGTTGTACTCTATCCGTAAGATAAATACGTATCGCATTGTGCTGATGGAACAGATGTGTTATCCCCAAAGATACAACAGTCAACGTCCTTGAAATAACAAAGCAAATTTCAAGGCTTCAACGAATCGAAATGTGAAAAAAAACCGAAGTATACTACTATGCAATGATATAATATAAAAATGAGAGAACCACTAGCTTGTAGCTCAAGTGATATCACTAACCCTTTATAAGGGTGTTAACTAGGGTTCGAATCCTGTATATTTCAGTTTATTTGAAATTCTCGAACCAGTACTCCCAGCTTATTAAAAAAATATAAAATTGAGAGAATGCTTGTGTTTTGAACAACTATAATGCAGTCATTTTTATATGACTTCCAATCGTAAGGGGTATCATAATCAGGCGATAAGAATTTTAGGGATATTGGGTTGAAACCTCCAAGTAATGGACACTCTTCAATTGCCACTATGTTGTAACATCCAAGTAGTGGGCATACCACTAACTTTTGTTTTAGCTTTTAAGTTGATTGTTTCTTTATTTTTATTTTTTCAGAAATTAAAAAAAATGTATTTTGTGTAAAACTAGGCCTAGTCTCGTTTGGACATGGTTTTGGGCTCGACTTGTGGTACCAGGGTGGGTTGGGCGCGCGTGTGGCCTACCATACCTCACATGTGTATAATTCTTTCAAATTGCACACTCTTGTGCACCCACTTATTGATATATTGAATTTAATCAATATTTTATTTCTATATGGGATGAGTGACTTTTCACCTTCACAACTTCCAATATCTCATTCCAAGTGATTAACTTGTGTATTTTATTTCTCACTCACCACAAATTGATTTTGAGAATATAAATATATTATACACATCTACTCGAAACGTAGATTATTATTCCAATATTTTTTTACTCTAGAATTAAATAATTAGTCACTAAGAAATTGGTCAAAGTTAGGTTATCAACCAATCCTTTAAAAACCAATTTCCAACATTAATGACAAAGGATATGATGGTTTTTTTTTTAATAAGTAAAATAGCAATTTTTTATTAGAAAAAGAGAACAAGTGAATCATGTATTTTGTGAGACTATATTATATACATAATGATTAGTGTGAACGATTCCATGTGATTGATGAATACAAATTAAATATAAATGAATAATGTATTGGGACAAAAAAATCCTAAAATTTTATGAAAAAAATTCACATCCGATCACTAAGAAATTTATATGCATTTGCATATTTCTTGTGCCGCCTTAATAGGAATGGTAATTGGGCCAACCAAGTATTTGGAGACACGTATCCGCCCGCCCACCCCCAGACCCAATTGAATAAAATTCTATTATTTTGTGTTGAAGCTTTATCTTATATTTTGTATTAAAAAAATATTATTTATAAAAATTATCATTAGCTATATATATGTTATATATAATATTAATATATAAGAGCTACATTAACATATGTATCATCTATTAAATATATTTAAAAATATACTTTGACAATTTAACATCCCCATGTACTAGTGTGGTTGATGGGCCAAAGGGCCTACTAGGGCGATCAAGCCCACGCCCTCATTAAATTCTATCGGTCCATGTCATGTAGTATGTATCATGCCAGAAAAAATATTTCCTTTATAAAATAATAAATATTCTTATCCTTTATTGTTTTAAAATAGAATAATTTATTTATTTATAAAATAAAATAACTTAATTTATTTATTTGTTTCTATTTGCTCTGTTCTAACTAGTGCTATATTCTTTTTATAAACATTTCATTCATTCTCGTTTGTAATAGTTATTAAAATTCGACAATTGAATTTGAGTACCAATTATGTAATGAATATAAATTTAATAAAACAAACTTGTGCAGGAAGAATTCTTTTTTAGTAATTTGGATAATGGGATCATATTATTTTGAACAAACAATACATTTACAGATTTACTGGCGTAATAGTTTGTCTGACAAGTTCACAGATTTTAGTAAATGATTCTATTTGGTTGCAGAAATCATAGGCTTGTTAGTTTATGTTTCATGGTCCATTTCCAGTTTCTGAAGTTGGAAATAGAATTTTGAGAATTTATTGGTTTTCGTGTGGAAATTGGGATTGTGTTTGGATGAATGAATTGAAATGTGTTTTATGTAGGGTTGGAAATGAGATCGTGTTTGGTTTGAGTAGTTTTAAAATATTATTTTATTTATATAATAATTGAAAAGTTGGTAGTGGTGGGGTCCATTTCAATATTTTAATTTGAATATATAATATTATATTTGTAAAATTATAATTGGTGGGTCCCATTAGATAGTTATAATTTAAAAATAGTAATATTTTAAGTAGATAAAGTTGATAATGGTGGATCCCACATATATAATTGAGTTAAAATATGAGAATAGTGATTAATAAGTAATGATGAGTGATGTAGGGTAGTGTATAGGTTTGAGAATAGAAATTATAGGTTTGAGAAATTGTTTTATGTGAAAAATAGAAAATGAAAATGATGATTTCCATTGGAAACTTTATAAACAAACATGATTCCACTTTTATGTATAGTTGGAAACTGGAAAGAGAGGCCATTGGAAACATAAACAAACAAGGCCTTAACTTTGAAGCCCCAATATTTATTAGTATTAGTAATTACCTCCCCAAACAAGTTGCAACTCACACTTGCTTCACTCTCCCTCTACTGCCACCTCTTTTGCATCGATAACCCCACAAATCTTAACAGCTTCTCTGATCCAGTGATCGTTTCCCCACCATTTTTTTAATTCTACTCTCTCACAAAACCAGAAAATCAAGAGAGACTGAGAGAGTGTCTCTGTGCTTTTTTTAGGGGTGTCAATTTCAAACCCGACACGCAAACCCGATACGAACCTAACACGAAATTAATGGGTATGGGTCCAGGCTTCGTGGGTCCTATCGAAAATGGGTCGAACTCGAATAACCTGCCAATTAAACAGTCGGGTTCGGGTCAACCAACCTACTATGACCCATTTAACCCGCCTAACCCGTTTGTGAATTTGAAAAAAAATTAAATAAATAATTAATTGTAAGAAAAAACAACAAACAAGACATGTCATTAAAACTTAAATGATAAAACCTCCTTAATTATGTATTTGTTATTATTATGCATGTCTTTTTGAATATTGTCCTTAAAATATGATTAGTATATCATGTTATTTATGCAATTATGTTATTTCTTTTTGTACGTTGTGAATTGTGATATTTTTTATTGATTGAATAGTGTATGATAGTGATTGATTTTAAAAAAAATAAATTTATTCAGTTAAAATTATTAAATTTATATAAAAATAATTTTATTAGACGGGTTACGCGGGTTGGGTCCGGGTTACCTGTGAAATAAATAAGCGAGTCGGAGGTCTGGGTTGAAGATTCTCGACACGAATAATTAAACAGTCGGGTTCGGCCCGCTTCGACACGCCAACCTGCGAACCCGGACCCATGAACCCGGACCCAACTCGAATTGACACCCCTAGCTTTTTTCTCTCTCTCTTTTCTACCTGTGAGCTGTGACTTGTGAAGGGGAAAAAATAGAATAATCAAATCCCATTTTCTTGATCCATGTATCCCTTTTTCTAAATCGTCAGAAACTATGTTCTGTGCGCCGTGGTTCCGCCATTAACGCCACCTCGATCACTCCCCCAACTCTCGATTCGAAGGGCCATTTTTATCAGACACAGAGTTTCATATCTTCTAGTTTTTTCTCTTTTCACTCTTCTGCCACCAACTTTTCCATGGCGAAGCTATCCTTGCATAATAACACTCATTTTTCTAGTAATTTCGCTTTCTGAGTTCATAGGCTCTTGAATTTGTATATTGTTTGGGACGATTTCCGTTTTGTAGTGTAATGTTGACTTGCATAGCCTGCTCGAAGCAGCTAAATACCAACGGATCTCTCCGCGAGCCGCCGGAAGACGATGAAAACGCCGCCACTCCTTCCACTAAGCAAGCTATTAAAGCCCTCACTGCCCAGGTAAATTACCAGTCCTCGATTTATTATGGACTTCTGAAAGAAAAAGACTATAAGCATGAAAATGAAAACTGCAGAATATCTAAGCATATTGAATAAGATATTCATATTTCATTGAATGCGTATGGAATACACCAGTACATCCTTTATAGACCATATTCTCTTAGTTGTCAATATTAAATAATCTAGTACAACATTTACAGATCACATTTCCTTAGTTGGCAACATGTAGATAGTGGTAGGGAATATTCCTCAAAACAAACTTTCCAAAGTGGTTGAGTTGTGAGTGTTCTTATCATAATGTTTAACATGCCCCCTCAATTCGATGGAGCCTTTGGAAACAATATGAAGTTTGTTCTTAAGGCGACTGAAGAATTGTAGACTTAAAGGCTTCGTGAAAATGTCGGCAATTTGGTCACAAGATGGAACATGATGAACTTGTAAAATTTTGGCAGCAACCTTTTCTCTCACAAAGTGAATATCTAATTCAATGTGCTTTGTTCTTGCGTGTTGGACGGGATTGGAGGCAAGGGAGATGGTGCTCAAATTGTCCACCCAAACTGTAGGAGTTGCAGACAAGGGAATGTGTAATTCACCAAGTAATGAGCACAACCATGTAAGTTCAGCTGTTGTGTGAGCCAAGCTTCTATATTCAGCTTCAGTGCTGGATCGTGATACTGAAGGTTGCTTCTTAGAAACCCAAGAAATGAGATTGTTTCCTAGAAATATACAGGAGCCAGTGACGGATCTTCGATCATCCAAGTCTGCTGCCCAATCAGAATCTGAGAATGCAGTTAAGTTCAAGTTTGAGGATTTAACAATGTGCAGTCCATGATCTAAGCTTCCAGCAAGATATCTGAGAATTCTTTTGACTGCTTTCCAGTGTGCATCAAGGGGATTTGACATGAATTGACTTACCTTATTAACGCTAAAGGAAATCTCAGGTCTTGTGATAGTTACATATTGCAAGCCTCCAACAATACTTCTATACAAAGTTCCATTAACATTGTTGTTTCCTTCATTCTTAGAAAGCTGTAGGGATGACACCATTGGTGTAGGACATCCCTTTGCTTGCTCCATTTTGACCTTTTTGAGAAGATTTTTAACATATTGGCCTTGGTTAAGATGAAGCCCTTGAGTAGTCTTACAAATCTCAATTCCAAGAAAGTGGTGAACATCTCCAAGGTCTTTTAAAGAAAAGACATCTTTATCATGTCATTAATGACCTTTGTATCATTTCCAGTGATCAATATGTCATCTACATAAATGAGTAGATATATGTGTGATGCATTTTCAAACCTGTAGAAAAGGGAGGTATCTGCCTTTGAGTCTTTGAAGCCAAGATCAATTAGAACAGATTTGATTTTATTGAACCATGCCCTTGAAGCCTGTTTCAACCCATATAATGCCTTTGACAGTTTACAAACCAATGGTCCAACATCATCCCTATGTACCTCAAATCCTGAGGGTTGTTTCATATATACGGTTTCTTGTAAATCTCCATAAAGAAACGCATTATTGATGTCAAGATGCTTAATGTTCCAATCAAAAGTCATAGCCAAAGATAAAATTATTCTGATGGTGGTTGGTTTCACAACTGGACTAAAAGTCTCAGAAAAATCAAAACCTGCTGCTTGAGAGAAACCTTGAGCTACTAACCTGGCTTTGTGTCTGATGACATTCCCATTAACATCCTTTTTTACTTTAAAAATCCACTTGCACCCCACCAGGTTCTGCCCATTTGGTAATTCTGTAAGAGACCATGTTTTATTCCTCATAAGGGCATCATATTCAGTTGTCATAGCATTTTTCAAAACCGGACTGTGGAGAGCTTCCTCAATGCTCTGCGGTTCAACATCATTATCAAGATCAATGTGAAAAATCTTTGGTTTATAAATGCCAACCTTGGATCTAGTAACCATGGGATGATTGTTTTGATATCCAGAGGTATCTGTTACAGGATGAGGATCTGGTGCAGGTGTGACAGTATCTAATAGTGGTAATTGGGCATTCAATGGAATAGTAGAATTGGTGTGAGAAGACTCAGTGGATGGAGTATGAGGTGATGGAGTATGAGGTGAGGTGTGAGTGTTATCTTGATGAGTTTGTGTAACAGGAGGTTTGGAACTTTGTGGTGGTATGAATGACAAGCTAGGTGGAGTAGATAAAGGAATATGACAAGTTGGATCATTGGATTTGGGATTATTAGACTGATAGGGAAAAACCGTTTCATCGAATAGAACATGCCTTGAGACAAGGATTCTACCTGTTGAGAGTAACACTTTGTAACCTTTGTATTGATTAAGACAAGGATTCACATAATATCTCTAATTGTTCAATCTCTAGTCAGTTTGTCAGAATTTTACCCATAGTGACCTTGCTTGATCAATTTAACTGACATCAATGCAAGTCGATGAATTGAGAAAAAAATCAAACAGTCTTCAAAGTACAACTTCAATGTATGGGAAACTTTTGTTAACATGAATTCATCCCTCACTTTGACATGGAAAACGTGGGGTGTTGTCTTGTACCGACCGGGGTATCATTTTTTGTCACATTTAGGAAAGCAAAAATTATATTCGGACGTTGGAGTGATCGACATGTTAAACGTCGTAGGACAGATGAGTACTCTGATGCAAACTACATGGCCATTAATATCTGACAATAGCTATATGTCTTAGGGACTGAAGTTCAGTGATAAATATCTGAAGATAGCGACCATCTTCTAATTGGGCCAAAACTAAGAATTAAAGGATTGATCAGTCTTACTTCTATTATTGCTGTTTAGCAATGACTTATCCGAAACTGAGCCAGCATATTGTACATGAACATTCTATCCTTTGTATAGAATACCCATCTTGTTCCTCACTTTACGTCATTTACGTTTTATATTTTTTATATGGGACATGACTAGAGCAACTATCTCAACTCATCGCCGTCTCATTGTATTTTCCATGTAAGTGGAAAAACCTATGATGATGATGGTTTTGGAATTTCATCTATTTTCTCCTTCGTATGAAGGTTGCGTCAGGAAGGGCATCCGGCGTAAAACTTTGTCACTTTGCTTTTTGTGAGAATTTGTAGTGTTAACTAATTCTAGACAATTAATTGACACTATAAACTTCACACACCGACCCCACATAGTGGGATAAGGTGCAGTTGATGATGATGATGATGATGAGAGAATCTTGTTTGATCGCGTTGCCTGCTGTCGGGATATAACTGAATTCGCTTTAAGAATCCATATATATGGAGCTGACGGTTGGTTGTTATCTACCCTTCCAACCAACTCATACCTTTGTTCAGGGGCGTATCCTTGCCTTCCAAAGGGGGGCTTTAGCCCCCCCAAAATTTTTGAAAATTTTGTTATTTATATGTGTATTTTATTTTAAAATATTTATTTTTAGTACTAAATATTTATTTTTTATTGATTTAGCCCCCCAAAATTATTTAGCCCCCCCAAAGATACGGGTCTAGCTCCGCCCCTGCCTTTGTTGGTTTACGTGCTTTTAAAAAGTCTCAAGTTGCCACTATTTCTTAGGTTGGTTCCAGAAAATGCTAGCTTACTAGTCGCAGAGGAGACATATCGTTTTATGCCAATGTGCTAGCGTTGTCTCTTTTGCCAATAAATCTACCTATAATCCTTATGTGGTACGCTGGGCTTTTAGAATCACATAGGTGCGCTTCTAACTCATTTGTGGTCTTATTTTCTTCATATTTGTTAGATATCAAGGTTTTTCTTCTAAATTTGCATGGTTTCTGTACTGCTTTGTTATTTTTCTAAGTCCAATGGAGGAGAAGAGAGAAGTCTCTTATAAGTCCAGTATGTTACTCAGAGAAAGAATACATTGTGCAAACTTCTAAAAGCATTCATTTTTCGTTCCCGCTCATTTGAGTTCAGAAGTTGAGATTCTATTTACTACATCCTTTAGTTGTAAGATAATATACGAAAGAGTTGCACGATACTCTAATAAATACATAATATGTTTTCGCAAGTGGCGTTCTGCGTTCTTCTTTCTTTGCCATTTTGAAGGGATTTCAAAAGTAAATGATATATGTTCTAATTTTCTGACTTCCTCTGGGTGGTTTTTGCAGCCGAGAGATTTTTAACAAGTGGCAAGCTCAACGGTGGTGGGCGGATAATTATGACAAAGTAATGGAATTATACAATGTCCAGAAGTTTAATCGTCATGAAGTACCACTGCCAACTCCGCCACGATCTGAAGATGAGGTATGCTTTTACATACTTTTGGTGTAATGAATTTGTGGAGAAGTACATTTAAATTTACGTTTTCAGTCGGTTGTTGAATCCTGGTGTTATCAGTTGTTAGTAAATACAAACATGGAAAGAGAATTTTCTCTTCAGGGATGCGCATTGAAATTGTTTTTAGGGATAATTAAATAAAAAAAAACCTGAGGTTCGGGCTAATTACAAAAACCCAGAGATGTTTCAAATTACAAAAGCCAGCTCAAATTTGATTATGTCTAAAGTTTAAGGGGTAACTTTTAATATTTCTGTAAATGTCAGGTGGATTTTTGAAATATTTTTTGCTTATAAATGGGAAAATATAAGACGGAATCAAACTCAAAGGCTTTTCGCAGCTTTCAAAAATCTCTAGATTTTTTTTGTAATTAGACCAAACCTCGGTTTTTTTGTGAACATGAATACACTTTGTTACAGTGTGTTTTCTCTCAGAACTCAAAACTTGAACCCGTTGAGGACAGCCCTATGACACCTCCATTGGGTAAAGAGCATCCACCCCGACACTTCCATCGCCCAACAGGAGTCGGTTACTCATCATCAGACTCAGTCGAACATCACCTGCAATCTCGTCATTACCATGAGTCGGGTGATCTTAACTCAACTCCAAAGCTCTCCAGCATCAGTGCTGCCAAAACTGAGACATCATCCATTGATGCTTCTGCACGATCAAGTTCGTCCAGGGAGATCGACCACTCTGGAGAACTTTCAGTTAGCAATGCTAGTGATTTAGAGAGTGAGTGGGTCGAGCAAGACGAGCCCGGAGTCTACATCACCATCAGAGCTTTGCCAAATGGTGCTCGGGAGCTTAGAAGAGTGCGATTCAGGTGAGTGGTGCTTTCTATATGCGTATATAGTAGTTCTACAGATTAAAGATAAGGGATAATTACAAAAAGGGAAAATAAGATTTTTAGTCCTGTAAGTTGGACATGTTTTAGAATTAGTCATCTAAATTGTCACATTCATTTTTTAGTCCTTTAACTTTCAAATTTCTAGATATTCGGTCCTTTAACTTAACAATTTTATTTTTGGTCCTATAACGTAACATATTTCAGAAATTTCGTCCTATAACTTAACATATTTTAGAAATTTGGTCATGTAACCTTTTTTTTAGGGGAATTTAGTAATATAACTTAACAATAGTTAAATTTAATTAATTTATTAAAAGGTTATTTCTAAATTAATTTAATTTTTCAAATCGAATGATTTTAATTAACAATTAATTTTCTTTAAAAATAAATAATTATTTTTTAATTTAATTAATTTTTAAAAAATATTTAAGCATTAATTTTTAAACCTTCGAATTAAATGCATCTTGTACACTAGTCTACGCTTACATTTCTTGGAGATAATTATCCTCACCAAAGGTTAATTGCATAAATATGACAAATTATTCTTAAGTTACTAATTTGATGTAATTATTTTAATTTTCCTAGAATTCATTAATTATTTTAGAAATTTCTATTTATTTAAACTTTTTATTAATCAAATTAATTTAATTTTAATTGTTTTTATAATTTGATTAGTTTCCAAACATTGAAATTTAATTATTTTATATTTGGTCCTATAAAATAGTTAAATTTAACTATTGCTAAGTTATAGGACTAAATTTCTAAAATATATTAAGTTGTAGGACCAAATTTCTGAAATATGTTAAGTTTTAGGACCAAAAATAAAATTGTTAAGTTAAAGGACTGAATAACTAGAAATGTGAAAGTTAAAGGACTAAAAAATGAATGTGACAATTTAGAGGACCAATTCTCCAAAAGGTCCAACTTACAGGACTAAAAATCTTATTTTCCCTTACAAAAACTATGCATGAGGTTTAGCCTAATAACAAAAAAAATCCAATTATCTTTCAAAATTACAAATACCCTTCATAGTGTTACAAACACCCCTTTGAGGTTTGTATTTACCTAACTAGGCCTTTCTAGGTCCATCAACAAATCTAAAACCATCATTGAAAATTGTTCATCGTTGTAGCTTTTCGGTGAATTAACTAATACCCAGCAATGTCAAGCATCTAATTTTAATAGTTTAAAATCATTTTACGCATCCATCTATAGTCAAATGGCAGATCTTTTCATCATACAAGAACATTACTCTTGGATCCTAGGTGTCTTCTCGAAATATAGGGATAATACAAAAACATCCCTAAGGTATGGGCTAATTACAAAAAAACCCAGAGTTCTTTGAAAATTTCAAAAAACACCTTAAAGTTTGATTCCGTCTTACATTTTTCCCGGTGATTTTCAAAAACATTTCAAAAAAAACCCCTGACATTCGCAAAAATATTACAGTTACCCCCCTAAATTTAAAACAAAACGAAACTTGAAGGGGTTTTTTGTAATTTTGAAACATGTTTGGGTTTTTTTGTAATTAACCCAAACCTCAAGGGTGTTTTTGTAATTATCCCCATAATATATTAAGGCCAAGGTTGCACAAATCGCTAGGTGCTAGTCCACCGGCAGCCTGACGCCTAGGAAAATTACTATTTTTTTTAAAATTTGACCCATTTTTTGCCTTCTAGGCAGGTGCTTAGGCCTGATTTTTGGCCTCCTAGGCAGGCGTTGAGTCCCGATTTTTGGTTAATTTTTACAACATTGATTAAGACTCAAACTTTTTCCCCCGATCTAAATCTTTATCATTATATTCTGTTCAAAATTTCACATAGATGTATCTGATTTGGAAACGATTGGTGCAGCCGAGAAAGATTTGGAGAAATGCACGCACGGTTATGGTGGGAAGAGAACAGAGCCAGGATTCAACAGCAATACTTGTGAACCTGCTAAACTAAACTAATTAGGAGAAACCAGCCATTATCCTTTTCTGTCTTATAATTAAATTCTCAAGAGGCTGGCATGAGTGAGTTTGGAGTTGGATCATAAATGATTAATTTGTTTATGTTATAGAAGTTGATAGAATTGAAATTGTGAGCATTCGTTTGATTTTTACTTTTAAGTCTGCAACAGAAATGGTTTACATTTGAAAAGCCCTGGAGCAGGGCACAGATAATTTGGTAGTGGAATTAGAATTTGATTTGCAGATTTCTTGGAAAAATTGTGTAGATAGTTATTTAATCTTGAAGTGTAATGACGATTTTTGTTATGAAAGACAATTTAGAGGGTGTTTGGCAGAGCTTATAAGTTGGGGTTGAGGTATATTTTTTAGGAGCTTATAAGCCCTCTAACAGTTTTTTTAGAAGCTTATAAGCTAAGTCAGAATATAAGGGGTTATTCAGTCAAAATTAAAGGTTATTATTGTCCATTAACCTAATTTCCATTGATTTAGGGGTTATTTGAGGGGGTTTAATAATAGAGGGGTAATTGATATAAAACCAATAATATAAGGGGTTAAAGTGAATTTTACCCTAAAAAATCAATAATATAAGGGGTTTTAATAATAGAACGCTCGATCGAGTGTGATAAGTAAATGAAACCCTTCTTTAAAACCCCTATTTCAAGAAAATTAAAACCCCTATTTCAAGAAAGCGGCATGGAAAAGGTTTGTTGGATTATAAACTTGATTTGAGTCTAATTAATATTGGGCTTGAATATGTATTTTGAGTTAAAAGATAAAATAAGAATCCAAACTCAAATGACCCAAATTCTAGAACACAAAAACTCATGTCAGACCGTCTAACGGGTCTGACTTGTTAGACGGATCTGACCCGCGGATCCGGTGACATTTCTGTAATATTAGCAGTAGTGTTGTAGTAGTTTTCAGGGAGCACCAAAGATAATGATCTTCAAATGTAGTCATCCTTCTAAAAAGTATTAGCAGTTCTTCTGAAATATATTAGTAGAGTTTTTAGTATTTCTCCTGAATATACTCTCGAAATGTATTAGCAATCCCTCGAAAAGGTATTAGTAGTTCCTCAAAAATGTATTAGTAGTTCCTTGAATTAAATTAAATTTTTCTCCCGAAATGTATTAACAATCCTTCTGAAAAGTATTAGTCGTCCTTCTAAAAAGTATTAGCAGTTCTTCTGAAATGTATTAATAGTTCTCCTGAATATAATTAAATTTTTCTCCCCAAATGTATTAACAGTCCTTCTGAAAAGTATTAGTCGTCCTTCTAAAAAGTATTAGCAGTTCTTCTGAAATGTATTAGTAGTTCCCTGAAGAGTTTTAGTATTTCTCATCATGAATATACTCCTGAAATGTATTAGTTGTCCATCGGAAAAGTATTAGTAGTTTCTCGAAAAAGTATTAGTAATTTGCTAGAGAGTATTTTAGTAGTGCTCCTGCAACGTATTAGTTTTTCTTATAAAATGTATTAGTATTTCTCCATAAAAGTATTAGCAGATACTAATACTTGTATCATTTATTGTTTCTTCTTCAAATACTATGTTACTGCATCACATGAAGAAAAAAACAGAGCAAATCTAAAACCATGGATTTCTTTGCTTGCCAAAAACACAACTAAACTAGCCCAAGATAAGATTTCATTAGGGATTTCATAAGAAAATTCGTTGTTATTAATCTCCAAATGAGTTAAATTCCATGTTACTCTACTTGGGAGCTTGTCGGAGAATCTGTTATCACTTAGCATCAAACTAGTTATGTTTCGTAAAGACCAAAGGCCAATTGGGATTTCACCTGATAAGTGATTACCGTAAAGCTGGACCGTGCGTAATGTCTGATAATTTGAAAGTGATTTTGGGATTTCTCCGGTTAAGTTGTTGCTAAAAGCAACCACACCAAACAGAGTACCTCCAGTACAGAGATTTTCCGGCAAGTTTTCGGTGAAACGATTCTTGGAAACTTCGAATGCTTCGAGTTTTGAGTGATTGCCCATTTCGGGTTAAATTTTTCAGCAAGAACAAGCCGTTTGGGAGCTGGGCTTTTTTCTGCAATTTTTTTTTTCTGCGGATCCGGGTCAGTTGTGCGAGTTGGGTAGGATATTTAGATCCGTCTAACGGACAGTCTGACAGGAGACTAGCTCATTCTATAATTTCTCTAGAAAAGTCTTATTAAAATATCTTATATATTATTTTAGATATTATTTGTAGAAAAGCTTGTAAAATGTTCTAGTGAGTAAATATTTTGAAGAATGATTATAGTGGATGAATTATAACCATTAAATCAAATAAATCATAGTCATTGGCTATGAAGTTGTCTTAGTATAAATAGAGGTGTCTTAGCTTACTTTGTAACAAGACAAAATTTGAGAAGAATCAATTATATCTGCCGCGTATGCTCATGCGATGAGTAAAATGCGATTAGATTCCATAGGAATATTCCTCATGTGCTCATTACCATGATAAAATTCTATCATTGTTAACAATACCACTAAACAAATATTCTTCTTCTTTGCTCATATGTACTACGAATACTACTAAACAATCACCACTAAACAAATTCTTCTTTGCCTTCTCTCCTTATTCTTTTTCTTATTCTTCCACTAATATTGCACTCCACACAAACATTACTAATCTCCAACAACTGGACATCACAACAAGAGTGACATACATGTTGGCAGATCAACATGGTAATCCGAGAACCGAGGGTGACTTCCTCCCCACAAATAATGAACCCCATCATCCTGCTCCGGCAACATATCAACAGTCACGTTGTCTCTTGGTAATTCTCTCAATTAATACCTGAATCATAAGGTGCTCGTGTTCCATGCCAGTTGGAAAAGGCCACAGGTACAACGGGACTAAATTCGTTGTCGTAATTTGTCTCCCTGGCCGTAGTGGTTTCGATTGGCTCACCTTCTTATTGATTGGTGTGCATGCACTACGGTAGAGATTACACGGCATCCAAGCCAAATATTACAAGACTAGAAAATATTCCCCTATTATAAAGAGACAAGACCATAATACCAGGGTATTATTTAGGATAGATATAATGGGAAAAATAAGACCAGCAAGAAACTTAGTCTACCATTTTCTTATTATCACATTATGAAAAGGAGTTAAGCAAATTCCAATAGCCCAAAACCTTAGATATGATGCGAAAATGCCTTTTCTGTGGCAAACACATGTGTCTCATGAATTATGTCCTCAATCTCTTCATCAACCATCTAGTACTCTTTCAGTCGGTAACTTGCTAAAAATTCCAGATGGAATTCATCTTCGTTTTCCTTAATGGAGGCACCATATCTTTCAGTGTCGGTGATTACACCATCATCATCCTTTCCCTTGAGATGAAATCAATTTTGAACTCGAATAGGAAAATTCTCAATGACTGGATACTCAAATCGGTACAGTAGAAATATTTCCTAATTAACAGAAAACTCGTGCTTGTATTGATATCCCACTGCTCTACTTGCCATCTTACCTACATTAATCTCATCAATTCAAAAGAAATAGAAAATTAAATACAATTAATAAACCAAAACCAAAAGCTAGCTAGAGAGCTGAGTGTTGTGATGAAGCAGTTATAACTCGAGAGTTGAGTGCTGTGATGAACCAAAACGTTAGCGTTGGATTATTTATATGCATGGTCAGTTACATTTTTGTTATCATAAACTTACTGTGAGCTTTTACTTCTATGGAGCTCAGCCCGACACAGAGTGTTGTTCGTAGTACCCCAAATAATATACATAAAAAAAAAGATACGTAAAAATTAAGGGTAAATAAAATTTCATGTAGCATGCATTTTGAAAATAGTCTGATCAGAACACATACGTTCTAATTATAAAGGTGGCGCATGCAGCTAATTCATTTATGAATCACGTGAATTCCTTTTCCGCAAAGTCTATTATTTGGGGTATATGGTAATACTCGTATAAAGTTTATCCTAAATTAAATTTATGTATCTCAAGGTAAAGATGTTTTAATGTTAACTTCGTTAATTACATTTCTTTTCCTTTCTCTTTCATACTAATAGACATTTCTTTTCCTTTTTCTTTCATGCTAATAGACACGTACATATTTTTATCACTTAACATATTCACAATAGAATCACTCCAAACTCTAACATATTCACGTACATATTTTTCTTTTTTCTTTTCTTTTCCTTTTTCTTTTTGCCAACTCTAACATATTCACAATACACCACATAAATATTACCCTAATTCACTCCAAACTAAAATCAAACATATAGAATTTAAGGATGCCTTAACTTTGAAGTCAAAGATTTTGATTTAGTCAAATGACGTGTTACTAGGCGAGCAAACTAGATTCGGATCTTATCCTCTCTTTTTCCCAGCACATAGTGTTTCCCTTCTTGAAAAAGAAAAAGAGAAAACTTAGGGCCTGTTTGTTTATGTTTCCATGGTCCATTTCTAGTTTCTGAAGTTAGAAATAGAATTTTGAGAATTTATTGGTTTTCGTGTGGAAATTGGGATTGTGTTTGGATGAATGAATTGAAATGTATTTTATGTAGGGTTGAAAATGAGATTGTGTTTGGTTTGAGTAGTTTTAAAATATTATTTTATGTATATAATTATTGAAAAGTTGGTAGTGGTGGGGTCCATTTCAATATTTTAATTTGAATATATAATATTATATTTGTAAGATTATAATTGATGGGTCCCATTAGATAGTTATAATTTAAAAATAGTAATATTTTAAGTAGATAATGGTGGATCCCACATATATAATTGAGTTAAAATATGAGAATAGTGATTGATAAGTAATGATGAGTGATGTAGGGTAGTGTATAGGTTTGAGAATATAAATTATAGGTTTGAGATGTTGTTTTATGTGAAAAATAGAAAATGAAAATGATGATTTCCATTGAAATTTTATGAACAAACATGATTCCATTTTTATGTATAGTTGGAAACTGGAAAGAGGCCATTGGAAACATAAACAAACAAGGCCATACTTTGTCTAATTTATATAATTTGTAACGTCCGGTAATTATCCCTTAGTCTCACCCAATGAGCTTTTTCCTTGGACTTTCCCAACGGATTTATCTTGAAACTCATGGGTTCGAGTATAGGGAAAGAAAAACTTGCTTTTAGAGGTGAGAAATCTATGAATGCAACGCGAATAGAAATGCCAAGGAAAAAACCCATTAGGAATAACCTCAATCGCAGGGATGTCAACGGTGTGGGGCGGGGGCGGGGGAGCGATCCCCGTCCCCGTCCCCGCGAGACAAACGGGGAAAATTTCCCCCAATCCCCGCCCCCGCGGAGATTCCCGGTTCAACGCTTTATTTTTTTTTTTTTGTTGCAAAAAATTAATTTTTTTATAAAAATAATCATTGTTAATATTAATAAATTATATAAAAAAAACTAATAAACCATTCATTAATAAAATAAATTAAATATTTCTCATTTTTAATATTTAATATGGATATATTTATAATATATATAATATATTATAAATATTATATTATATATTTAATAAGCGGTTCCCCCTGAGAAACGGGGCAGGGAGCATGATCCCCATCCCCGCCAACGGGGAAAAAACTTTCCCCGTCTCCGTCACCACGGGGGGAAATTTCGGAGCCCCATTTGGAGCAGATCCCCGCGGGGAATGGGGAATCCCCGCCCCACTGCCATCTCTACTCAGTCGTTGCATAATTTGAATCTCAAGTGTAACAAAGACCTGTTGAATTTTTCCGCTCCTCTGCGAACTTTTATTCTAAAATGAAAAGGGGAACTAAACTTTCATACGACAATCTTAGGTGGGGGTAGGTTTGAGTCCTTAAATGCGAATCTAAGGTAGTATATATGAAGAGTTTTTGTGTTTGCTATTACTTAAAGAAGTGTTTCTCAGCTTTTGGGAGAATTTCTAGGCCTTGTATGGTTATGTTTCCATGAACTATATCTAGTTGGAAAATGAATTTTCAAAATTCATTGGTTTTCGTGTGTAAATTGGAATTATGTTTGGATAAGTGAATGAGATTATGTTTGGTTAAATTGTTTTGAAATAGTATTTTATGAATATAATAATTTGAAAAATTAATAGTGATTAAATATTTTAATTGAATATATATAATATTATATTTGTAAGATTGTAGGCTAGTGGGTCCCATTAGATATAAATAATAGTATTTTAAGTAGATAAAGTTGTTAATAGAGGGTCCCACATATATAATTGGATTAAAAAATAAGAATAGTAATTGATAAGTGATGTAGGTTTGTATAAGGTTGAAAATTGAAATTGTAGGTTTGAGATTATGTTTTTTGTGAAAAGTAAAAAGTGGAAATGATGATTTCCATTGGAAATTTTAGAAACAAACATGATTATATTTCTATGAATAGTTGAAAATTGAAAATGGGGCCTTGGAAACATAAACAAACAAGGCCCTAGTATTTACAAATACCATCTTCTCCTTTTCATTCTATTTCATTTAATCAAAATTTAAAAGCACAGAGATGGATATTTTAGTTTTCTGATTCTGCTTTTTTATTGATTACAAAATAAATAACCATTTTGATTTTGTTAGCAAATACAATCAGCTTTTGATATTCAATTATTTAACTTCTGCTACAAAAATATTATTTGTTTAAAATTTTTCCAAACACTCACTTAATAAAATAGATTCAATAAGAACTACAACTTCACAAATCTACTTGGACGGGGTTTCTCGATATAGCTGCTATTTTGACCTTGATTCAAGAATTTCTATCAAATACTCTTGTATTCCTATTAAGTCAAGTCAAATTTGTTGATCGATCTTGATCGCAACCAAAGCAAAATTTTGATCAGCTATTACAACTCTAAAATATTATTTATCTGAAAAGATTGAAATTTTGGATTTTGAAGTAATTTTCATTAAACTTGTTACCCAAACCGTTTATAGAGTTAGCTGGGTTTGGACTAAGGCCCGTCAGAACGGATTCATCACATGTTTGGATTTAAGCCCGCTTCATTATCATCTCTAACTACCACACACACCCAAGCAACTCGGTCAAATTGGATACAATTTTTCCACTAAATAGTAAATACCACCGTACAAATATCCAATTAGAATTTGAGGTAAACAAAAAATCCCATCACAAAAATTATAATTGGATAAGTGATGAAAAAAAACGAAAAAAAAATTGCAAGAAACAGCATGAACTGGAAAGCGAAATGAATTGGGAGGTTATGCTCGCCCTTTGGGTGGACAAATATACGCAAATCGATGTGCGCAGCAAAAACTTCAAAAATTGTAACCTTAAATTATTCATTTCTTAAATATTTTAAATAAAAAATAAAGAAAGTAAATAAATAATCAAACAAAACAAAAAACTATATATCAAAAATTCAAATATTTAATTTAAGATTAAATTTCCTAATACAAAATTATTTAAATTCAAATATTATTTTTTATCTAACTTTATCTAAATGTTTCTCATTATATAAATTGAAATAATAAAAAAGAAAAAGTAATATATTTTTTGGTTTAAATGATACATGTCCTATAATATTTCCTGTATAAAGAGGCGAAAATTTCTCAATTAAAAACCAGATCCAATTAATAAATTCGAGTCGTATGGATACTAAAACAACCCGATCAAAATTAAGGCAATCGCCTGGGTGGATAAAAATCATTGAATGTCGGCGCATCTGAATGCACCAGCTACACGAGAATGAAGCCAGTGCCAGAATCTCAGCACCGAATAAATTTTTATCGGCAACGTAAAGCGCTGTTTACACCATTAATAATCGAGGTGCATCAGTGACTCTAATTTGTTGCCTTTAACATCAGTATAATTTTCCCAACAACACAAATAAAATAAGAAAAAGAATAAGAGGAAGAAGAAGAAATGATAAGGCTCAGAGAGTAATGATTATTTAGCATCAACAAGCCAAATAAGGCTTTCATAGTTTGATGGTATAATTTTTGACATCAACGCCTCTATCAGTATCATAATCAACAAATAATATGAAAAATTAAGTAAAATCTGTAAAAAAAAAAAAATTGATTCAATAATTTTAGAAGAGGGAAACCTCAGAAATTAGGCAGAGGAAGACACATCAAAGAAATCTTTCGAAAAAGATCTTCAGATGGTACGGACAATTCTCTAAGCATCACCGGCCTCCAAAATTAAAATATTAATGAAGAACTGATACAGTCTTTGGTGATAGTGTGTGTTGTGTGTGATGAAAATCGTTCAGCCAGCCATAGACACTGGGGAAGAACCATTGAGGTAGATTGTGAAGGCTGTGTATATATAGTGAGGACTGGGAAACCCTAATTTTGGATGTGCTACGAAATTACAGAGATGCCCCGATGGTTTTGAGTTGTAAGCTGCGGCTTTCTTCTGCTTTGAATTTACGATTTTTGATGATTCGTGTTTTGGCCCCCACATTATTTGACCATTGACGTTTTTGCCTCGTTTTGCTTTCAATTTTTGCAATTAAGCCCTTTTCGTTCAAATCTATAATTCAGATAAAGAAAGCGAAAAAGAAAAGTCGGGTTAGGCAAAATCAATATTCTCTTATTAAATAAATTTCATAAAATTTAATTTGATGAATGCACAGTGAGTAGTGTTTAACTCTAGTAGAGAATATTAACATGTGTATCATTATACAAAATATGATTTTATTGGCTTTTTATAACAAAAGAATTTAATGAACATATGGGTAGCATTGAATGAACCATTTCATCCAAAAAAGAAAAAAAGAAGAAATAAGTTGGCAATTAGCCTGCTTTGAGGCAGTTATTTCCTGTTATATATATATATATATATATATGTATATATGAGGAAGACTAAGATTTATATAAAATCGTCTCACGAATTCAAATTTATCAGGAATTATAACTTCAGAAATAACTGGAAGAATTTAGAATGAAAATATATGGGGAATTATAAATTATGTTTGGTTTAAGTTTTGACTTTTCAGGGAATTAGTTCGTGTCAGTTGTCACATATCATGTATTGTTAAAATTTATTTGGTTAATAGTGTCACTCACATCATCATTTTATATTATTATATATTATTTTCTAATTATATGGTGATTGAGGAATGTAAATATAGATTTTTTAACGATTTGAAAGCATGTATAGTCAATTACATTTATGTGCGGTGCTCCAAAATAGATCTACTAGATAGATGCTCCAATATCGGGTCAGGGTAAAAGGGTGGTGATATGGCATTAGTACTAGAGTACGATCTCGATAATTTAATACTCAATTAATTAATAAAAATATTTAAATTATATTTTTGTTCGATCTCGAGTCTCGACCCAATAACAATGTGCTAAATTAATAATTCACTAAATTATAAGATAATACATATATGAAAATTCATATAGGCCCATGCAATATATAAATTAATATTCCTTTAATATAGAATACATTTATTATTAATCTATAAATATTTGGTAGAAAATGACTCAATTGTTATTTGTGTCTTGTTGAAAATAATGTCACCTTGAATCTCATCTCTGACTTTTTGTTTAGTAGTAAGAATTTTTACTTTGGTATTTTCTTAACTCAACAACAAATTATTCAATGTTTGGGATTTACAATAGAATTATTATCTTCCTTACAATTCACTTGTCGCCCTTGGATTATTGATTTATCAATTATTTAATATATCACTAAATTAACAGATTTTGGTGATCTCAATATTATTAATTTATAGAGGTTTAATTGTAGTAGCATTTGAGTTATTGATCTAATAAATAATAAGCTTATTTAAGACCGCGTCAAGAATTATGAGTCGATTTAGATTGATCAGTCCTATTGGCATAGTTAAGCCCAACAAGAGCCTCTGAAAAACCCATATGTCCGTGGGAAGAATCCTAAGGCTCGTTTGGAGCTGGATTGTTTGGGCAATTGAATTACGCAAGATGTCATACCGACTCATATGGAATCATTTTTTTGAGTTTTGAATTAATCGCCAGGTTTTTTGTGTGAATCGGGGGGGGGGGGCTACAACTGGGTGATAAGTTGGCCATAATTTTACTCTTCAAATTGTATATAAGGATTTATCCCTGAGGGTTTTCAAGTTACCTTACACTTTTATCATTAGTTATCATATTATCAAACAAATGATTAAGCTAGTAACCCAAAGGATTTTATCCCTTAGTTTTTTCAAGTTATTTTACACTCAGTTCATACGACGCTACCCATGTGAGTAGTGTCCAACTCTTGTAATATGGTTATACGTGCCCCATTTTACAAATCATGATTGTAATTTTGTTCCAAAATAAAATGAGATCATATCAAAAGTGGGCACGTGTTACAATCCCACATGAGTTGAGCATTATCCACGCGAGTAACATCAAATTAGCCTAAAAACATTAATTATTTGTCTTTTTTCATACCATAGTTACGAATATGTTAATTGATTTGATTTTCTTCTCATATTTAAGATGATATTGGTTGATTTTTATGTAACTAAATTTATGTTTATTGAATCGAGAAGATACTATTTAAATTAGCAAATTATTAATTTACTGATTAATTAATACATCTCTACATTAATAAAATTTCATGATCCAAATATTATTAATTTATAGAGATTTTGTTGTATATAAGTTGCACAAGGTAGACATTATCATTCACGAATACAAATATTCAAGTATATATTATTGTTTCGCTGGATGGAAGTTCCATCCAACGAAACAATATGGAACTCAATATCAAGTTATTGATACGTATGTTTCTTACGCTCATCATAAAATATGTAAATAATGATAATTAAAAATATTTGTTTTAGAAGAAATAGTTATAATATTTTTTTAATAATAGTTGTAATATTTTGAGAAAGGGATGAAAAAGTATTTTGCATAACTCAACATTTATATATTTAATTATACATTTTTATAAAAACATTAAAATTGTTGGGTTGGGATGGTTTATTACATGCTACACCTTAAGGAGTACTCCAGAGGTATAATAACCGCAAATTTATTATAGATATGTCAAAATTCACATACAATCACACAGTCGGGCATATAATATTTGCAAATCTACGATAAATACTAAATTAATATATTACTCCAAAAGTAGCATCTTTTAAGACCGGCTGAGATCGGTGAAACTACGACCGACTATAATGATTCAGCTGGGTCCAGAGGCCATTTCGAAGCACATTAACGGCTCGTTTGGGAATGAATAAGGTTTTTATCACATAATGTGGTATAAGGACTGATAACACTGTTGAGTATTAAAAAGGCTGAATTTAATTTTATGTTTTGGATTTGGGATATGGCTAATTGTTTTTCAAATCAATCTTTGTTTGGAGTCTGATATTGTGTGATAAACTTGGAATTTACATTTGTGCCCTTCCTAAACAAATCCAACAAAAAAGCGAAAAACATATTCTTCTCACAACATAAGCGAAAAAAGATTGGAGAGGTTCGAGTCGACTTCTTTGCTCCAAAGAATGTAGTATTGTGGTGCCGCCCATCGTGATATGAGCCGGATATTCACTTTCGTCGATTGGTCGGATTAGTTGAGGTAATCTCTCGGAAAACCTTCGCCCGATTTAATTTTTGATTCATTGTAACATGTAACTAATTTTTCCAATTGTGACATATTTGTTTTTGCAATTCCAATTTCCACTTTCACTTTGACGAATTTCTGTTAGGTTTCTGTTGGCTGAGTTAGGGTTTACGATCTGAGGGATTTATGGAAAAAAATGCAAAATGTTCCCCTTCGTGTTCATGAATGTGGGTTCGAAACTTTTCATTCGTGAAAGTGACCGATTATTATTCATTAGTGTTGTTTAAATTGTAAAAACCCTGACGAATTAACAGTATTGAGTAGTAAAATTTTATTATTGTGTTTCACATCGTTTGTATGATGACTTTGTGTTATTTTCCTTTGTTGTTAGGTAAATTAGCAGTTCTCTTTGACAATGAGTTCGGGTAATAGCAGTCCCAATTTCTCTAGAGACCGAAGTGGCTCTTTCGGAGATAATAGTGACAGAGGTGATGCGCGTGTGCAATGCCACCGGGGTTCTACCCTAAGTCCGGACATCGTGGACGCGGCGAACCCTGGTCGAAGATTTTTGTCATGTCCAGTTCGAGGGGTTAGTAAACTCTTTAATTGAGAATAACATTACCACTTACCACTCATATAGTTGCATTCTAATCGTGTATATGTAATTTTTTTTTGCATATCGTTAATTGTCACTCGTGGTTCAGCCTAATAAATGTGACTTCTTCCGGTGGCTCGAGGGTGGGTTCGATGAGCGTTCGAAGCACGTGATAAGTGATTTGCACGATCGTCTTAAAGATATTAAGAAAGAACTCGAATCTTGCAAACAACGGCAATCTATTTTAATTAAGGTGACAAAGTATTAAGTGGTTATAACTTTGGTTGTCCTAATCGTCCGCGTCTTAAATCATAAGTTTATGTGTGCGTTAAATCTCGTGGGGCGTTTATCTATTCAATTAGTCCAAGAATTTAGTTTACTGTCTTTGTTTTGGTATTTTGTAGTTGTTGATAGTTGTATGGTATTGTAATTATGAATTGTACCCATTCTTAGTTGTACAACTAATATTATATGAATTTGCTCATCAGATGTAGCTTGAATTGTGTTGTATAAATTGTTTATGTTTAATCTTGGTGTTGGAGCAATGCATTTTAATTAGATATTATGATCATTTTCGTTGAACATTTGTGGTTGGTTTGCTATTATGAGCAATAAAGGAATTCTGATCGAGTGTTAAATGCTTGTCTGTTTGGTCATTTGTAAAATTACATGTGTTGTGCATCCCACTTCACTTCCCTCCCTGTTTGAATTATAGTTCCAATGGGAGAACCTTTGTCATAGGGTTTTGAATCACATATGTGCACATCAATGGACAATGTTTGCTTGTAAGTTGTAGATTTTTCTCTTTGTAGGGATGTTACAACATTTCACACAAAAGATGCATGTAGTGTCCTGATATTTATATAATAACAAACCCCCCCCACAAATGGTATACAACACATCCGTGTGATCAGTTATTTATTAAGATCTTGACAACTCCTAAATATTTTGTGAAACTTTTAGATATGGGGTTGCATTTTCATTTATTGGCATCAAATCGTGCCTTTTTGGGAATGAAGTTTGGGTCATTTTGTGATCAATTGGTGGTAGAAAGTTGTATATGAGGAATAGCCTCTTTTTGCTATCTATAAATAGTTAGACCACATTTTGCACTTCACAACTACCTAACAAATGTAGGACATATAGAATATTAAGTATGGCCCTCCCATACCCAAATATTCAAGCATATACATATATGATTTAGATTGATGGAAGAAGCGGATAAATTGTTCATGTGTCGTCATTGTTTGACCAACAGATCTTTGGGAAATTTCAAGCCGGGAGATGCCAATGCACATGCATTGCTAATAGCTCAATCACCCATAACAAGGAATTGAACAAGAATTTTGATTTTGTGTATCAACAACAAAGGTTGTCTATTCTTCGCAAGCGCTTATCACACTTTTTACTTGGATTAAGAGAAAGCATGGTGCCCAATATGATGAAAGGACAAATCATTTCGGACTTTGATTGGGTTTGGGATGAAATTATTAAGGTCGTATGGTTTATTAAAGCATATTCACCTATATGCATATTCACCTATATTACTTGTCACTTATTACTTTTTGTTTTCCTTTTTTTTTGCGAAAGATGAGTTTGGCCTAGCCTTATCAAGAGGCTCGGGACCCAAACCGCACGAATTGAAACTTTTGTTTGATCCGAGCACTCAAGTGCAATACTGTAAGACGATGTTATCGATATCTCTTCTCGATGGCGAGGCAGACCAAGACATCGGTAATATGGACGGCTTGCCAAAACCAACTTATGAAATTTGACAAAGTTATCATCTCATCATCGAGTGCATCGAAAAAGGTCGTTTAGGGACTACTTGGCGCAATTTGGGAATGAATATGCATCGTGATCCGTAAGTTCCGTTAATCGGATGTCCACTCGTCATGATGTTGTTCATCGTAAAGACTATCCCACCCATCTTTTTACCTACCGTCCCTACATTTTTTAATCGCTTCCACAGGAAAAGCATGCCATCCCAGTAATGTCTTTGATACACATGGTTCTTCTTGCACTCCCAATGATATCAAAGAAAGCCAACCGAATTTAGTAGTTTACTTGTACTAAATATTTGTCTTATAAATTCCACCACCTTTTTGATAATATGTTTCGGCTATGTAGGTGGATTTGTGTTATTAGTCGCATAATATAAGATTAAGAATGTCTTGTATTTGGTCGTATTTAGTTGTATGGCTTACTTTGATTATGAATGTATAAAAGTGTTGTTTGATTTTAGTTATGGCCTGGATAGTTTGATTGTGATTTGAGGAGCTTGTTTTGGGTACGTTTTGTTTAATGGGAAGTTACAATTGCTAACCAACAGAGCTTTTAATAAGATAGCAATGCGTCCATTATAATACATTGAAAATTTTGGACTACATTTTTAACTTAACATACCAGGCATAAACATTAATTCTAAAACATACTTCCAAACTGAATACCATACCATGAAACTAAAATATAAACTTCCAAACACGTCTTTCGCTTTTTTTAAAACTTAAAAAACATGACCGATGTGGTCATTTCCCATATTCGTAAGCATTATTTTGAACCATTAGTTCAGCCCACCCTTTAACCATCCTCACCATCACCGCCGCCTAAGCTAGTTAGGTCTTTGTGCAAACCATGAAACTCCCACTCCTCCATCCTCTCAATTTGTTCATCAAAATCATTTTCTCGCCCATTTTCATCATCATCATCATCCGATGATCCTCCTTCTATCCGCGGGTTTCCTTGGTATATCCAGCACTACTTCAAAGTCAATCTCGAGCCTTCAAAGTGTTGAAAACGTGTCACATTCAAAGTGTACCACTCAAAGCCGTAGTTCCTCCAATAGCGATTAATGTTACTTTCCTACATAAAAATAAACGACATTACATGTTAAATCACCAAATTTTTACTAAAGTTGCTTACAAATATTACCCGACCAACATGCGCGTAGTACTCCTACTGGGATGTTGACTTTGTTTTCGTAGCATTATAGTTAACTCCGGCAAAGAAGTGAAAATTGTGAAATCTTTGAAGTGTGTCCTGAGCATTTGAATCTTGTCCTTCACTTTGTGTAGCTTCATTATCCCTTACCAAATGAGTCAATTAGCATACGGGTCAACTCATAGAAGACCCCATTGAAGACAACCGGAGCTTGGATATCCTCCGCTTTTCAAATCATAAAAAACAAGCGGTAGAATGACCTTCTTCTTGTTGTGTCCAAATCCTCCCAACAAGTTGTTCCTAGAACTTGGTTCCTCGTATGCGGACCATTGTTCTCGCATGACATAAAAATCCATCTCTCAATTTTCCAGGATTTTGGAATACAATAAAATAACAAAGTACAAAAAAATTGAATGCATGCAAACAATATACATAACCTACCAAAGTTTTGTTAAGTCTTTGAAATATTCCACCAGTAATGTTTCCCTAACAATTGGTAAATGGAATGGTCCCTTATTTATATCCATACGTGTTAAACGCCTGGGATGTTGTGTCATTCAATACGGTACACCTTCTTTGAGTAGTAGGTGACTAAAATATTGAATTCCAATAAATTGAAATAAATGGATTGAAATGTAAAAGTTTTACTCACGAGATATTCCAAAAAGATGCCTGGATTCAAGAGACAAATCACCCCAAAGATTTGGTTCTACCTACACTTTTTCAAAGTGTGATCTTGACAACAGTATTAATGAACAGACACTGTCACATACCTTATAAACATCTACCAAATACATGATGGTCCCTAATTGGCAAATTCTACTTTTTTCAAATACATGCTACATTTCATTACATAGTTGCATTCTAGTAAATGCCAACTTTAAAAAAGACAATTAAATTGATCGCATCCTGAGAGACAGTGACTCAAAATATATTTTGGTATAGTTACAAGCAAAGAATATAATCGATCAATATTCTTCCATCGACATGAGTACCTTGACATTGATCGGTACAAACCACACTTTAAATGTGCAATCGACAAAATGTAAAAGAATATAAACAGTTAAATAACAATCGCCCCAAATAACTAAAAATTAATAACATGGCATTACCAAATCAGGCACTTAATTTAATGTCATGGTCAAAGACAAAACAATACATTGGCAAAAACACATACAAAATAGGAAATTTTGGAGTTTCCGGTTGAGTTAGTTTTAAGCACACGATTCATATCCTGTGGCGACTACATAATTAACAAAACACGGAATTAATCCGCTCAAGTTGAATTTGTCATATCTTCCCTTCACAAATCATTCGAACCATTACAACGCATTATCGGAGAAAGATCAAAAACAAGTCGAGGTCCTTCGAATCACTACACGATCGTTTTGAAACGGCTATTTTGTCCTCAATAGTCGGGAAGGACATTTCATTTAGTGCACCGAAAATGCGATTGTTCTTTTTGAGGACGCATCTTGTTCAAATCCAATTGCCAGCTAAATCACCCAATCTTGCGGAGGTATCCACCAAGAAAGTAGACACAACTTCCACAAAACGATCTTCCGTGATCGCCTGCGCACTTTCCGCTTGTTAGATGGCTTACTTTTAGTGGACGTACTACCTTCATTGTGATAATCGGAGGTACCCGCGCCTTCTTCTTCAGGGGACTTGGTGTTTCAACGTTCGGTTGAGGGGATGGTTGTGGAATAGATTGTGGAGCACCACTAAGAATGTCTTGTATAACATCGTTATAGGATTGACATTTTCCCGGTTGCTCTATCCTCACCGAAAATTTCACACCGCCGGGAGTAGTAAGGCCACGACTTGTATCGCATTGTCTTTGCGTTACCATCTATCTCGCACATATTAGTGTATGATTAAACATGGCTTATGTATAAATGCGCAGACAAATTCTAGTGGGATGGACGACACAAACCTTGACATAATCATTCCACTTTTGCTCATCTTTAACGATTAATGTGTTCAAGAGGCATTCCAATCGCAAAATCCAGCATGACGCATCATGGAATACAGTGAAGCATAGTCCTTTTTCCATACGTGGATTTTCGAATTAATATGTGGAATAGCTTTCAAATCGATCCCTGGAAGGCTTTGGCCATTGGCGCTCAAGTACAAACTCCGTAGCCGACTTGAAACCATTATCGCACTTCCAACCACGAACAATGGCCTCCTTAAGTGCATGGAGCGAGACATGCTCTTCTTGAGTTGTCCAAGAGCGTCTGGTATTGGTGTTGTTTTTCCTTGTGCACCTTGTTTTGGAACACTCCCAAGACTCCATTCATCCGAATTCTACAAGATGCAATTATTTATTAAAATAAAACATCCTCTCACACTAGTTACAATGTCCCCAACTTAAACAACAATAAACACCACGGAGGCTTAATTTGATATAAATACTATAAATCACAAAAACATACTCCCAAATAACATAAATCAACCACAAATGTTATGACATTTGAATACAAATAAAATTACACATAGTCCGCTGTGATCACATCGAACCCTCATGGTAACAATAAACTAAACAAAGAGTACACAACATTTAATTGTCCAAACAGAAAATAGAAATTTCTACACTAATTTGAGTTCCTCTCCAATCATTATACATAGAAATAGCTATGCTATCTCTCCAATTAGTCCAGCTTGGGACGATTCGACTATGTCAACAAATTCATTATCTTGATCTTCATGGGGTTGCCCAACCACATATTCGAACTCAGCCTTCTAACGGATCAACAACCATAGCGATTCTAATATAATTTTGTAGTAAACAACATGCCATTATTATGCGATTCTGCGTTTTAATTGGATAGAATTGTTTACTCCTTATGATAGCCCTACGTTGTTGCAGTAAACCAAAACACCTTTCAATAATATTGCGAGCCTTAGCATGCCTTAAGTTGAAAAGTTCCCTAAAGTTTTGTGGCCTTGATGATCCCTGCCCCCACTCATCCAAATGGTATCTAATGCCTCATGGTGCAAAAACCGGTTTTTCGTTTGTGTATCCACAATCACATAGATAGTAATTACCTGTCATTTGAAAGAACGTTATCTTATTAATTACAGTGCCTATTACATTTGGTGATGAAGTCAGTAATTGAAATGTGGAGACCTATGTATCAATCAAAACTGACCATTGGGGACTCTAAATCCATTTGGTCTACTAATTGCGTCTCGCAAAACCCTACTATCTACCGCAGATCTTCCCAACCGCATAATACATAAACAAATTTCATGCTTTGGCCACAAACAAAGAAGCACGTTAACGGATATTTGACCTTTGCGATTTCTATAACGTCTTTATCACCAATCTTTACACGTCGTCAATGTATGTTCCGTCTAATGCACCTAGACATCCCTATGAATATGCAAAAAATGTCAAAATATAAACTTTTACACTTAATAGCACATAGACTACCAAGAGTTTAAATTTTGTTTAAGATTACCTTGAACCATTTCCACTTTTCATCGGTCAATCGTCACCTACGGGTTGAGGTGTTGATAATAAAATGGTATGAAACCTTAGGACAGCCTGAAGAACAACATTGAAGTGTGTGCTGATAGTGTACCCAGATATTTTGAAGTCAAATTTAACAACCATATTTTTTTTATGATGCGCCAAAAACCGAGAGGAATATGGCAACTTGCTCACTAATGGGACATGTCTTGTGGGTTGTAACCCCAACAGTCTCCAAAAGAAAACACAACCTACCAAACGCATTTCTATCCATACGAACTGCATTCGATACACGTTTTATCGCTTGCATGAATGATGCGATGCATGTGCTCAATTTGACCTGCGGTCAAGCATTCTATAAAGAGCATGCCCAATTCTTTGTCTCTACGGCACGACGCGTCTTAACATAAAACGCGACGGTAATAACTAACAAGGATCAAAAATAGTGATCGACGTAATTATTTCTTCCACAATTACCACCACATGCATTTCTTCATCACCATCTCTCGATTTTGAACATTAAAAAGTTAAAAATATTGTAAAAACATTACAAATCAAATAGACCTCTACAAAGTGAATATTAAAACATGAAAATGGAAAAACACTGTTAGAATTGTTTTAATTTTTCATAACCACGCATATAATGAAATCTCATCTATAAAGGTCATGTATTCCGTCTTATAACACATATAGGTGAAATCTGTTTCCTTGAACAGACTACAAATTATAATCATCAAATTGAAATTGCCGACATTAATACCAAAAATTGAAATGGCAAAAACAATTTTGTCAAACAAATAATCGTGTTAATCCATTGTGGATTTAGATCGACAAGATATTATACACAAATATAGGTGTTAATCCATGTTAATATAGACAGACATTGCACATTTTTCGGAGAAGAGGTTCAAGAAATATGAAAACAACATTGAAAATTTAAAATTAACATCACGATTGTACTAAACATCACAACAAATTATTTTTAATCGTCCAAACCACATATGTGCGCATTTAAAAAATTCAAACCTTTTCCTCGAAACGAACAACTAAGTAAAATTACGTCGCTAGTCGCCGGAGTGAGCTGCAAAACAAATTGAAATCAGTGTACGGATCTGCAAAAAATTACATGCGAAGAAAACGAAGGTGCGAAATGTAGTATTTGAGGTTCCAAACCTGCAGCTCGATTGGGAGGGGAAACTAGGGTTTCTCGACTGAAGTGGAAAGAGGGATATTTATGTTACCATTTCTGTAAAACTTGACTTAGTAAGGACAACATAGACTTCTCACATGCAATTTCAGGGGCACATTGGACAATTTAAGAGATGGATTAGGCGGTATTATATTATAACACCTCAACCCACTTGATTAACTATCATTTCAGCAAATGAAAAAGGACCGGGCTTGGTCTTCAATACCATGCTGCAGCAAAATTTCCCAAACATAAAATTACTCATGATATCTCTTTTTTTTCCTGCCATATCACCATTCCCAAACTAGCCGTAAGGATACAAATGTAAATGAACGAACCGTGGGTGGGTCTACTAAGCGTGAGGTTCTAGTGGCTGTGTTTATTTGTGCAAACATAAAAAAAGAACACTTGCACCAAAGGAAAGAAAACAAAAAAGAAATAATAGGAAGTCTGTGGGCGACCCAGAGTGAGGAATCCAGCCATTGATCCGAACCCTAGCTCCTCTCTCTTGTGATTCTGCTCACAGTCTTTGATAATTGGATTAAATCTCGATATTTAGGGTTTTCTCTGCACTTCTCAATATGGTAAGTGCTAATATTTCCGTCATTTCCCGGGGATATTGTTTTTTTTTTTTTTAATTCCATTTTTTTATTTGGTTGAGTTTGTAATGGATTTGATTCAGTACTCATGAAGTTTGAGATTTCCAGCTGAAGATGTTTCTTATTGCTGTTTTTAGTGTTTTAATCATTATTATAAGCAGTACTTTTGTTATCGTCGAAGTGTTATTGTCGGTAACTTTACTGTTTGCTTTACTAGCAGTCACATGCTGAATTCTTTGTTTTTTTTTTCTCAAACAAATAGCTGAAATGAATCAGTTTCCTGGGTTACTTTTGGTGTTATGTGGAATTGATTGTTGTGAGGTGTTATTTGCATGACAGAACAAGTTGGGCAGAGGGCAACGTGACAAAGTGCAGCAGTTCATGTCAATTACTGGGGCGAGGTATCGTAGTACTCAATCGTGTGTTAACACTTGAATTTTTCTCAGTTGTTAATTAGAGAGATTTCCGTAGAATTATGCTCTTCTTCATGTGGATTTGCTGGTTGTGCTCACAGTAGGGTTTAATTTTTGTTTGCTTTTGATGTGGATGTGCTGCGTATACTGTAGGATTATGTGCCGTTCTATAACCGTTTAGGTTACATCTGGCTTACTATGTATGAAAATGAAAAATTGGAAGTGAATTTATTGCTGTCATTAGCATAATTTGAACGTATCTCCCTTTTCTGGTCACTTACTTAATTTATTGTACCTTACTGAAGTCACGGATATTTTTATATTAATATATGCTTGGCCGTAGTCAATAAGATGCTCTAAATCATATTATACATTCATCTGAAAAGTTTAATTGCTTTCATTCCCCTTTTTCTGTAATGTGGAATGGTCTAAATGATAGGATGTCATGAGAGTTTTCATTATGTTCATTGAAACCTCAAGTACTTTTTATGTTTGCTATGAGAATTAACTTCTGTCAGTGCCTTGGTATGACATTCGATTTTTTTTGAGTCCTTTAATTGCTGTAGTTGCTGTTTGAATTTTCGGATGGTGATACATGTATTTAGCTTGCCGTTCTTTATCTCTCATGCAGTGAAAAAGTTGCTATCCAGGCTTTGAAGTCCAGTGATTGGCAATTTGAAGGAGCATTTGACATATTTTACAGCCATCCCCACATCAAGTCAGTTGCTGACACAAGGCATTTAGAGGAGCTCTACAATAGATACAAAGGCAAATCTTTTGATTCGATTTTTAATTATTATTGTGTGATAAAGGCTGCATACTGTTTTAATATGATCAACCACATCTTCACTCCTGAAGCTATCTCCTGATGATAAATTTAAACTGTTTTATTATCTTGTTCTCTAAAGTGATAATTGTTGATTTTGGGTTTGTGCCTGTACTATCACTACCATCCTTTTTTCCCCTTTCTTTCTTATTGGTTTTGTTTTTTTCTTTATCACATATTTCCATTTCAATCTCCTTTAAAAAATGGTATGTGGAAAGCCGTCTTTGCTATGAGTTCCTCTAAAAATTCTTTAACTGAAAGGTTAGCGGTGAAGATTGAAATTGTTATTTTGATGATCAACCAGATGTAAAAGAAAATTCTCAGATTCATTTCAATAATTTCCCCCCGTATGGCATCTAAGTCTAACATACTTACATGGTGTATGTGTCAGCTCAAAGATCCGAATACTTGATCAGTTGAATTGTGGATTAATAAATTTGCCAGGATGGGCTAAATACTGTTTGGAATGGGGTGTTTTATGCCTTCCCTTGATGTGACACGACAGTGCTAAATGAATCTCTCTGTAAATGAATTAGTTAAAGCTTCACAAGATTGTTCAGTGTGCTGTAGATGCTTCAGAGACAAGTTGTTGTCATATCCTCTAAGACTCCATGTTTTTTAATCAATTCCATTAGTTCGGTAGCTTAGATGAAGATCGAAAGAAATGAATCAGTTGCAAGATGTTTTACAGGTTCATTAAAGTGAATTGGTTATTACAGAACTGGTGTGAGATTGCCACAATAAAGTGAATCTATGTCATAGCACCTTGTGCTCGATATGTTTAGCCCAAGATAGATTCAAATTGATTGTTTACAATACTCAGATTAATTCGAAAGGCAGGGAACTATTACATCTGAACCTTCCACACACACACACACCCCGCCCCCACACCGCATTTTGACTATATAAACTTGGGTTTCTGCATCTACATTCTTGTTAGTTCCAGTTAATTTTTTGGTAGCATCTCACATGTAGATCATTTTGTTGTCTGAAACATGATTTCCTTCCACATTCTTGGCTTAGGAATGTAAAATCTTACGGGCTGTCACATTTTCAGATCCCTATGCTGATATGATATTGGCTGATGGAATCACCATCTTGTGCAATGACCTTCAGGTAGATTTAGCAATTACATTATTGTGCATACCAGTTTGTAATTTATGTTTGGAGAAGACAATTCTCAAGTGCTTGTATCGAATGGAATTTCTGAGATTATATTCTGACATGCCTGTTGTCTTTCCTTCCTATCTGTTTAACGGAGTACCATTGCTTGAATAACGCATGGACTGTTTTTCCCTTTGGCAGGTTGATCCGCAAGATATTGTCATGGTAAGTTATATCTGAAATTGCATACCGAACATTGTGTGAGATTTATTTTGTCAAGCTGACAAGCACTCTGTCTTGATCAGTGACTGAAGTACAATTTTAGTTGCTTGTGTGCTCCTTTAGGTTTGTTCTTCTTTGCCATCATTTAGTGCTAGCTTATTTTATTTTTTCCACTTTCCACAAATGACAAATCAGACTGTAAATGTAAGTACCAGTGCTTCAAGGAAAAAAATTGGAATATAACTAATGGTTTTTCCATCACAAAGATATGATAGTTCAGAGTTTGTAACCAAAAGGATGACAACACATAATTATTTTGTGCAAAAGATGTAAATTATTGTTTGATTGTGTTTTGTCTTTATGATCCTACTTCGATATTGATATGCCATGCTTTGTAGTTGGTGGTCTCATGGCATATGAAGGCTGCTACGATGTGTGAATTCTCAAAGCAGGAGTTCATTGGTGGATTACAATCTCTGGGGTGAGTATTGGTCATTTCTTTATCTTTTATATTTTTCTTTTACTTTTATTTGATGGATGTTAAAATTGAACTTTTGTCCTGATGGCATCTTGCAGGGTAGATTCACTGGAGAAGTTCAGAGAAAGAATATCTTTTATGCGTTCTGAACTGAAAGATGAACGTATGTGATGTCATGAAAATCCTCTTTCTAATTGTTATTCACTTTTCCAAACTAGTGTTTCTTTCAATACTTGGTTTTCCTATTCTTTACTTTATTGTAGTAGTAAAAGCTTAATGATTTTGTGCTGTTACTAGTTTCCTAGTTTTGTTGTCAGAGACGTCATAGCTAAAGATGAACTTCCATTGGTAGAAACTTGATTTCATGTTAAAAGTTTTAAGGGAACAAATGATATGGGGAAGATTAAATATAAGAAACTTTATCAAACAATGTCACTTTTTCTATTTCTAAATTGTACTTTTTTTTTCCAGATAAGTTCCGAGAGATATATAACTTTGCATTTGGCTGGGCAAAAGAGAAGGTAACTTTCTTTACCGAATTGTACTAATGATTCTTCTTAATTAAAATTGATCTTGTTGAATCAGAACATAGTTAGCCTGCCTCGGAAACTATGTTGGTATTATTAAGATTATAATTGGTTTCTGCTTGGGAAGTAAAGTCTCAATTCAATTCAACATTTTTAAACTACTGTCTACCTAGCAATGAGAAAGTTCAGTGGCTTGATGATGGTTAAATATCCAGTTAACCAAAATGCTGCCACCAAGCAAGGGCATGGAAAGGCAAAAATTCTATGATAAACTTCTTCATTAACAAAATGAAAATACAAGGAAAATGGGATATACTAGCGTTTAACTTCTTACAACTCGAAAGACTGAGGATGAGCAACAAAGACCCTTGTCTTTTACATGCTAGAACTTGTTACTTATGAAACATCAGAGATTCAGAATAAGTATACACACACACACGCATATATGTCGTGGCAAATATTGGTCTGAAGCTTTTTTGGTGTATTAATCTAGGGGTGTATGAGTCTTAATTTATGGTTTCTTTCCTTTATCGAAGGTAGGTTTTAGGATTATTTAATTAGTGTTTCTTTTTTATTCCCCAGAGTATATTATTTTTGAGAATAGATACTGCTGCAGCCTTTTCGCTGATGGTCACTGTTTTCTCCTCTCCCGTTATCTTTCTTCCATTCTTCTTCCACTTTTGCAATTCATTTGGTTCTCTTAATTTCAGAACTCTATTTTTTTTGGTTGCGTGTGTCATAAGAATAGTACGCATCACACACCCCACACTTTCCCAACAACATAAGCACCTGAAATGGTCCATTATCGGAAATCACTGTTGCATTTCCGTTCACAGCAAGAAAGATCTAGAATTTGTCTTGTAAATCTTAGTACTGATTCAAACCATATCCAATCTTTGTCTTAATCTTTTTGGTCTTTAGTTCTGGTTACCACAATCTTATTTCATCAGAGTCCATTTGTAACATCCCATTTCATAATTTCCAAAGTTAAATACGATTTATAAAATTGAAATACGATTTGATATAATATGCGCTTTCTAATAATTCTAAAAGAATATTTAAGTAAATTAGATAATAATATTTGAAAGTTTGACAATTCTAAAATTTATTACATAAATAATTCAAGTTCCAAAAATATTTATTTAAAAATAGTCAAATAGAGAAAAATAACAATTCATTATTCTAATTATTTATTCGGGTCACCGCCGCATGTCCACTAACTCCATCGCAAACTGAAATAGAAATTTATATTGGGGTGAGCATCAACACTCGTGGAGGTAATTTGTCCAAGCTAAATACACAAATATATATTACATAATAACATGCTTGTAAATTGAAATTTAATCAGAAATGTAGATTCTTTCGTTGAAACATGGCTCGATCACGGGATTTTCACCGGAGGGAATTTTTATGCCCCTGACCTCTGATGGTCCCACACGACTATAGACGCTGCGTAGACGTAGTTGCATAATTATCATGTAACACATATAAGGGCATTTAACAAGGACAAATAAACGTAAAGTTAGGATAAAACCCCACCTCAAAAGTAGCGTTTGACGTAGAAAGTGGTGAAGAATGTAAGTTTTCTATGCTCGAAAGACCTCGTCGCCTACAAATTTTATTATGATAATTTATCTTAGAAATTTAAAATCTTAATAATAGTATTATTATAGAATTTATAATAAGAATCTTATAAAAATTACAAATATGAATATTATAGATTATATAAATATATACTTATTTAATAATAGACACACACGTCATTTAAATTTATTAGTATTCTTCACTCACACACACTACCCCACACCCACACAATATATCATATCTACACACATATATATATTAATATATATATATATATATATATACTCATGCATACACATGCATTCATAAAGATACACAACTCTTAATATATATATATACATACATTTATATTTATATATATAAGCAAACATACACACACTACAACATAACACGCTGACACACGACACACACACCATATGTCACATACATGCACAACACAACACCTCCATACATATATATATTTTTATCATTTCATCATAGATTCATACATACACTTTTTGTTTATATATATATATATACATCTACATAAATACTTTTCACTTTATGTAAATTAAAGCCATACCTGCGAATCAAAAGAAATTTGGAAAAGAGAGGTTCGGCTGAAATTTTGAATTATGAGGGTATTGTTATTGTTTTTATATATATATCTATATATATATATATAGATAGATAATCAATTAATGTTAGGTTTAGTTAATGTATGTATTAATTAATGAAGTTATTGAAGCTAAGCATTAACTAGGCATGTATTAATTATGTATTTAATTAATGTAGGTTTTTAGTGTAATTCACTTAACGTAAACGGTTATATATATGATATATATATATCAGATTTTTATTTATTTTATATAATTAAATACATTATATGAAAGTAGATATTAATAAAATATCATGTAAATGGATATATATATATATATATATATATTAAAATTTGAAACCATAATAATATAATATTCATTTTGCTAGAGATTTTGAACAAAAATGTTAGTTATGTATTCACTTAAATTTCCTAATTGGTCAAACCAAATTCCTAACTTAGGAAATTATAAGATTTATTTTCCCAACTTCCGTGTTACAATCTACTCCCCTTTAAAATTAATTTCGTCCTCGAAATTCGAATACTTACCAAGGTCTAGAAAATTCGGATATTTAGCTCGTATGTCTTCTTCACGTTCCCATGTGGCTTCATTCTTATCGTGTTGTCTCCATTGTACTTTGACTAACGCCACATCTTTATTCCTTAATTTGTGTATTTTTCGTTCTAAGATAGCCTCGGTGCTTCTTCATAAGTCAAGTCATTTTTGATTTCCAATTCGAATAATTGACGATATGACTTGGGTCATAAACATACTTTCCGAGCATTGATACATGGAATACATTGTGAACAGACGACAATTTGCAGTAATGCCAATTGGTATGCTAGCTCACCAATTCTTTGTAAAATTTCAAATGGACCAATGTATCTCGCTTTAGTTTTCCTTTTTCACCAAAACGAAAACACCCCCTCATAAAGCACCTTCAAGAATACTTTTTCTCCCACATCAATTGTAAATCCTTCCTCCGTTTATCGTAAGATTTACGTCCGCTTTGTGCTACCGTCATTCTCTCCTCGAACTTTCTCTATTTTCTCAATGGTCTGCATTTGCACTAGCTCCTGGCCCTAAAATTTTCTTCTCACCTACTTCACTCCAATACGAGGTGATCTACACTTTCTTCCATACAATGCCTCATACGGAGCCATTTTTATGGTCGCTTGATAACTATTATTGTAAGCGAACTCCACCAAAGGCAAGATTGACTCCCAATTTTCACCCGAATCGAGCACGCATGCCCTCAACATGTCTTCTAGTGTTTGTATCGTTCTTTCGATTTGTCCGTCCGTCCGCCTCGGTGATAAGTCGTACTAAAGTTTAGTTTCGTTCCCAAGGATGTTTGCGAGACTTTTCCAAAATTTTGAAGTGAAACGCGGATCTCTGCCTCCCGACACTATCGCTATGGGGGACCCCGTGTAGTCTTACAATCTCCTCGATATAAATCTTTGCAAATTGGTCCATTTTGAGCGTCATTTTCACCGCGTAAAATGTCCGATTTGGTTACTCGGCCTACTATAACCCACACTCGCATTATTCTTTTTAACCGATAAGGCAACCCGACTACGAAATCCATGGTTATATGTTCCCATTTCCACTGGGATCTCGAGGGGCTTTAGCAAACCTGAGGGCCTTTGGTGTTCAAATTTAACTTGCGACACGTCAAACATCTTGCCACAAATGATCCGATGTCTCTTTTCATACTTCTCCACCGTAAGATCTCTTTCAAATCTCGATACATCTTTGTACCACCAAAGGTGAAGCGGTATATGGCGTACTATGAGCTTCCTCAAGAATTCCTCTTCCGAGTTCTTCATTCTTCTACACATAATCTCCTTCGTATATCAATACGCCATCATCTGTTATCTCAAAACCTTTAATATTTCCTTCTCGAACTCGTTTTTTTCATCTTATTCAAAAATATATCTCGTGGTTGAGTCTCTTTGATTTTATCTCGCAACGTGGTCGTACTACTAGTTGTTGCTAGATTGCTTCCGTAGATTTTCTTTACGAGTCACGATCTCACTTTTCATCTTGGTGAATTCTTTCACCAATTCCTCTTCGCTTCGTTAGCAAACATGATAATTTGCTCTTAGTTTTGCGGCTTAGAGCATCCGCTACCACGTTAGCTTTACCCTGGATGATAATTGATAGTGCAATCATAATCTTTCACTAACTCCAACCACCTTCTTTCGCCTCATATTCACTCTTTTTTGTGTGAAAATATACTTTTGACTTTTATGGTTCAGTGTATATGTCACACTTACTTCCATATAAGTAGTGTCGCCAAATCTTTAGTGGTGTACAATCACTAACTCCAAGTCATGTGTAGGGTAATTAAGCTCATGTGGCTTTAGTTGCCTCGAGGCATAAGCAATAACCTTACCATGTTGCATCAAAACACACCCAAGCCTAGTTTAGATGCATCATCATAAATAACAAATCCTTCAGTAGGGTCGGGTATTGTCAATACGGTGCACAAGTTAGTCTTTGTTTTAATTCTTGAAAACTCTTCTCGCATTTCTCATTCCATAAGAACTTTTCTCCTTTATTTGTCAATCGAGTCATGGGCCCAAACTATTTTAGAAAATCCCTTAATGAACCTTCTGCAATAGCCCGCTGGACACTAGAAAACTACGAACTTCACTTGCACTCGTAGTGTTTTCCATTCACCGATTGTGACTTGAACCTTATCCGGGTCAACCTCGATTCCTGTGCGGTTCAACATGTCCGAGAAAAACTACTTTGCCTATCCAAAATTTGCACTTTACATCGAATTTCGCATACAACTTCTCCTTGCGAAGTACTTCAAGTGCTATTCTCAAATGCTCTTTGTGTTCATTCTCATTTTTCGAATATATTAGTATATCATCAATAAAGACAATGATGAATTTATCCAGTATGGGTGAAATACCCTATTCATCAAGTCCATGAACACCTGCCGGTGCATTGCTTAACCCAAAAGGCATCACAACGAACTCGTAGTGCCCATAACGAGTTCTCAATGCCGTTTTAATATCGCCTCCTTAATCTTCAATTGGTGATATCCTGATCTAAGATCGATTTTGGAAAATGTTCTCGCACCCACGCCTTAGTTGATCGAATAAGTCTTCAATCCGAGGTAATGGATACTTATTCTTTATTGTGAGTCGATTCAACTCCCCGTAATCGATACACATTCTCAAAGTCCCATCCTTTTTCTTGACGAACAATACCGGAGCTCCCCAGCGATACACTTGGTGATGAACTTTAAATCCAACACTCTTTGTATTTGCATTTTTAGTTCTTGTAACTCCTTTGTGCCATTCTCAGTATGGTGCTTGGATATCGGTCTTTGCCCCAGGTTCCAAGTCTATCGTAAATTCCACTTGACGATCGATCTGGTGGGATTCCCGGAAGATCGTCTGGAAAAACATCGAAAACTCCCGCATAATCGGGCGTCCTGGCTCGAGTTAATTCGATGTCGAGGTTCCGACTATGTTTACCAGGTACCCTTGACAATTCTCTTTCTTCAACATCTTGAGTGCTTTCATTGCTTTGATATTGTTCGAGGCATAGTTCTGACTTTGTCCCATAGTACTTTATTTCCCATCTTCTGGTAATTTGAGAGTTATCTCCTCTCTATACACTTAATACTTGCACGATGCCTAGCTAAGCCACCATACCCAAAATTACATCAAAGTCCTTCATATCAAGAATATACAAGTCACCACTAAATTCCTTTCCTCCTATGTTCACGCCCACATTCTTAACATTCAAGTCCGTAATTATCGTTTTTCCGACGGTTAAGCTAATCTCAAGCGGTTCATCTACATGCTCTTTTACTCCCCCAATCATAGTATGAAATTTAGCAGACATGAAAGAGTGTGTAGCACCGTGTGTCAAAAAGAGCTAAAGCAGGCACATTACATACTACTAGCATACCGCATAACGTACACTCGCTTCATCATCGCCTTCTTGTTGGGTCATTGATACATCCTCGCTTTCCCTCCACCGCCATCCGACCCGATCCTGTGCGCTTTTGTACTTTGGGCGGTCCCTTGCAAGATGCCCAAATGTCTTCAGATCTGTAACAAACTCCTTTCCCATAAAGACATTCCCTTGGTGATTTTTACCACACAATCGGACATCGAGGTTTTTCTTGCGGCGGTTGTTGAGTAGGACCTCCTCCAACCTTAGCCAACTTATTTTTATTCTCATTGTTATTCGACTTTTCCATCCCACTTTCTCTTGATTGCTTCATTTATTTTTCGCGGATTTCCTTCTAGGTTCATATTCACTGCCACTAATCGAGCCCGATCTACGGCCTGTGCATAGGTAACATCCCCAAGTACACTTACTATTCCACTTAACTCCGATCGTAAGCCCTCCACAAATCTCTCAGCCTTCATTTGTTCGGTACTGACCAAATGCGTCGCGTAACGCGATAATTGGTTGAATTTCCGCTCATAATCAAGTACCGTCATATTTCCTTGTACAAGGTTCATGAACTCTCTCGCCTTTTTGTTTCTATGAGCTTGTGGGAAAAATTGGCGTGCGACGAGCTCTTTGAAATCCCTCCATGTTAACGCCTCTCTCTCTTCGTCAGTGATTGTGCGCCGGTGTAAGTCCCACCAATGTAATCCTGCTTCAGTTGGAAGATTGCACACGAAACCCTGTGTGCTTCTGAGCAAGCTATCAAGTCAAACACTGACTCTAATTCACCAATCCATTCTTCCACGACCCACGGGTCCTCACGTCCCGTAAAGACCGGCGGCTTTGTAGCGCCGCGCTCCACCACTTGTGAGGTAGTATCTATAGGAGCATGATGGTTTTGGCCATTTTGAGCATTAGCCACATTGTCTTTGGTCGGGCCTTTTACAACAACAAATGACCAGGTTGGCCACAATATTCGCTAAATCTCCCGTATTTCCTTGAACTGGAGCATTTCTAGCGGATGTCTCGTCACCGGCTGCAACTTGGTTATGGTTTTGGTTGACACGTTGTGGTGCCATCTAAATTCATAAAGCAAAACATCTTATATTTATATCTTAATATCTAAAGTGTGTAACCCATAAGTTTGCGTCTAAATTCATCTAATTCACAAAGTTTATGCATGGGTTATATCTTATCGTTTGGTGCGCCTGAGAAGCTATTCACCTTAAGTCATTCCTCGGTTTTTTATTTTTTTTTTTATTTTTTTTTTATTTTTATAAAAGTCCCTATATTGTCATCATTTTTTTTTTACCATTATGTCATATATGTTCATCTATCATTCATAAAGTTGAAGAAATTGCACATCATGCACGTGCATTAAATAGAACTGAAATAACAATTTATCATTGAACTATAATTGTAGAAAAATTGTACACGATCGAGTTGGCGTCGCCGTGCGGAGGTAGGTAACCCTTTTTTTTTTAAAAAAAAAATTAAAAGAAAAGATTTTTTTTCTTTTTACGAGTCTACAGAAACGTCAACCCGCTCTGATACCACTTTTGTAACATCCCATTTCATAATTTCCAAAGTTAAATACGATTTATAAAATTGAAATACGATTTGATATAATATGCGCTTTCTAATAATTCTAAAAGAATATTTAAGTAAATTAGATAATAATATTTGAAAGTTTGACAATTCTAAAATTTATTACATAAATAATTCAAGTTCCAAAAATATTTATTTAAAAATAGTCAAATAGAGAAAAATAACAATTCATTATTCTAATTATTTATTCGGGTCACCGCCTCGCATGTACAACCAACTCCATCAGCAATCTGAAATAGAAATTTATATTGGGGGGTGAGCATCAACAGCTTCGTGGAGGTAATTTGTCCAAGCTAAATACACAAATATATATTACATAATAACATGCTTGTAAATTGGAAATTTAACTGTAGCTGTAGCTGTTGTTGTTGAAACATGGCTCGCACTGCCGGGATTTTCACCGGAGGGAATTTTTATGCCCCGGACCTCTGTATGGTCCCACACGACTATAGACGCGTAGCACGTAGTTGCATAATTATCAAGTAACACATATAAGGGCATTTAACAAGGACAAATAAACGTAAAGTTAGGATAAAACCCCCACCTCAAAAGTAGCGTTTGACGTAGAAAGTGGTGAAGAATGTAAGTTTTCTATGCTCGAAAGACCTCGTCGCCTACAAATTTTATTATGATAATTTATCTTAGAAATTTAAAATCTTAATAATAGTATTATTATAGAATTTATAATAAGAATCTTATAAAAATTACAAATATGAATATTATAGATTATATAAATATATACTTATTTAATAATAGACACACACGTCATTTAAATTTATTAGTATTCTTCACTCACACACACTACCCCACACCCACACAATATATCATATCTACACACATATATATATTAATATATATATATATATATACTCATGCATACACATGCATTCATAAAGATACACAACTCTTAATATATATATACATACATTTATATTTATATATATAAGCAAACATACACACACTACAACATAACACGCTGACACACGACACACACACACCATATGTCACATACATGCACAACACAGCACCTCCATACATATATATATTTTTATCATTTCATCATAGATTCATACATACACTTTTTGTTTATATATATATATATACATCTACATAAATACTTTTCACTTTATGTAAATTAAAGCCATACCTGCGAATCAAAAGAAATTTGGAAAAGAGAGGTTCGGCTGAAATTTTGAATTATGAGGGTATTGTTATTGTTTTTATATATATATATATATATATATAGATAATCAATTAATGTTAGGTTTAGTTAATGTATGTATTAATTAATGAAGTTATTGAAGCTAAGCATTAACTAGGCATGTATTAATTATGTATTTAATTAATGTAGGTTTTTAGTGTAATTCACTTAACGTAAACGGTTATATATATGATATATATATCAGATTTTTATTTATTTTATATAATTAAATACATTATATGAAAGTAGATATTAATAAAATATCATGTAAATGGATATATATATATATATATTAAAATTTGAAACCATAATAATATAATATTCATTTTGCTAGAGATTTTGAACAAAAAATGTTAGTTATGTATTCACTTAAATTTCCTAATTGGTCAAACCAAATTCCTAACTTAGGAAATTATAAGATTTATTTTCCCAACTTCTGGTGTTACACCATTATTAGTGCATGTTTGTAAGTTGTACTTCCAGTTTGATTAAGTTGTATACTCTTAAGCTTTATGAGCTGATGTATGTTGATTTCAGGGTCAAAAGTCTTTGGCATTGGATACTGCAATTGGAATGTGGCAGTTACTATTTGCAGAAAAGCAATGGCCATTAGTGGATCATTGGTGCCAGTTCTTGCAGGTGGAATGAACTTATCTGATATATGCAATGACTTCCTTAATTACTCGTTACCTTAAAAAAGTTAATGTATTTATCTTCGCTTTTTTTTTTTTGAGGCAATCTTCGCAATTAAATCTAATAGAAGTCAATATTGAATCATTGTCTTGTCCGGTGGCCCACTTATACACTCAATTATGGAACAAGGATTGAAATTATAAAATTTAATAAAACTTCTAGTCTGATGTTTTAAGTTTAGTTTGTTGGATCGGATATAAGACTCAAGAACTTAACTATGGGCGCTTTCTTAATTCCTTTTGTAGTACATGCAATTTTGTAATAGCAGGAAGTGGATTTTATGGTACAAATGTAGATTGAGTCCAACACAAAATGCATTCTTCTTTGTTGACAAATGCCTTTTCTGGGAAGTACTCTCCTTGCGATGAAAGGATTAGCAATCAATGCAACCACTTATGTTTTTCCCCAGGAAATGAAATCAAAAGAGCTGATAAATAAATGTGACTATTGTGTTTTATATGTTAGTGTGGGTGTTTTGCTTACAAGTTACAGCTGAATCCATACACCCACCCAACCAAAGGGAGACAACATATGCTTATCCAATGTGTTGTCTCAAGCATAAGTTATCATAAAAGGAACCTGATTTCCTGATGCAGGCTTAATTTGAAAATTATATTTCAGATCTGACCGAATAATTGGCTTCTGAAAGAATTAGGAGACCGGATGATGAAATTTCCAAGTTATTTGTACAAGATATGATTCATGCTTGGAACTAGGTTTAAGGCTGACACGTTGCATTCCCCTGGAATGTTGTCATGGTTGACATCTCTACTCTGATTTTTAACTTGTACTGTGGACATCATTTCTCCCATTTTAATGTAATTTGAAAGAACTGGTTACCTTAGCTCAGAATAATTGGGTTTTTTTTCCTGCACATGCATTTCCTTACAAGATATGACACGTTTTTCTGCCTTTGTTTTTGATTATTCAGGCACGGCATAACAAAGCAATTTCTCGTGATACCTGGTCCCAGCTACTGGAGTTTGCTAGGGTAAATAATGAATGCAAACTGGCTAGGGAACATTTTCAGTTTTGCTTCCTACTTCCAGTTTCCTGTTTTCCTTTTGTCATACAATTCACGTGTTTATCATTTGCACGACTTCTCAATTTTTGGTGACTCGAGAGTCCAATCCTTCAGCATTTTCCATTGCCCTCTTCCAAAAATATTTACAAGAAAATTATTTGCATGTTGGATCCTATTCGGTACTTCTCATATTTTATTTGGGGTAATTACAAAAACTACCCCTGGAAGTTAGCTTGATTATAAAGAAACCCAGTTATCTTTCAGAATTACACAAATACCCCCTTGACATTTGTTTCTCTCATACAAATTAAACACTCAAGAGGTGGGTATTTGTTAGGTAAATACAAACGTCAAGGGAATGTATGTAACACTGTAAGGGGGTATTTGTAAATTCAAATAAAACTGGAGTTTTTTGTAATTAGGCTAAACCTCTGGGTCATTTTTGTAATTATTCCTTTTATTTCCATGAAATCCCAGGGTTTTTTAATATTGCTGACCATTCTTTTTTTATGTTTTTTGAGTACATATTACTGACTATTCTGGATATACCCTTTCGTATAAATGCAGATGGTGGATCCTGCATTATCAAACTATGATCCAGAAGGGGCTTGGCCATATCTGATCGATGAATTTGTTGACTACTTGACTGAAAATGGCGTAATGCAGAAGGGCAAGTTGAGTGATTGGAGCTACAAACAATGACTGATTCTCCTCCTCGTTTATTGACTTCCTTCTGGCCTTTTCTTTCAGATTGATGATGTAAAATTATTTAAAAAAATACAAAAACAGACGAGGAACATAATGCAATTGTGTGTAAAATTGTGGGGGCTTGTTTTTGAAATTATACATTAATATCTTTCTTCCTTATTCAAAACCGTATGATCCATTTAAGTGGTTTCAGTTTCTCAATTGAGCTAAATTCTTGCGTTCGTAAGCTTGCAAAAATATTTTGTTTGTTCCCTCTAATGCAGAGACTCAATGGCCTATATGAGCCATATGGCTGTTTTTTATCCAGTTATCTTTCAAAATTACAAGTAAATATTTGTTTCTTTTGTACAAATTGCACCCCAAACAGGGGATATGTGTTAGATAAATCCTTAAGTCGGTGTTGGTAACACCGTAGATGGACACTTAATTTTGAAAGATGATTGGATTTTGTAATTAGGCTAAACTTTAAGGGTAGTTTTGTAATTATTCCAATTATCTATAATCTTGCAGATATGGGTTTTCGAATTGATGTTGCTATCTCCTTCATTTAGTTTTTGCTGATGCGGCATATCCAGGCATTTAATCAAAGGATGATCCATAGAGCTCGTCTTTTGTTTGTTTAACTTTAAACATGATTTTTTTTTTTTTTTTGCAATCCCATATGCTATGTTATAACAATGAAATGCAAATACAATTTACAAATATTTCATATATTCAAATCCGTTTTATTTCCATGGAGACACTTATAACTGGCACAATTCTTTCAAGCCCTTGAACCTTTCTTCATTTCAACGTTACTCATATTGGAAGCCATAGGGTCGTCAGACGGGCCATCGGGTGGGCCGTCAGGCGGGCCATCTGGGTCACCTCCAGATGGTGGGCCACCGCCGCCACCATTAGGAGCCCCAGGCCCGCATTGTTTAGCACAAATGCACTTAGGGATAAACCCCTTGCATCTGCCAGATAGAAAACCTTCCTTTTCACATATTGTACCACAATTATCGTTATTGAAGCATAGTCCTTTAAACTGTTGGCTTCTTGTCTCGCATATTGCTGCTTCTGACCGCATAACTGCACAATGCCAAGTCAAACAGATATAATGAATTAGTCCAAAATGCTAATGTTTTTTTACAGTTTTGTAAAAATCGGCATAGGCACTCCTAAGCTGAGGCGATTATGTCCAACTCAGTGGAAAAAATGACCTCGACTAAAAATTGGGCCAAGACGGCCAATACTCAGCCAAAAGTAGATTTTATTTTTTTTTTAAAAAAATAGTACTGTTCCTATCGCTATCTTGGTTTTTTGTCTAAAGAATTTCTCGCAACCTCGCTTATTATAAAGCTTGGATACAATATTACTTACAAGAAACCAAGAGGACAAGCATAACGAATCCGAACAGCCTCGTATCCATTTTGTTCTTCTATATGACCTTAAAATTTTAAACTTTTTAGTTTGATTTATAATCCCACCTAGACATGGGACATGTTTATATAGAGATAAGAGAGATTGAAAAAGTCAAAACAGTTTGAAGAAAGCGCTTTTGTCCCTCCACACGACACTCACAAATGGCCTGAAAAAAACACGTGTTCATACAATTGAATAAACCCATTAATATTTCTCAGTAATTCAATTATAAAGATGGAAAATTGCATTCTCCCTATTATTAAATTTTATTTGACAAATAAATAGGGATGATTTAATGAATGGTGATCCCAATAAGTATGATTAGATTGACTAATATTCTGTAGGCATCATCATAATTTATTGTTGCATGCCAACATGATTTTACGAGATAAGTTATTGGTAGACGAAGCTATTATTATTTTATTTTTTTAAATTATTTTCTACTCGATTAAACTTATGCCCCTTTTCCGGTGTTGACTGAAGTTATTAAGAAAATTTAATTTATGAATACTAAATCTTATTTAACAAAAAAAAAAAGGATTGATTTAAAATAAGTTTATTAATGATGGGGTAAAAAATGAATTTATATTAGCGTTTATTTGTTTAAATTATTTAATTACAAAATTATTATTTGTTAGCCCATAATGACTAATTATTGGGTCAAATCATTACCGATTGACTCAAGAGGCCTAAATTATTACTCAAAGCCATTGAGACCTAAAGTTCCGGGGTACACTTAATGATGTGAATCCCCCTCCATTCATTTATAGGTAATGACAATTTTTACTGCTTAAGTATATATCTTCTTGATCTCAGATCCATTACCGACCTAAGCATTAGACGAGCTTCCATAGGACAACCACAACACCCTTCCAAATATATGTTCTTGTTAGGCCAATTTTCTTGCGATTGCAACTTGAATCTAGTAATTGTCCTTACACTCAGTGGCGGAGGTGTGGGGACTGGGGCGGGGGAGGGCAACTTGGGCCCGGACCCCTCTTTTTTTTAAAAAAATATTTTTTTCCAATTTAAATGTATATGTTTTTTCTTTTAGTTTTTACCCGATTCACCCCAATTTCGTGTATCAGCTCATCCCATAATATTTTCTGGATACACCGTTGCTTACACTTGGACCAATTACCTTAGTACGAGTGATCTACCTTTCTGATAACATCAATAAGTTATGACATTCTAGTAATAACAATATTGTAATTAATTTGTTAAGATCTTTAAAAGATGGGGATAATTGCAAAACTATCCCTAAGGTTTGGGCTAATTATAAAAGAACCTCATATTTAAAATTACAAAAAAACTTGTGATGTTTAATTTTGTATTACACTTTACCCCTTTTATAAGCAAAAGCATTTCGAATAACCCCTTCTATTTGTAAAAATATTGCAAGTACCCACCTACATTTAACTCTAAACCAAACCTCAAAAAAAAAAAATCCTTATAATTTCAAACATCTCTGAGATTTTGTAATCACGCAGTGTAAATGACACGGAAAATACTATACATAGGTTCGGCGTTCAGCCTTTGATATAGTTTGAGCTTTTGGGATTATTGTGCATTTTTGGGCTGATAAGTGATAATAGACGTGTTATGGACCACCTGGGCCTCTTATGTAAATGTGCTATTCGGCCAAAATATTGGGCTAAAATTTAAAATAATCCACATAGCTTATTGCACATCCCTATCAAAATAAGTGGTGCAGTTAAGGATGATTGATGTTGCTTATTTTTGTTAGGTATAAATTATATCTCCCAAAACATTCAAACGTTGAACCCATGATCACCAACTGACGTCTTGAAATTGCACATTTCTGTTCAAATCAGGTAGGTACATCAAAGCTTTTCCTTAAGCCAAACAGTAATTTTTATTAACTGTGGACACAAAAATAACAATGACACAAAAATAACAATACAACCACGCTTATGTATTAATAGTAGTAACTAGTTAAAAGGGATTGAAATCAGGATTTGACCAAAGACTTTCTATTAAGAATAGGTGGTGGGCCTTCGCCGGGCTGCCCCTCGTCTGGTGGGCCTTCCCCTGGCGGGCCCTCATCTGGTGGGCCATCCGGTGGCCCCACACCTGGTGGGCCTTCGCCTGGACCACCACCTCCACCAGCATTGCAGTCCTTAAGACACACACACTTCAAGAATTTGCATTTTCCACCCGAAAATCCTTCTTTTTCGCAAATTGACCCACAGTTTCCATCGCTGAAGCAAGCGCCACGGAATAATTTGCTATTTGCCTCGCACGTGGCCGCTTCACCTCGCATTATCATCATCTCCTCTGCATTCATTTCATCAAGAAACTAGTATAGTCATTTATTTTCTTAGCTATAGTTTCATTCTAATTACAAAAGAGAAAATCGATTATCTTTTGAAATAATAAATAGGGATCGTTATAAAAAAACCTGAGGGTTTGGGCTAATTACTAAAAAATCCACACATGTTTCAAAATTACAAAACTCCCACCCTCTCAGATTTGATTATGTGTGAGGTTATTGGCGTAGCAAGAAAATATTACGGGGTGGGCCGATACACGAAATTGGGGTGACCAGATTAAAAAACTAAAAGAAAAACCATATAAAGTTGAACTATTTTTTCAAATAAAAATAACATTGTAAAAGAATAAAAAATTTAAAACGGGAGGGGGGGGGGAATCAGGTTGGCCCCCCACCTCTGCCACTGTGTGGGATAACTGTAATATTTTTATAAATATCAGGATTTTTTTGAAAATATTGATTGCTTATGAAATGGGAAAATATAAGACGAAATCAGACCTCAAAATATTTTTTGTAATTCTTAAAAATTTCTGGAGTTTTTTTGTAATTAGCCTGAACCTGAGTTTTATTTTTAATCATCCCTTATTAACATTTGTTTCTATTTCAGAAATTACACTCTAATTTGTTAAACAAAAACGAACAAGGGGTATTTGTGATTTAGAATAAAATTGAATTTTTTGTGATTAAGCTAAACCTTATCACTAATTTTGATAATTTACACACATATTTTACCAGCAAGAAAAAGAAAACTATAAGACTTACGAAAAGCCAAGAAAATGAGAAACATTAGGAGACTTTGGAGTTTGGTAGCCATTTTAGTTGTGAAATTTCAATTGTTGGATGATAATATCTAGTGGGCACCTATGCAATGGGTTTTATAGTGCAAAAAAATGATACTCTAAATTATTTCCTGTTAAAGGGGTTTCTGGGCGGGGTGAAAATTGCATTGATAACAATTTTCTAGGACTACTGTGGAAGGTAATACTCTCAATATCAAATGCAAATGTTAATTACAGATTTTTGACATTAATAATGCAAATGTTAATTGCAAATTCAAATTTTAGATTTAGGGTTACACGCAATATTGAGTGATTTGTCAGACATCAACATAAAGAAAGGTCTTAATTAATTTGGAAATTGGTAGGAAATGAAGCGGAAAAATGAAAAAGATATTAAATGGGCCGATCCCGACTGGACCAGCCCAGGATAATTACCAGACCTCTTGCAGGTTGAAGTGGACCGAGCCTCTACTAACTAATTTTTTATGGATGCATGACCGGTCATCCTATTGGCCCAACCATGCTAGGACGACCATGAACTATATTTAGGTCTATTGGGCTGTATGGTTTATTTACACATATTTAAGTGAAATTACAGTTAGTAGTGTTTGGTGTTCTTAAGAGAGGCTAAGGCTGCTATTGGATACGGAAGAATTTCCATTTTTGTTCCGTTAAATTTTTTTAATCAAATATATAATTGTTTATGAAATTTTTTAGAAAATATACTATTCTTTCATTTTTACTTTTTCTTATTTTTTCTCTTACCCATCACATATACATATTTTCATAAAAAGCTTATCATTATTACACATTCTCCCACAGATTTCGCTATTCACCCACTCACACATTTCTAACTATCAATCATATTCAATCATTATTTTACTATTTTTAAAACAAATCAATTTTCATCATTACTTTTTTTTATCTCACATCCAGTCACACTTCAAAATTCATCTTTTTTCTTTCAGAAATTTGTTTACCACTATTCTCTAGCAAAAGGAAAATTTTCAAAATGAAAGCATATTCAATCGCACCCTAAGAGTTTAAATTTTATTTAGCCGCACACATATTTTCTCTTGTCAAAGAAACGAAATAATGTAAAATAATTTCTTTTTCTGGAAAAAAAAAGAGTAAATATGTATACAATATATAGGGGTGATAATCTCTGACACGATAGAAAAACACGACATAAACCTAACATGATATAAGCGAGTTAGGGTCACCTCATTTATTATTCGGGTTATAATCGTGTCAGACCCATTTAACCCAAATAATAAATAGGTCAATTTCGGGTTAACCCGAAATAACCCACGTAACCCATTCAGCCCATTTGAAAAGAAAGTTGTAATTAATTCTACTTTGATATTGGGTGAGTTAATTATTTGTCTATTTACATCGTATGTTTGTGATTTCTCTTAAACCTTAATTGTGTTTTTTTGTTTATATATTAACATATTGTAGTAGTACAACTTATTTGGAGTTTGTCCATGTTCCTTGGAGGCTAATCTAATAAGCCTATTATCAAGCCAAATTACGTTTTGCATATTTTGATTGTAATTCGTTATATACATTTTTAATATTCTATTTATAAATAACCCAAAATTCTATTTTTAATATTTCATCAAAATTAAAGAAACAGCCACTTTCTATTTGCTGTATAATTTTTCTAGTAGCTGAACGTCTGAAATAATGTGAAATTTAGTGAATGTCAATGCAAAATTACCTATATTAAATTCATTTTAATCATTTACATAATTAATTTCATACATTGAAAATAAATGACTGAAATATTGAAACTAGAATTGGGCAGGGGTTGCGCGAACGCAGGCCCCCTCTAACACAAATTATGACGTAAGCTCGACCACTTGGGCCGACCTTACACGGGCGCCCCTCCCAAGTGCAATGGAAGTCGCCTGCATAGGCCATGGGCCTTATTGATCACCCATCGACCCCGTCCAGGTAAGTATAGAGCTCATTCACATTTCTTTCTTTTATGTAACCCTTCTTCCCATCATCTACCTATCACGCTTTCGATGTGGGATAAATAATATACTCATTGACAATTGGTTCTTTCTTCCTTGCTTAATTCAGACCCTCATGTTTTGATGGCTGATAAATTTATTGGGTCTTAATGTACTTTCAGTTAGTGGAACTTACAGAACACCTTTCCATATGCAATATTTAACAAGGAGTCGTTTAATTTTCTTTTTTGGGTTTTCAGATATAAAATTTTCTTATTCAGTAAAATATAATGACTCAAAAAAAAATATAAAGTTCACGAGAAATATTACGATTATCTACATCCTTCCATGACTTAAAGAATTCCAGAATTTCGTTGACCATTAACATAATCAGGAACAAGAAAAAAAAATCAGGACTAAGCATTAGAATTCATAATTAATATTTCATGCACTAATTGCTTGTAACAAGTAAATACTTGATATGTATAGGTCTTAAATTACTCTTTTACCCTAGCATATAAGACAAAAGGCATGCAAACCCCAAGATCCGCGTGTTTTTTAATTCGGGTCCCGACCCGAACTCTCCAACCGGGTTGACCCTGAATGAGAACCATTGATTCCTTCATTGACGTGACATGAGAGTGCGGGCGATCTTGACACATGGTCCTAGCTTTTACGGCCTACCAATGTCAAAGCCTATAAGTACCACACTCATCGACTGCAACAAGTATCTCATAATTTATTGTTCACTTTTTGCACTAACAATTCCTTACGACCTAGCGATTTGAATAACTTAAGCAATGGAAGGTTTTAGCCGGGTTCCATTTTAGCCGGGAACCCACCTGACCATCCTAATATTTTTAATCAAGAGTCCATCGTGGACCGGCCATTTTACCAACGTTGGAAAATGCTTGGGAAGGAAGTGATTGTACCTCGAAATTATGAGAGCAAAGCGCACCAACATATCATCATGTCCGAGGTGATAAATTGTTGGGACAATTACAAAAACATCCCTGAGGTTTAGGTTAATTACAAAAAATCCAGACATGTTTTAAAATTACAAACAAACTCCTTCACGTTTCGTTTTATCTTAAATTTAAGGAGTAATTGTAATATTTTTTGTAAACGTTAGGTTTTTTTTTTTAAAATATTTTTGAAAATTATCGGGAAAAATGTAAGACGGAATCAAACATCAAGGCTTTTTTGTAATTTTCAAAGAACTCTGGGTTTTTTTGTGATTAGCCCAAACCTGAGGGGTGTTTTGTAATTATCCCTAAATTGTTTTAGTAAGTCGAATGAACGCATACTATTGACCTGGGATCAAATTCCACCAGTCACGACCCTGAAATAAATTAGGCTTTGTTTCTTTCTCATAGTCTTTTTCTAGATTATAGGAGTAGTCATGCTATGCCCTCTTCTATATTATTTATTGTTTATCAGCTGCCGTATGTTTTTTGTTATTTAGATCCGTTTTGAGTTTGGTAACGAGCCTCCATCTCACGGATCTGCGTATTCTTTTCCGAATTGACCCCATGAATTTGTAATTTATTCATCTTTAATTTCTCCTTCATATGCTTAGTTTTGTATCGTACAAGATTGATTGGCTTGTAACATGCAAATATTCAAACATTGTACAGCAATCACTAACCCATCCACTGAAATTTGCAAATCTCTGTCGAAAACAGGTGTGCAGTGCACATCAAAATAACTGTAACGTACATAAAACATGAAATTGCAAGCCAAAATCAGTATCAATCAAACTTTTCCTATAGTTAAGCAAAAATATTATTTTGATATTTTTTTAAATGTGGGCTCGCACAATTTTGCTATACTAGGGGGCCTTCGCCCCGTGGTCACTCGCCTGGGGGGCCTTGACCTCCACCACCTACATTGCAGCCCTTAAGGCACACACATTTCAAGAAATTGCATTTTCCACTCGGAAATCCCTCTTTTTGGCAAATTGACCCACAGCTTTTATGGCTGAAGCAAGCGCCACTGAATAATTTGCTATTTTCCTCGCACGTAACTGCTTCACTTCGCATTATCATACTCTCCTCTGCATTCAATCATTCATTTCATGAAAAAAAAAATTAAAGACAACTTTTTTATTCAGTAAAAAGAGCTGAATTATATATTATATTGCAAAGAAAACAGAAAATTATGGACTTACGAAAAGCTAAGAGGAGGAGGAACAGCAAGAGACTGTGGAGTTTGGTAGTCATGTTAGTTGTTACTTGTGAATTTCCAATTGTTGGATGACATCTGCAGATTTTATAATGCAAAATAAAAATAAAAATAAAATAATAAACGGTACACAAAATCCTTCCGTTAAAGGCATTTCTCAGCAGGATGGAAATTGAATTGATAACAATTTCCCATGAATATACTGTGCCAAGGTAATATTCAATATCGATTGCTCTTATATCAATTGCAAATCTTAACCAGTGATTTATCGCATTACATAGAATTAAGACAGAGACCGAGTACAAGCTAATAATGCGACAATAAGCAGTATTCTGATATCAGATGATTGGAAAACCCACAATATTAAGGGATATGTGATGTGACTAGTGACTGTGGCACCAGATCAGGGATAATTACAAAAGAACCCCTGAGGTCAGAAGCAATCACAAAAAAAAAAGCCTAGAAAAATTTCAAAATTACAAAACCACTTGAGATTTAATTCCGTCTTACATTTTGCCCCAAACATTAGTTCACCTAATGGAATTTACCAAAGTTCTCAAATATTTTACAATTATATCCAACTACTTTTTTGAATACTACAAATAATTCCAACTTTGGTTGTAGGTAACTCAACTATTTTACAATTATATCCAACAATTTTTTTAAATATTACAAATAAAACCAACTTTTCGTTTGGCTGTTGGTAATATTTTATAATTTGGCTAATTGTAATATTTAGAAGTGTTAAAAGATGTAGCTGTAAAATATTTAATAATTACAATTATATCCATCAACTTTTAAAAATATTATAATAACTCCAACTTTTCGTTTGGTTGTTTGTAATATTTTAGAAGTTGGTCATGTTGAAAAATGTAATTGTAAAATATTTGATACCGTCCTCAGCAGATCCGTCAGTTCAACATTTAGTAAAATACTGTGTAAAAATATAAGATGGAAACAAGTCTGGGTCTTTTTTTTGTAACTACCCCAACTTTAGGGCTTTTTTATAAATAAAAAAGCAATCCTTAAATTGTTTTCGTGATTATATAGAGTTGTGTATATCCCTGCTGCCTGATACTTATGGCATGGCCAAGATTAGGCCCTTCCTCTTGGCAAAACTAGAATTTGTATATATAATAATTACTTGACAGTATGATGCCCATTAAAAAAAGATCCCTTTCTCACCATATCAACCTTGTCCTTCCACTTCTTATTCACATCACTGTCACTCTTACACACAATGAAATGTGAAATTATTATTCATAGAAAAACACACTGCACTTAATAATTAACTAATTAATACTTATACTCCACAACAAACATGCATAACTGTTTCTTGATCATGGGCTATTTTCACAATTACAGACTCGATCCAAACTAAAATTGATCCTAAGCACAAGGCCTGGTGCAGAAACAACGCTTGCGAAAACCCCGACACCTGCCGCCTGGAAAATGTTCATTTCTGCACACCATCCGACAATTATGGTCACTCCAGCATTGCCCCTTGAACCCATGGCTCTGCGATTCGCACATTCTGCCCTCCACTTTTAATATATTACCACCCAGGCCCAGCTCCTCTTCTTCAAATGAATTAACAATAAATTGTTAGAAAAACGTGTCGAATTAATTTGTACTGGTGGTTTCGATTAATTAGTGATAATAGATTATGCAGTATGAGAAATTTAGAGGGATATATATTTAATTACTTACGAGTGGTAAAGAGCAAGATGAGTAGGAAAGCGAAGACAACCTTTGAGCCCATGATGGATGTCTCTTGTTTTCTGAAGCGATCTTAAACTAAAATTAAGATTGAATAGTAAAATAAAGATAAATAAAGTAACAGGTTGTGACACGTAATGAAGGTGATGGGACACTTTGCAGTATTGAGCTGAATCATCATCATGCACCGTTACAAGTATCACACTTCCAATTTGGAATTTTCTATTATTAATTTATTATTAATTTTATGATCAACAGTGAAGAAAATAGTACATGAAAATTTTCTCTTCTTCACATAGCACTTGTTTTGTTAAATCCTGCACCAAACAATTCCCAGAAAATAGCACACGAGAATTTTCTCTTCTTCACATAGCTCTTTTTTTTTTTTTTTTAAATCCGAAGGTAAAACTTCCCACTTGTACAAAGGCCCTTGGCCAAGCAGATTGTAAATCAGGGATATTCTTAAACATCCAAACTAATAACATGTATATTGCTAAATGAGATTATTTCTAAATGAGTTTCTAAACTCATATCACTGTTACATTATTTTTTATGCCCTTCATTCGGCTTAGGTGAATAAATTATGATGTCAATGAAGGAAGGTGATCCAATTTTCAAGCACAAAAAAACCAGATACAAATTTTGTAACTATTTTCCATCCCAACTCTTTGCTCCCACCGAAAAATTGAGCAGCAGCCAGTAGCTACTTCTCTACTTGGTGGCTGCCACCAAAGCCATATGCTCTATCAGGTCCAAAACCCGGTTACTGCAAAACGAATATCAAAATAGTCATGTAATTGACCAATTTGTCTGGCACTCTCACTTTAGAGAGAGAGAGAGAGAGAGAGAGAGAGAGAGAGAGAGAGAGAGAGAGAGAGAGAGAGAGAGAATTTACCTGTAACCCCACTCATTATCATACCAGGAGACAAGCTTCATGAAAGACTTGCTAAGACCTATTCCAGCCTTTGCATCAAATATGCTCGACCTACAATGAGAAAGCCAGAGGCGATGTTAGGGTTAAGACATTTGAATTTCTGTTGTAACTCGAAATTACCTGTAAAACCCAAAACTTAGAGGGTGTGTGGCTGAGCTTATGTAAGATCTTATTTTTAAGATAGTTGTTCAAGTGTTTGGATAAGATAAAAGATGATATTATAAAATGTTAGTAATTGCACTTTTGTAATTAAAATGGTCAAAATCAAGAGAAATGTTAATCTAAGATCTTATTATGAAAATAAGTTAGGATCCCCCATTTTTTTTAAAAACAACTTAATAAGCTACTGGCATCTTATTTTGGAAGTTTATAAGATTCTTTTGAAAAAAGAAAATCATATCAAATTCTTTTAAAGGGCTTGTAAGCTTGGCCAAACAACCTCTTAGCCCTTAGGGTAGATTTCAGAAAACACGAAGGACATTCACAATGTTGGAACCTCCACGACCATATTAATACTGGTAAGTATCAGAGATTAAAGGTTTACAGTTAAATGAGGTTCACTCCGGGGTTAAGTTTTAACACAGAGATGGATGAAGAGTATGTATACCTCGAGTCTCCAACAAAGTCATTGGAGACCACATCTTCATCGGTATACCCAAGGATGCCATTCAGTGGACCCTCTGATGCATACCTGATAATTTTTCATGAACCATTAAGCATAAGAATGAAAGATACTCAAAATTTCCATACAGAGGTGGCTTTACATACTTTATGGCAGCCTTGACATCTTCATATGAAGCATTCTTCTCAAGTCGACAAGTTAAGTCTACAACAGAGACATTAGGCGTGGGAACACGGAAGGCCATCCCAGTGAGCTTGCCATTAAGTTCTGGAAGAACTTTCCCAACAGCCTAAAATTCCATTGATGGTACAAAAATAAGTCGTTGCAGAAATTTTTCAGATGACAGGATATACAAAATATGAAGACTGGTTCTTAGTACCTTTGCAGCACCAGTAGAACTAGGGATGATATTCTGTGACGCTCCACGGCCACCCCGCCAGTCCTTCATTGAAGGACCATCAACTGGCTTCTGTGTGGCTGAAAATCAACAAAAACGAGTTATACAAAGAAGGGAAATAGTTTGTTCAGTCATTGGACTACTTGGAGATTTAGTCCTCTAAGTAGTGAACTTTAAATTTTGGTCCAGTATCTTTCAAAAATTTAGTCCGATTTTGAGCAGAATTGTATAATTTTACCGTAATTGCTAACTAGCACCAATGGGTGTTAATGTGTCCAAGAAATTTAGGGATTTTGGTGACTTGGCGCAAAATTTGACACATCAAATCACCAAAAAATGACACAAAAATTGGGGATTTAATATTTTGATGGCAATTTTTGCGCCAAATCACGAAAATGCCTGATTTTTTTGACATGTTTGCACCTGACCGGCCATGGTCAACAATTCCCAATAAAATTACACAATTTAGGTCAAAATATGACTAAATGACGAAACATTTAAAAGATATTGGACTAAAATTTTAAGGTGACTACTTAAAGTAGTAAATCTCAAACTAATCCAAGTTACACGACCAAAGAAATTATTTTCCCTACAAAGAACATCCAGGGTTCAAAGAAGATTCTAGCACATACCTGTCGTTGCATGGACAGTTGCCATCAAACCCTCTAAAATACCAAACTCTTCATGTACTACCTGCCATGCATAAAAATTGTAAGAGAACAGTAACATATGTGGTTAGATTCAGAACGTTTTTGCCTTTGCAATGAACAGTTACAATCCTCAAATAAAATTTCACGGATTTTACTCAAACCTTGGCCAGAGGAGCAAGGCAATTGGTGGTACAGCTGGCATTGGAAACGACGTCCATACTCGGTTTGTAAGAAGTCTCATTTACTCCAACCACAAACATCGGAGCATCGGCTGATGGAGCTGAGATTACAACCTTCTTTGCACCACCCTACAAAAACTAACTTTAGCAAGGAGCTGCTTATGTGAGTAAAGGTAAAAGATGACGCTTAAAACATCAGCCTCGCGATTAACCTTTATGTGTGCTGATGCGTTTTCAATAGTTGTAAAGACGCCAGAAGATTCGACAACATACTCAGCCTCAAAATCACCCCAAGGGATCTCTGCTGGGTCCCTATATCAACAAATATGCTAGTTACCAATGGCATATGAGAGGCGATTATTTTGTATAATATCTTGTGATACCTTTTGCTGCTAACTTTAATCTGCTTTCCGTTTATTTCCAAAGTGGATTCATCTACGACCCTGATGGTCCCCTTGTAAGGTCCATGGGTCGAATCATACTTGAACATATATGCCTGAGAGGATTAGCAAAACATTATATTACACTTTTGGTGACTCATCTTGGTACAGGGGTCTACTTCTTGCAGATATGTCAGTATAAAATACTAAGAATACGGTTAAGTAACACAAATTTAACACATAATATTACTTTATTGTGGTTCAGAATTATTAATAAATCCAAGCAGCTAAAGAATCAAAAACAGAAACTGAAGAAGCACACTCACCATGTATTTCGCGTCAATGAAAGGATCGTTAACAGCCACCACATCGATATCATCCCTAAAAGTTGCAATGCGTAAAACTAACCTCCCGATACGTCCAAAACCTGCCAGGATCGAGTATGTTAGTCATATGTTGCCATAATGCTTTTCCAAAACTAAACTTGAATAAAACTAAATCATTCATAAAAGAACATTTTTAAATTTTCCCATGATGTAACGAGAGAATCAACTGTATACATCGGCTAGAAAAAAAAAATCCAACATTGAAAGGTAAAAAAAGAAGAAGTTGGAATTACAAGAACTGGTGTATTTTTTTAATAAGTTGGGAATACTGGTTGGAGGGGAGGGGAGGGGATAAATTTTAAAGAAACTGAAAGGTACCGGGTTCGAACCTCCGGTCAACACCCTTACAAAGGGTGAGTGATACCACTTGAGCTACAAACTAGTGAACTGGTGTATAAAAAGAAAATTAATGACATGGATGACAAAAACATACCATTGATGCCAATCTTCGTTTTCCCACTGCTTCTTGATTCTGAATCATTGACATGCAGAATAGAGCTTTAAATTTTTCAAACTCTTAATATGCAATTGACCAAAGAACCTGAAGAAACTAAGCATATAGGCCTTACTTGGCACTGTTGGAGGTATTTCTGTTGCTGTTGCTTTGATAGGCTGAATGCTACAGGCAGTAAAGTTCCTATATAGTATAGCATTGGCATTAGTCTCATCTGAAGGTAGATTGGCATTATACTGTTACACATCATAGCATATTTTAAAATGGGGTTTTTTGGTATATCACTCAACTGTAATGAAGATGAATACACAGGGAGATTAGTTCCAAAGATGCTAGACTGGAACTTCACAGCATTAACATTATGATCAAGGCGCCCACGTGATACCTAAGATAAACAATACAATTACACGGTATAGCATATCAAGAGAACTAAATTAACAGTAAATGAGATATAAATCGAGGAAAGACAAGAAGAGCATTGTTTCATGAATAACTGTTTTGCCACTTTCAAATATTTTGTTTATAAACCCCAAGAAACTAAAGGGAGTAGAAAAGTAAAAGCATTTCAGTATTTATTTGTGTAAACATAAAACAAATTAAAAATAAATATAAAACACAACACGCAAAACATAAAACAAAACAATAATAATTAAAAAAACAACGGCACTATGCTCATATACTGGTTGAGCAAGGTAGATAGGACTTCAGGAATTGGCTTCAAATTTGTATTTTCAATCAGTACAACCAACCTTAAATCGTTCACTTTGCTAATGCAGCCAAAAATATAAACAGTAACACATGAGCTAAATCAAGCAGCATTTCTAAATTAAACCGCTACAACTTTTTATTCAACAACCCATAAGGCAACATATTCAAGTTAAGTATGAAATAAATTAATAAAAAAAGAACAGTACTCTGTTAAAAAGGTTGATCTGAGCTAAATTCTTGGATATTCTTAATGACGGCTCAACAAATGAAAATCTCACCGTGGATCTATCGGACGGACAGAAAGCTTCAGCATCGAGAACGGGTGACGGTGCAGATCTAAGGAGCGATGAAGAGAACGCCATTCCTCAATGCAATTCGATGATCAATGGAGTTTCTTTTTAATATATCAAAAGAAACGAATTGCAAAACCCTAGAGAGAGGAAATGAGATTGCCCTTTTAGGAAAAGACGCATCCAACTTTTTGACCAGTATTTAAATACCTACCATTGGCGGAGATTCTTAAGAATGTTACCACCCCCTGTATGTGACTGTGCTTCACATGACTCTAATTTAAGCTTTAAATATGTAGAAATTGGAAATGAAAAACAAAAAAATCAACAGCAAATACAGCTAACATTTGAAAACTACAGAAGGGCACTGTTTCGTACGTTGGTAGAACTGTCGTCTTATGCAGCTAATGTTCTTGGTAGCCACGTCAGATGTTCATGGGGCTTTCGCTTTCCTCACCTTCGCCGTCACATTTGCCGCCGGGGATCCGCCGGACAGGGCGGTGATTCCCCATAATTTTCGCCGTCGATGTGGAAACTTTTGTCCTCGTTGGGAATGAGATCGTACTCCCGCGGGCCGCGGGAGCGGATCCCGTGGGACCCGAGATATACATATATATTATAATAATTTTTAATATGTTTAATATATTTATAAATATATTCACATTATACATACTAAAATATCAAAATCTTTAAATCATTTCATCTATTTTGTATAAAGAATGCTTGATTAGTTTTTTTATATGGTTTACATGTTTTTTAAATATTTAAATGATTAGAATTATTAAATTTTCTTTAAAAAAAAATTCAAACCAAGGGTGGCCAGTGTAGACATGGGCGTAGCCAGAATTACCCAATGTTGTAAAAAGCCAACGGGCGTTCGGCAATGAGGCTGCTAGCAGACGCCTAAGCGGAGCTTAGGCGGGATTAGGCGGGCCTAATCGGAAAAAAAAAATCATAGGCGGACAATGGGGGGGATTAATCGGGACTATGCGGGGATTTTTACAACAGAAAAATTACCAGTCAGTATGGTCATAAAATTCATCATTTCAATATAGTAGTTTTTGGCTCAAAATTTTCAAATATAGAAAATAATGCAACAAAAATAAGCAAATTTGAAAGTTGTATCATACAACAATTTTTGCGGGCTTTCATACTCTAAAACCGCTTCATAATGACTTCATTATCAACTTTGAGACATACATCTTTCTCCACATAACAAACAAGACAACCATTAAGAGCATCTGTAATACTTGGTTCATACGGAGGTTTTAAGGTAAAAATTTGGTTTATATAAACCACATCCCATTGTGAAGGGAAGGTTTTTGATGATGTGGCATAAACCGGTTTATATTTATAAATCTGGTTTATGACAAAGATCTTTTTCTCTTTTTTTTTTCTTGAGTAATGCATAAATATTTAAAAATATTCAATAGTTTGCTTTTAATATTTTATATTCAATAGTTTATTAAAGTTGTGGGGTTTATGGATTGTGGAGAAAAGTTTATCAAATTTGTGGGATTTTTATTTTTGATGTGGCACTAATATAGTAGTAACGTGTCACATAACTGTGCAAAAGGTTTTTATCTGGCTATTTTTTTGCCAAAATCTTGTGATCAACCAACCCCATAAAATGTAAAGCAAAAGATTTCAAAACAAACTTCAAATATGAGACAAAAGAAACCAATTGATACTAATCAAGACATCACCACTAATCAAATGAACATATGACAATCATGAAAATAGAGTGAAAAACAAAATTACAGAAGGGGCCATGAATGATGATTAAGAGAAAACATAATAAAATTCCAAATACCATAGATTAAAATCTAAATCTAACTCTTCATCCCTCATTTTACTTGGTGAGCCGTGACCGAGTGAGAGATAGATAGAGTGGACACAAAAATTAAAATCGAGTAAGATTTTCTTCTTTTTTTTTTTTTTAAATATGGGCTAAGTGGTCCAAATTGAGTGAGGACATATTGGGTTGGGGAATGTGATCAATTTTTTTTGAATATGGGCTGATCTGGTGTAGCCCAATTGAGTGAGGTCCAGAAACTGCATTGGCTTCGCCACTGGGTGGGGATGAGAAGCATTTTCTTCTTTTGTCTCATAGGAGAGTGATGGGGACGCGACCGCAGGGTGGAGATGGATAACATCTTTGTCATTGACACCCCTAAATAAATGTAATATATAGTTAAAAAATGAGTAAATGATAGACTGATAGTAATGGGTCCCTACACAAGCTCATCTCACCGATTTATAGTTGTTAGCTTTAATAAGATTATTGTCGACAAAATAGAAAAAAAGGTATATTCCCCACCCAACCCCCCCAAAAAAAAAGAAGGAAAAAATATCTTGGTTCTGAAATATAAATGGATTCTTCGATTTTCCAGATGAAATCTTAATCTTGTATGAAAATGTGTAAACAAATAAACATTTCTTTTTATTATATATAATGATAAAGGAAGTAAATTACATTAAAATGAGAGGAAAAAATTGTTGAAAAAAGAAATTCAGATGTTATTCAAATTCCAAACTGCAAGACTACTGTGCAGTCTGAGAATTGACGAAAAGTAAACAAATCCGACCGTCCATTATATCATCGATCATAAATAAACTATAAATTATACAAGATAAAATAATCAAGTGAATAAATAAAAAGGGAAAATAAGATTTTTAGTCCTGTAAGTTGGACATGTTTTAGAATTAGTCCTCTAAATTGTCACATTCATTTTTTAGTCCTTTAACTTTCAAATTTCTAGATATTCACTCCTTTAACTTAACAATTTTATTTTTGGTCTTAAAACTTAACATATTTCAGAAATTTGGACCTATAACTTAATATATTTTAGAAATTTAGTCCTATAACTTAGCAATAGTTAAATTTAACTATTTTATAGGACCAAATATAAAATAATTAAATTTCAATGTTTGGAAACTAATTAAATTATAAAAATAATTAAAATTAAATTAATTTAATTAATAAAAAAGTTTGAATAAATAGAAATTTCTAAAATAATTAATGAATTCTAGGAAAATTAAAATAATTACATCAAATTAGTAACTTAAGAATAATTTGTCATATTTATGGAATTAACCTTTGGTGAGGATAATTATCTCCAAGAAATGTAATCAGAGACTAGTGTACAAGATGCATTTAATTGAGAAGGTTTAAAAATTAATGCTTAAATATTTTTTTAAAAAATTAATTAAATTAAAAAATGATTAATTATTTTTTAAAAAAATAATTGTTAATTAAAATCATTCAATTTGAAAAATAAAATTAATTTAGAAATAACCTTTTAATAAATTAATTAAATTTAACTATTGTTAAGTTATATTACTAAATTTCCCTAAAAAAGGTTCTGAGGACCAAATTTCTAAAATATGTTAAGTTATAGGACCAAATTTAAAATATGTTACGTTATAGGACCAACAATAAAATTGTTAAGTTAAAGGACTGAATATCTAGAAATTTGAAAGTTAAAGGACTAAAAAATGAATGTGACAATTTAGAGGACTAATTTTAAAACATGTCCAACTTACAAGACTAAATATCTTATTTTCCCAAATAAAAATTATATAAAAACCGACCAATGGATACAGGCATACAGCTCAACTTTTCATGTTTGAATTTGAACTTTGAAGTTAAGCGGACGGCACAAGAGCCCAAGTTCTAGTCAACCCTTTTGCTTCACTTGAAAGAAAAATAAATACATGCTTCAATAGGTATATCTATATATATACACACATATATATACATTATTAGAAATATATATGTTTGTTCAAAATATATATATATATATGTAGGAATAGGATCAAATGAGACCACATAATTAGAGTGAGACAGTGTGGACTAATCATAGCTACAAATCTCAAATTTTAGATGGTTGAGATTTATCCAATTTAATAATTATTTTCGCTTTATTTTAAACCTGAAAAGGGCAACATTGTAATTATACTTATACAAAATCTTTCACAAGCTATGTTGATCTGAAAAAAGCGACCATGAAAGATGCACGGTTCGGGCCTAACCTAGAATTGGGCACATCCAAAGTAGACCACAACCTCACGACATTTCTCGAAGAAGCGGAAGAAGAAACCAAGAAAGAAATGAAAATGAGGGGGAAGAAGCTAAGGAAGATTGGAGGAGTTGATGTGTCGTCACCACAACCACAACCTCACGGCATTCCTCACGGACCCGATCCGCCGTCACGAACGGGCTGAGGAAGAAGCTGAAGGGGTTGATGTGCCACCATGTAGTTACTTTAATTTGATTTATACACATAAATAGGTTTATTTTTCAGGAGTTCGAGAAATATATTTGGGGTTTCAGAATAAAGGATGGGATTGGAGGATTGGTGAAGAAGACGATGCTGACGTGGAGGAAACGAGGGCCTACGAGGAGGCAGTGAAGATTGTTGTATACTTATATATTTTTCGATGTATACTTAGATGTGTTTTGTTGTATAAGTAGTTAAATTTTGATATATGTATTTATGTTGATGTATACTTATGTTTTTTGTTGTATACTTATGTTTTTTGTTGTATACTTATATGTGTTTTGTTGTATACTTATATATTTGTTTGACAATTGTAATATGCAGTAAAATTATGTTAAACATACATCAAAATAGTGTTAAGTGTAAATAAAATATATGCTAAATATACAGCACAATAATGAGCGTGGTTTTCTCTCTCTCTCTCTATAATTGATTTACTTAATCCACGGTCCCCACATGTTAATGATCGTGATTCTCTCTCTATATATAACTGATTACTTGATTCACGGTCCCCACATATTTTTGTTTGACCATTTTAATATGCAGTAAAATTATGCTAAACATACAGTAAAATAGTGTTAAGTATACAACAAATATATGATAAGTGTACAACATACGCACATGCGTGATTTTCTCTCTCCAGCGCGATTTTCTCGCGATTTTCTCTCTCCCCACGTGATTTTCTCCTTCATAATAACTGATTTCATATTTGGATGGTCCCCCACTTGGGTAATTTGACTACTATACCCTTATTTTGATTTAATTAAATATTTAATGTAATTATAACCCCTATTTATCTTAGCCATTGATATAACTAAAGGAGGGTTGAGATGAGTCCACATTGTCTCACTATAATATGTAGTCTCATTTTAACCTCCCCCTATATATGTATATATTTTGATTTATAAGGTTTCCAACTTCACCGAACTAATCATGACCCTCAGAACCCATTCATAGAGTTTTGAAGAATATAAATGAGGAATGTGCTTCAACTAGCCTTAAGTTCCCAATAAGATTTGCACACTCATACGCACAATGGGCTCTATGTCACACTGCTCATGTTTAGCCTCCCCGAGAAGCCACAGGTTTCCAGTGGGATTCGAAAACCCTCATCCAACCACCAAAAGCATGACAACAATGCTGATTGGTGAACCAATTGAGATGCACCTTGGGGAATTGAACATATGACCTCAACGATCTTGGGCAACATTATTTATGGATTCACTAGGAGTTGCATTGTAATTAAATATGGAAGTTTATGAAATACCAAACATTTTTATCTTATATTGAATGATTATATATAAACTTACAAATTAAATAGTGTAATGATATTATACCATGTTTCCCATCGGAGATGGTGAGATGGGGTACTTGATCTCACTTAGTAAAGGTGAGTCAAAAGTTAAAAACCTATCATTCTCCTACATGCCATTGTAATAGTTTAATGATGCAAATATATATATATATATATATATATATATTAAAATATATATATATAATGATATTCATAATTATTTCAAAGATTATGATATTATAACTATTTTGATCGTGCTACTATTGCGTAAATTATCATCATCTCATGGCAAATACCTCTAGAAATAATATATATCCACTGAATTGAAAAACAAAAAAAAATGTCTTTGGATGTCAAAAGGGCGAAGGGGGGGGCCACTCTGGGCCTCGACCCTCTCCTCCATTTTTTTAAAAAAGAATTTTTTACTCTAGATTGTTTTTAAAAAAATTAGTTATAATTTATATGATTTTTTTATCCGGTCCACCCAAAATTTATTCCTGGATCTGCCATTGCATTTGTCGAAAATGAAACCAAAGAGCCTTAACATTTATTTAGTTTATAGTTATACTTCTTTTTCATATTTTGAATGATAAATAATCTCTTCAATTTTTAGTTGTTTTCTATATTAAAAATAATTTTCAAAAAAGGGATGAATTGGGTGAATCGAAATCTCATGCAAACAAAATAAAAAATAAACGGACTAGCTTATATGAGGCCGTCTCATGAATTTAAGTTCATGAAATGGAACAAAAAATACAAATTTTTTTCTATGAATTTGGTTTGAGTTGCGAATGATCTTTACAAGTTTTTGCCAAAACAAAATGGCATAGAAGTAAGAAATCTTGTGTACAAGGGCATAATAGGAATTCTAAAATCATATTATAGCTTATCTTGTGCTTTGGGGGAGAGAGACGTGTGAGCCGTCATTCTCTAGCGTCTGAAAAGTGTTGAAATTCTTCAGAAAAAGACGAAACACCGTACTTTTTAAAAATACAATACAGTTCATTCGTATAAAGATTAATATCTCTAGATTTTGAATAGATGAAATAAATACTCTTAGAATTTCAGCACCTATTTAAATTTTAGTGAAGATGGAGTTTCGGAAATGGCGGCTTTAGTCAACAGGTTGAGCTCTCGCACACTGCATTGGTCTCTTGAGGTAAACCTTACTGATTATGTGATTCAACTGATCCTGATCCATCTTTTAATGTATCTGCAGACATAAAATTTTGCGGAGACTGGTTCTTTCAGTGCTGTTTTTGGATCAATTCTTAAGAATTAGGGTTCTTATGGGGTTGCAGTTCTTTAATTTATGGCAAATTTCTGATAAGGACAATGGATTTTGAAGTTTATTTATTATATTTTTGGACTAAAAACTGAAGTTTTCCGTGAGGGGTATAACTTTGCATGCGTCACCACTTTAGGGTTTTTTTTTTATTTGGAAGATTAATTAATGGACGGTTAGTAATTTGAACGGTTGTCAAGTTAATTTATAACGTTATTGGATTGTCTAATTGATTAAAGTCCCCCTTTCTTTTACATAATTATAGAAGCTTAGGTCATATATATGATGAAGCTGCTAGGAAGAGAAGGAATGAGTGAGCTCTCAATATCCAAGAAATCACGTGGTGAAGTTGTTTGTTATTGGAGATAATCTTTCTTTACATTTGTCCAAGTAGAACGGGTTGGTGATAATATGGAGGTTTTAGCTTTCAATAGCTATATTTTTCAAAAGGGTCTGAATATTGGGATCCCCTCACGAATCTTGTGCATTACCACCACCGTCTGACCTAGAACAGGCAAATCTCCAATCGTCGCTCATTAACTTGGCCAAAAAAAATGTTCTGTATTTTCTATTTTTCTTGTAGAATGACCACTTGCATTGTAGATGATTATATGGTTAGATTGGCATGCATCTTGGAATTTCCTCCATTAGGAATGCCTTCCACTACCCTTATCCCGTAAGAAAGATAAATTGGAAAATAAAGTCATTTGAATGGAATGTTTATTACCTTATGTCTCCACAGAATGTGTTCCATGTTCGGAATTTAACATGAAATATTTCTTCTTTGACAGTGTGTTTGGTTCAGGATTCTCATTGATGTCAATTGTGCTTCCTAACACAAGTTCAGTCAGAAAATGTTCCTAAGAATTTACTTACATGTATTGCTTAAATACCACTGAATTTGTTTTCAAGCAAAGTCTTTGCTTTGCGCTGAGGATTGCGGTGGTTCTCTCTGGCTTTTGCAAGTTACTCAAAGGATTGTGGCATCGACAGTTGTTCCCGTTGAATATCTATTTGAAAGAGGAGAAAACCAGCAATTTCTATATGGAACCATCAAAAAGTCATAACCTTATGCAGTTCCATTCCTCAGAGCATAGAACCGATGATCATGGCCCTGACTCACAAGTTTTTAAGGTGGACCCTTCAGGTCATGCGAATGCGAGTTTAAGATCTCCAGAGATGACTTTTTCGGAAGCAAAACCCGTACACAATTACTCTATACAGACTGGTGAGGAGTTTGCCCTTGAATTTATGCGTGATAGGGTTAATCCTAGGATGCATATTCCAAATAACTATGGGGATCCCAGTCATGCTCCTGGTTACTTGGAGCTAAAAGGCATTTTGGGCATTGGTCATACTGGCTCCGAAAGTGGCTCAGATATCTCTATGATTGCCGCAGCAGAAAAAGATTCGAGAGAATTAGAACGAAGGAATCTGTCTTTACATGGGGACAAAGGTAACCATGGTTCTTTTCAATCAATGCATTCAGTGCCACATGCTTCATCAGATTACAACAGCAACCGCACACTTATGTATACGTCATCTGGAGCATCTGGTAGCTCATCAACAAAGCTTAAGATTCTCTGCAGCTTTGGTGGAAGAATCCTGCCCCGGCCAAGTGATGGAAAGCTCAGATATGTCGGTGGGGAAACACGCATTATTCGGATAAGTAAGGACATTACATGGAAAGAATTGTGGCAGAAAACAACTGCAATTTATGAAGAAACATGTACTGTAAAATATCAGCTTCCTGAGGAGGATCTTGATGCTTTAGTTTCCATATCGAGCGATGAAGATTTATTGAACATGATGGAGGAGTGCAATATTCTGGAAGATGGAAAAGGATTAAATAAGCTTCGGATGTTTCTGTTCTCTCCTGGGGATTTGGATGATGCTCATTTCAGTCTGGCCAACTCTGATGGTGATTCAGAGATGAAATATGTAGTTGCTGTCAATGGCATTGACTTTGGATCTCGAAAAGGCTCTACTCTATGTGGTTTAGCAAGCTCTTCCGGAAACAATTTAAATGAGTTAGACACACAGAATGTTAATATGGACACAAGGAGGACTGCCACTGAATTTGCTGGTGTTAGTAACTCAAATTTGGCAGGCTTTGTTGTCCCCCCAACAGCAATTGAACCTTCTACATCAACTGTACCAATTTCCTCTGAATTTTGTGACACTGATTTGCGTTTCTATCATGGTCAGGCTGTGCACCACGACCAGGAAAGGCAACATCCTCCGCAGTTTGGCTATAATTTTCACTCTCCATACTATACGCCTTCTGAAATTTCTCTGCCGCAGTCTTCTTATGGGCCTGTCCCTGAACAAAAAGGTATTGAAGGAAAGTCTCCAAATAGCTCAGGCTTACTGGGCACAAACACTCAAGAAACAGATGCTAAGCTGAAAGTTGATGGCTTTATTCAACCGGAAAGTGGAAAAATGCAAATGTTTGCCAATGAGCACTTTGTTCCTTCACAGGCACACAGTGATAACAATAAAGTTAATTTTCCTGTTGAAGATTCATCTATCGCGATCCCTAAACTGGATAGAGAATTTTCTTCAAAGGATTCAAAGGGCAAGGGGAGGCCTGACGAGGCTGTGCAGATATCTAAACCTCTTGATGCTGTTATTATATCAGAGCTTACTTCATCCAGTGGCAATGAGTATTTTCCCTCTGGTAATCCACCGGTTCCTGAATCCATCAACTCAGAGTCTGATCCTACTGATTTGAACTACTTTGAGTCTTCGATTCCTCCTCAGAGGGTGTTCCGTTCTGTGTGGATTCCTCGAGAGCAGGGAGAATTGCTCAGCAGAATATCGAAGTCAGATGATTCACACAGTTCTCAGTTTCTGGTTAATCAGCCGCACACTGATATTTCCCAGCAGGATTTAATTACAGCATCTGTGGAGAATTTGCAAAAGGAAATGCGAATATTCCTACTGAACAGTCAATTTCTGTTGAAAGGTCATTCCCTCAGGAACCTGGAACCGTTGATAATGGGCTTACCAAAACTCAAAAGCTGAAGCAGATGGACCCCCTTGAAGTTAAAGATTCTATGCTTGAAGATCACCTTCTTCTTAAGGCAGAGACACCTGGACTGAATCTCCCTGCTGTGAGCCTTGAGGATTCTGTGAAACACTCTGAAGATCCTACAATTCATCGGGTTGACGGGGTTGGCAGTCAGTCCATTGCTAATGATGCCCATGGGCATCCTCAACCTTCAGCATCGACAGAGACTCAGGAAGAACCCAATGTTGGTGTTTCCAGGACTAAGCAGGGAGACATTCTTATTGATATCAATGACCGATTCCCGCGTGATCTTCTTTCTGATATATTTTCGAAAGCTGTTCTTTCTGATAGTTCATCTGATTTTGGTCCTCTACAAAAAGACGGAGCTGGTTTGAGTGTGAACATAGAGAACCAGGATCCTAAACGCTGGTCCTTCTTCCAGAGACTTGCAGGGGATGAGTTTACGAGAAGGGATGTTTCTCTTATTGATCAAGACCAGGTTGTATTTTCCACTGAACTGACAAAAGTTGAAGAGGAGGCCCCTTTAGCGTATGACTTCGTACCACGGACAAGAGATGGAATTCTTCCAAGTCACAGTGGAGTGCAGGAGACATATGTTGAAGATGATCAGAAAGAATTACCTGGCAGAGGTGGAGTTGTCTCCACAGCTGTTCATGCTAATTATGATGCATCACAAGTGAAAGTCAGTGAAGGCATGCAGTATGATGATATGATAGATAATATGAGAATTCGCGAATCAGAATATGAGGTACCTGTTTCTTGCTGAATCTGGAAATTGAGAATCATTTACTTAACACAAATGATTGTCGAAGAATGTCCCTTAAGTCTTAATCTTACCAATGTTATAGGACGGATTCGGAAATGTTGGCTTACCTCCTCAAGATCCTTCTTTGGTGGAATTTGATCTCACCTCACTGCAGGTTCGTGCGTGCCATTTTTTGCACCATTGATGTTGTTCTAATGATGATATGTAACTTTGACGTTCATGCTAGTATTTTTGCCATAAGATTGATGTTTATCATTTGCTTGTTATTTTGCTTTTGAATTACTTTGGTCATCTTTTAAATTAAGAATGTAAATATTGGAAGTGGTTTCAATGCCAAACTATTTTGAAAATAATTTGGTACTATTCTAATTCAAGTGCTTACCAGAATTCACGCAAAATGTTTTGATGTGTTACAATTTCAACATAGTTAGTTTGTGATGGTTGTGAGAAATTTTCCAAAATTTTCATTTTTGAGAGTAAAAATTATAGGGCGTGTGATTGTTTGTAAAAAAAGTGAGTTTTCTTTTAAAAAAAAAGAAAATCTCATTTCTTTCCAAAATTAACTCATTTTTCTCTTTCTTTTTCACACTTCTCAATATCCAACTATACTATTTATTTCTCTCTCATCCTCCTATTCATATAAATAATTTCGGCAATTCTTTAATTTATCACCATTTTTGTTATTTTTCTCTTAATCTTGATAACAAAATGTATAAATGCGATCCATATTGCTTATTTTGGTTCAATTTTTTATTTTTTTTATTCAATTTTCTTACATTATATTTTACACTATTATTTTCACAAAAACTTCCACAAACAATCAACATCTCTAAAAGATTCTTCATCACATCAACACAATTATTACTTTTTCTCTACTCATCCAACTTTCAATTTTAAAAAATAATTCACCACTATTCACTCAGAAAATGAAAGTGAACGGAATGAAAGCACAACCAATCACAGCCTTATTTGTTGTGACCTGACTCACTGAGTTAATCAATGATATTTCTTTTGTTGATTTGTTGAAATGATTTGGTTTGATGAACTTGGTGTTATAAGTTGCAATTAAATCATTAAATTAAATCAGAAGAACCAGTTATTATTTTGCAACTATTTGGTGGATTTGTAGGTGGATTTGCAGATAATAAAAAATGCAGATCTTGAGGAATTAAGGGAGCTTGGTTCTGGCACATTTGGGACTGTATATCATGGAAAATGGAGGGGCTCAGATGTGGCAATCAAGCGCATAAAGAAGAATTGCTTCACTGGCCGTCAATCTGAGCAAGAGAGACTGGTAATTATTCATTAATTGCTCTAACATCCTACTATTGTTTTTCTGTATGTAGGATCTAACAGTTATGTACCATTGTTGATATTTTGCTTGTTTATGCTTTAAAGTCTTAACTAGTACTTTGATATTCATCATAAGCAAATTGAAGGAAGTTGCTATCTATTTGCTTAACTTATATTGTTCGATGTTGTTGTTAACATGCACACCTACGTCCTGCTGTAATGGCTATTAACATAATTCACATTTTCACATTTTCAGACAATAGAATTTTGGAAGGAAGCTGAGATTCTCTCAAAGCTTCACCACCCAAATGTGGTTGCATTTTATGGTGTGGTACAAGATGGCCCAGGGGGGACATTGGCTACTGTGACAGAATACATGGTTGATGGTTCTTTGAGACATGTTTTACTTCGGAAGGACAGGTAAAGCTCATACATGTGGTCGGTAAACTTTGTTTTGCCACCCAATAGTAAGCAATAATGAAACTGGCTCAGAAGTGATGTCCTCTTTCGCTTGGACTAGCATATTTAACTATACATGAAAAAAATGCACATATAGATATTAACCTTGAACCGTGGCTTTACTTATATTACTATTTCCTCCTCATAATAACCTTATTTTTCTGTTTAATGCAAATTTGCAGGCATCTTGATCGCCGGAAGAGACTCATAATTGCCATGGATGCAGCTTTTGGAATGGAATATTTGCACTCAAAGAATATAGTGCACTTTGATCTGAAATGTGACAATTTGCTGGTTAACTTGAAAGATCCTTCAAGACCTATATGCAAGGTAATCTCAATTTGGAACTTGCTTATCTGCGTCAATTTGATGAATCTGATATATTTTAAATTTAAGATTTTCTATTCTGATGCTGCCATGCAATTTATCAGGTAGGGGATTTTGGTTTATCGAAAATAAAGCGGAACACCTTGGTTTCTGGGGGAGTTCGGGGAACTCTTCCATGGATGGCTCCAGAGCTTCTAAATGGAAGTAGCAATAAAGTTTCTGAGAAGGTCAGACTAGACCATATACATACTTATCTCCACAAAATTGAACATTAATAATTATTGCTTAAAAGTTTGCGATTTTTTTAAGATTTTTCTCTTGGATGCAACATCATCCTTGTTTCGAACTTGTATACTTTCAGAGTATTTAAACAAGTGTTATCTGGCATATGAACAGGCAACAATCTTCAATATTTCAAATTCTCGAGAATAGTTGAACAATCTTCAATTTTTTTATGTTATCATATTTAAGTTCTGATTGTTCATCCGACAGGTTGATGTCTTTTCATTTGGTATTGTCTTGTGGGAGATACTTACTGGGGAGGAGCCTTATGCCAACATGCATTATGGAGCAATCATTGGTTAGTAATTTAAGTTGTTTATTTTTTGGTTTACAGTTGTGGCTTGTAACAATTCATGGTTGGTGTATAATTTGTGCATGCATGTTTACTTGGAGTCTGAAAACTGAGAATCTGCAATCAAATATTATACTAAGTTTACTTGGAATTTGGCAACTTTAATCTTATGTCAAATATTATACTAAATGGAGACATCGCGTAGACTTTACATATAATATCACTAGTTTAGTGAAATTTCTAGTTGTTAGAACTTAGATGAATGAGTCTACCTGATTTGGTGGTCAAAAGCATATGCTTCCAGGAAAAGAATAGTAGGTATTGATTGTGCGTAACAATCCGTCATTTCCCACATTTTGGAAATTTAAGAGGTACAGCCACTGGGTATAATTTTACAGTGATTCCTAAATTTAGAAGCTTCCCACTTATTTGAACTACATTTCGGTCGAACATTTCAATAAAATAATTGCAATTTCTTTATGGATTATTGTTTAGTTAGCCATCACTACTTCGGCTAAGGATTGAAGAATTGGATGATTCCATGAATTTGGTCTGAGTAGTGAATTCCTCTATTGTAGTCGACAAAAGCTTCATATTTTAATTTTGTACACCTTTTTCCATATGCAACCCTGTATTTGCCTTTGAGTGTTATTAAATTTGATCTACTTTTTTTTCCCCGGACGTGTAGGAGGCATTGTGAACAACACATTGAGGCCAACCATTCCAAGCTATTGCGATGCAGAATGGAGAAGATTAATGGAACAGTGTTGGGCCCCTAATCCTGCTTTAAGGCCGTCTTTTACTGAAATAACTAATCGTTTACGTGTAATGTCTGCCTCGGCCCAGACAAAGAAGGCGGCTTCATAGTCCATGAGTAACGTTATCACGTCTTCTTTACTAATGAAACCAACAGATTTGTTCATTCAATTCTACATAATACTTGAGGACAATGTGTCATACATCGGTAGCTGGTGAGCAATTGCCTGAAAATGGCTTATATATGGTAATGAATTACATATATTTGTATATGAAGTTTTTGGGGACATTTTGATGGATTTGAAGTTAAGAGTTAACACTATGATTGAACGACCTTTCAATTCGTCCATTTTTTTATTGAATAGTGGTGAGAAATGTTTTTGGAAAGTTGTGTAATTTTTTGGGAATGTGATTAGATGTAGGATAAATATCTTATGATGATTGATGATGATGATGATGTGATGATTCTTTTAGAAAAATAGTGATCAGATGTGATTAGTGATTTGAAAAATAAGAGAGGAAATAATGTATTTGTTGTTATAATAAATTTCTAGAATATGGACTTTAGCACAATATTTGTAGTCTAAAGTTGAAAATTCTTTTCACATGTGCAACTACTACATAAATTTGGTAGGTGAATTTTGGCTATAAATATGCCATAGTTTTACTTGTAAATTACACACAACAATATCAAAGAGAAATAGAAAGAATTACTTTCTCTCTACAATATTATTATCTCTCTAATATTTATTTCTTAATATTTTGATAGTTCTATAATAATTCTCTTGTGTTCTTAAATTGTTGTTCTATAACACGTTATCAGCACGAGTCTCTACCCGATTGTTAAAGTTTTTGGTGAGTACGGTAAGTTTTATTCATTCCTTAATTTAAAAAAAAATATTATGGCTAACCTCGCAAAACTCGATTTTATTGCTCTTGATATTGCTGGAAAAAATTATATGTCATGGGCTTTAGATGCTGAAATTCATCTAGACGCTAAAGGTTTGGGTGATACTATAAAAGAAGGAAATAGTGCATATGCACAAGATAAAGCTAAGGCTATGATTTTTCTCCGTCATCATCTGGATGAAAATTTAAAAATAGAATACTTACGGTAAAAGATCCATCCATCCTTTGGAAAAATATGAAGGAAAGGTATGACCACCTGAAGTTGGTTATACTTCCAAAGGTCCGATATGACTGGATAAAATTAAGGTTTCAAGATTTCAAATCCGTAAGTGACTATAATTCCATGTTATTTAAAATTTCTTCAAAATTGAAATTATGTGGAGAAAGTATTACGGATGGAGATATGATTGAAAAGACACTTTCTACTTTTCATGCTTCGGGTTTGCTCCTGCAGCAGCAATACCGAGAAAAAGGTTTCACAAAGTATTCGACTTGATTTCGTGCCTTCGTGGCGAACAAAATAATGAATTATTAATAAAAATCACGAATCCTCATTGGTTCTACTCCATTCTCTCGGGTGAATGCGACTAGAGTTCAAAATGTTAATAATTTTAGAGGACGTGGGAGAGGCCGTGGTCGCGGTCGTGGCTGTGGTCGTGGAAGATTTACTCCATATAATCGTGGTAATCAGAATAATTCAAATCAAGAAAATACAAGTAAACATCTGAAGTGGAACAGAAATGATAAGAAAGGAAAAGAGAAAGTGATAAATCCAGAGAATAGTGTTACCGATGCGGAATAAAAGGTCATTGGTCACGTACTTGTCGTACGGCCAAACATTTGGTGGAGCTTTATCAAGCATCAATTCGCAAGAAAGATAAAAATGCCAAAGCAAATTTCACTTCTGATCATCCTGAAGATGATAATTTTGATGACTTGAATGTGGATATTACACATCTGGATGTGGCTGATTTCTTTGAGCATCCAGAAGGGAGGATTGATCACTTAATTGGTGATGGAAATGTTTAATCAATAATATGTATGCTTTAAATTAGTTTCAAGTAATTCTGTTGGTATTGTAAAAGTGAGAATATTTTGATTGTGCTCATATGTATTTTCCCAGAAAGATATATTTCCGGGTTAAACTTTTTATATGAATGATATTTTTATCACAATATTTGTGTTTATTATTCAATCACAAAATATCATTATAATTCCACTAAATCATTCACAAATTTCAAATTCAAAATTTCTCCCCCCCAACGGCTAACTAACTGACTATGAACAAAGGATTTTTTTATCTATAAATATACCAACATTTCATTCAACAAATTCACACATATTCTCTCATCTATCTAAAAACTTCACATTTCTTTCATTCCAAGAAAATGGTTAACTTAATTGTAGTGTATCTCATTGCATTGGTCTTCTTGAACATTATCTTACTTTTTGTTTGGGAATATCCTCCGGAGCATTTTTGGCTTATGATTAATCTTCATATCTTCATGGTTTTTCCTTTGTTAGCGTGGGCAATTATTTTTAACATGTAATAGTTAGATGATTATGTATGTCTATCTCATTTATGATTTCGAATAAAATCTTTTATATTTAAATTTTTATTGTGCCTCGATGTTATTATTTAACTATTTCATGATGATCGAATTTTATATATATGAAATCATAAACATAATTGTATAATATTAATTCAATAATGTTATATTAGGTGTATATGGGAAACACCGAGAAGAAAGATTAATGTCTACTTGACAGTGCAACAACGCACTCAATATTAACGAGTAAATCATATTTCTCAAGTGTAAAACTGTGCAAGGCACAAGTTACAACTATATCTGGTCCCGTTGAGATTATTGATGGCTCAGGAATGCAACATTAATATTGCATAATGGTACAATCCTGCGATTGAAAATGCATTATTATCTAGTAGATCAAAAAGAAATCTACTAAGTTTTAAAGATGTGCGTGATAATGGATATCATTTGGAGACACTAAATGACCATGATAAAGAGTGTCTATGTATCACATCCTATAAAATGGGTAAGAAGAATGTCCATGAGAAATTTGAAGCGACAATTTCTGGATTGTATTATATCCCACCAGAGCTTTTGAATCCTACGCCACCATGCCTTGGAAGGCGGTAAATCCCGATATATTTGGGTTATGGCATGATCGCTGGACACCCAGAAACTACTATGATGCGTAGGATTATTGAGCATACCAATGGACATCCATTGAAAGGTACAAAAATGTTGATTTCGAAAGATTATTTCTGTGAATCGTGTTCACAAGGAAAACTCATTTCTAGACCTTCAATGGAAAAGGTTGGTTATGAATCACCATCATTTTTACAACGTATTCATGGTGATATTTGTGGACCAATACATCCAAAGAAGTGGACCATTTAGATATTTTATGGTATTAATAGATGCATCATGCAGATGGTCGCACGTATGCTTATTATCTACTAGAAATGTTGCATTTGCTCGATTATTAGCGCAAATTATTAAACTCCGAGCACATTTCCCTGATTATCCTATTAAGAATATAAGAATGGATAATGCCGGAGAATTTACATCAAAAAGTTTTGATGAATATTGCGCAACATTGGGAATTAATGTTGAACATCCAGTAGCACATGTTCATACTCAGAATGGGATGGCTGAATCCCTGATTAAACGAGTTCAGGTCATTGCTCGTACATTATTAATGAGATCAAAGCTCACTAGTATAGCATGGGGTCATGCAGTATTGCATGCATCAACACTTATCAGATTACGACCTAGTGCTTATCATATGCATTCCCCTATGCAATTAACTCTTGGTTTTGAGCGAGATATTTCACACCTACGTCTTTTGGGTGTCTTTGTTCGAGTCCGATTCCACCTCCTCAAAGGACAAAAATGGGTCCACAACGTGAGACTTGGTATATACGTTGGATTTGATTCTCCATCAATTATTCGATATTTAGAACCGATAATGGGAGATTTATTTACCGCTCGTTTTGCGGATTGTCATTTTGATGAAACAACATTTCCGTCAATGGGAAATGATAAAGATGTGTTGCAAAAGCCAGTTGAGAATCTCTCCTGGAATGAACAAAGTTTATCCTATTTGGACCCGCGTCTCCTAAATGTGAAAGTGAGGTGAGTAGAATCATTCATTTACTGAGAATATTGCCATAAACTTCCGATGCATTTAATGATGCTAGTAAAGTTACAAGGTCTCATATTCCTTGCGAATGTTCCGGCCCGGGATTATTGTTCTGAAGAACATAAGAAAATGAATGATAATATCCCACGTCAAAAACGCGTGGTAGACCTATTGGCTCAAAAGATATTGTTCCTCGAAAAAGAAAAGGAAAAATTGATACTAATGAGCAAGCTCCGGATGAATCAGAGCCTAATATCTCGAGAAAATATTGATTAAAAATTACGAAAGACCCGAACCCCTTAAGCTCTTCAGAATGAGGTATGGGAACGAAATGAAATAATCATTGATGATAAATTTGCATTCTCGGTCGCTCAAGAAATCATTGATGATGATTATGATAGTGAACCACATTCTATAATAGAATGTCGTCAAAGGCCTGATTGGCCTATGTGGGAGGAAGCAATAAAATCCGAATTAGCTTCCCTAGAGAAACGAAATGTATTTGGGAAAATTATTCAAATTCCAGACAATGTAAATCCCATAGGATACAAATGGGTATTTGTTCGAAAAAGAAATGAGAAAAACGAGGTCGTGAGATATAAAGCCCGACTCGTAGCTCAAGGATTCTCTCAGAGACCTGGGATAGATTATGATGAGACATATTCACCTGTGATGGATACAATCACGTTCCGTTTTCTCATTGGTATGGTTGTCCATGAAAGTTTGGATATGCGTCTAATGGACGTAGTAACGGCATATATATATGGTTCACTGGATTCTGATATTTATATGAAAATCCCTGATTGATATAAAATGCCAAAGTTAGACACTCCTCGTGAGATATACTCGATCAAACTGCAAAGATTGTTGTATGGGTTAAAGCAATCCGATCGCATGTGGTATCATAGTTTGAATGAATACCTTTCTAGAGAAGGTTACAAAAATAATCCTATTTGTCCATGCGTTTTTATTAAACGATCAGATACCGGATTTGCTATCATAGTTGTATATGTCGATGACATGAATTTGATTGGCACTCCCGAAGAGTTATCTAATGTTTCTTGAATATCTAAAGAAAGAGTTTGAGGTTAAAGATCTTGGGAAAACCAAACTCATCTTGGTCTGAGCTATATCATAAAGATAATGGAATATTTGTCCACCAATCTGCTTATACAAAAAGATTGCTCAAACGGTTTAATATGGAAAATACTCATTCTCGAGTACCCTATGGTCGTCATTTTAAGTTTAGATCCAAATAAAGATCCATTTCGACCAAAGGAGCCCGATGAAGAGATTTTAGGTCCCGAAGTACCTTATCTCAATGCTATTGGAGCATTAATGTATTTAAGACAATGCACTGACGGATATTGCTTTTTTTGTCAATTTACTTTGCGCGATCTGATTCCGAACCAACTAGAAGCGCTTTGGAATGGTATTAAACATATTTTTCGATACCTCGGTGAGTACTTATCGATTTGGGGTTATTCTACTCAAAGGAATCCACTAACTCGGATTAGTTGGTTATCTTGATGCGGGATATAGATCGATCCACACAAAGCTCGGTCACACAATCGGTTATGTATTTTGCTATAATGGTACAACTATATCATGGCGATCTACCAAACAAACATTAGTGGCTACTTCTTCTAATCACTCGAGATAATTGCTCTTCATGTTTGGCAAAGAATGCGTTTGGTTAAGATCTGTTATATCTCATATTCGAAATAGTTGTCAATTGAAGCGATTCTGATACCGCCACTATTATTTATGAGGATAATCGCATGTATAGCACAAATAAGAGGAGGTTACATAAAAGGTGATAGGACCAAGCATATTTCACCAAAGTTTTTCCATACACATGAACTCCAGAAAAATGGAGAGGTGGATATTCAGCAGATTCGCTCCTGCCACAATCTTGCTGATTTATTTACAAAATCCTTGCCGACGTCAACATTCGAGAAACTAGTTTACGGCATTGGAATGAGAAGAGTCAATATGAAGCAAGATTAATGGATCAAGTTATGCAGCTAATATCCTACATTTCAGGGGGAGCGAATATATTGTGCGTTATACTATTTTTCCCTTTTGTCTGGTTTTTATCCCATTGGGTTTTTCCAGCTTAAGGTTTTTAACGAGGCATACTCATCCAACTTACTACAGTGCTACGTCCAAGGGGGGGTGTTATAATAAATTTCTAGAATATGGACTTTAGCACAATATTTGTAGTCTAAAGTTGAAAATTCTTTTCACATGTGCAACTACTACATAAATTTGGTAGGTGAATTTTGGCTATAAATATGTCATAGTTTTACTTGTAAATTACACACAACAATATCAAAGAGAAATAGAAAGAATTACTTTCTCTCTACAATATTATTATCTCTCTAATATTTATTTCTTAATATTTTGATAGTTCTATAATAATTCTCTTGTGTTCTTAAATTGTTGTTCTATAACATTTGTGATATAATTGTGTAATCATGATAGTTGATAGTATTATTTTTATAATAAAATAATAAATTGATGTGACTAATGATTTTGAATAGTGAGAATGAGTGTATTTTTTGGAAGTTTCACAATCAATCCCAGGTTGGGCCAAAAATATGTTTTGAGGTAAAAAAAAAAAAATTGCACAAATTTTCAAAATTTCAAATTCATAATACAATTTTATTTAACTTGTTCGGGTGATCTCATAATACAATAAATTTTAAACATTTGAGCTCTTATTTTTGAACTATTTTTTGTTTTAAGTTATTATAATGGAATGTATGAAGTCATTTGATATCTATCTCTCCAAATCTTCTCCTCAAGTTCAAATAATTTCATTCAAATGCAACCTCAACCAAATGACTAGTGATCATCACTTCATACCATCATATGAGATGCTCCTACTTTGCCGAGAATGGGATTCTATATTGCCTGAGAAATTAATTCAATGTATATTCTGAAAACTGTAAGTTTTATTTTTATTGAAATTTGTAACTGTGTACACAAAGATAACTAACACAATCACTCGTCCTTACAAATCATAGCAGGAAGTTAAAAGGGACTGGAATTAGAACTTCCTCTTATATACCAGGTGGCACCTCGCCTCCCTCCGGAGGGCCTTCGCCTGGCTGCTCCTCGCTTGGTGGGCCTTCGGCCGGCGGCCCCTCGCCTGGTGGGCCATCGCTCGGTGGGTCTTCGCTTGGAGGACCTTCCGCCGGTGGCGCATCAGCTGGAGGGCCTTGGGCTGGGGTTCCACCTCCACCATTAATATTGCAGTCCTTAAAGCACACACACTTAAAGAATTTGCATTTTCCACCCGAGAATCCTTCTTTCTCGCAAATCGACCCACAGTTTTTCGTGCTGAAGCAAGCGCCGTTGAATAATTTGCTCTTCGCCTCGCACGTTTCCGCTTCACCTCGCATTATCACCATCTCCTCTGCATTCATTTCATGAAGAACAAAAAGTTTAAACTTTTTGGCAAAACAGAAAATATTAAAAGAAGGGATAATTACAAAAACACCCCTGAGGTTTGAGTTAATTACAAAAAAACCCAGACATGTTTCAAAATTACAAAAAAACCCTTCAAGTTTTGTTTTGTCTTTAAATTTAAGGGGGGTAACTGCAATATTTTTGCAACTGTCAGGGGGTTTTTTGAAATATTTTCGAAAATCACCGGGCAAAATGTAAGACGGAATCAAACTTCAAGGATTTTTTGTAATTTTCAAAGAATTATGGGTTTTTTTGTAATTATCCCAAACCTTAGGGGTGTTTTTGTAATTATCCGAAAGAATTTGAATACTTGGTTTAGTAGTGTAAGAAAAAGAAAACAATAGACTTACGGAAAACCAAGAGGAGGATAAACATCAGGAGACCATTAAGTTTTGCAGCCATTTTAGACTTTTAGTTGTGAAATCTCAATTGTAGGATGATATCCAATGGGCACCCTGCAATGGCTTTTATAGTGAAAAACTTGGCACACAAAAATCTGCCCTGCTAATGTTGCATTTCCAAGCAGGGTAAAATTGCATTGATAACATTTTCTCCCATGAATATTAAGGAATGTATAATTCATTGTCATTGTCCCATCAATACAAAGGAATTAAAAAAAAAAATATCCTACTAATCTAAATTATGGGCTGCAGTGATAAAATCACTCTCGAACACAAGAATAGCCAGATATAAAGCCAAACAGATAACCATCTTTGCTATTGTTTCAAGGAAATATCAGAAGAGTTCAATCAGAAATTACAAAAGAAAAAGAAACTGGAATTAATCAATCGTTTTAAAACTGATTGAATTTGTGGTAATGCAAAACTTTGCTGAACTCAATGAATAATCAATAATAACAGAGTAATAGTATATTATCTAATAAGCATCAAGAAGAAGAAGGCACATTGTGCACTTGCCATGCCGATGCTAGCATTATCGGCCGCCCTTTCCATCCGAGCTGAAGACAACCCTTCTCACTGGCCACAGTATAACCATCACAGCCATAACCAGATAACATCAATTTAGCTTTGTTCAAACACTTCAACCCCACCACATGAAACCCCGCACGACCAAGTTGTCGTCGCCATTGATCCGCTCTCTCATGCCTCTCGATCCTATCAGACCCTTCGTACGCCACAACGTTTATAATTTCCTCAGCAAGGTGAAACTTCTCGATCTTTATTCTCTGTGGGCTACTTCGCGGGAGACTAGCATCGAGCGAATCGAAAACGGCCGAATAATAGTGAAGCGATTCCAAAAACCTCCCGAGAAAAAAGGGTCCGTTGTGGTTGGCATCTTGTTCAACCACGGTGAGTAGGACCGGATTTAGTTTCTTCACCGATTGGAGAATGGTCTTTAAGGAACCTCTACTTTCCTTGACATGAGTGTGCAAATGCATTATGCTGTTGACGAATAATGTCTCTTTTTCTCTCAAGTCGAGTTTTTCGCGAGTTAACGACAATGTGGTCACTTGCTCGGGTACGAACCGAAATTCGAGGGAAATTCCGAGAGAACTAGCTTCTTCGCAAAGTCCCTTCGTGCTATTTTCGAGCTCCAATGGATCTTGATCTCCGATTATACCGGTGATTTTGATAATTTTCGGGGGGCCTTCTATTCTAGATGCCAAATTTCTTACTAAAGAAGGCCATTGAAGATTATGCTCCATTCCTAGGTCAATTATGTGCAAATTGTCTTTCCCACTTGCTGCTTGACATATAGCATCATTTGCAGCCATGAAACCAAAAGCAATATATGGAGTTGTTTGGTGCAACAAATTAAAAGCTTCATTTTTTTCCTCCCTAGTGATCAAGGACACATCAACTGCCCTATTAGTAAAAGAACCATTTGGGTTCACATTCTGTAGAAGTGTTAGCCTAGACTTCAATCCCATTGCAAAACAATGCGAAACACGTTGCAAAGAATCGCCCCACGGGCTAACACACGGCCAAATTTCGGTTAGTATCGACGAAGCGAGCCGAGCATCTCTACACCCCACAGCCTCGGCACAAGCTAATAGAAAGTGCACTAATTGAAGGCCTTGATCAACCCCAATTGTGATCACATTCTCCACACCATTACAACCCTCTAACTCATCTCCTTCGATCACCGTCGGATCGTTCGATCCATAATAAACGTCATCGATCATGATCGAAAGATCTTGGAGACCATCTTCTTGAAACTGATCAAAAGCCTCATTTTCTCCCCCCTCCGAGGACTTAACGGCGTTATCTTTTTCGTAGCATTCGACGTTGAAGAAAGAGTCAACAAAGTCCTCTGCCTCGGAGGGGGCTAGTTGGGGTTGTTCATTAATGAAATGTGGCCATATTTCAATGTTTTCATCTAGCAACATTTCTCCCCATTCTCCTCCTTGTTCTTGCTCCACGCGGGCGGGGCAAAACTGTCGAATGGCGGAGTCTTGGCTGGGATTTTCGAACGTGGGAAGGGTAAGCCATCCGTTATTCATCATGGACTCCATTGGTGATTGCTTGATTTCTTTGGGGAATTTTGTCGAACAGGTGGTGGGTTGCTTTGGGGGATGAGAGTTTATGGCAAGTTTTGGTATTTCTGTGTAGCCATGGTCCTGTGCCCATATTTTAACTATCTCTTGCAAGAATATTCTCATTGTTTGGGGTGAGGAAGACAGCTTCTTAGCAGATGAAAATTGGATAAAAGAATTTTCTACCGACGCTTTTTGGGCGTCTCGGCTTGGCATGCAACGCCTTTCACAATCACATACAAAACCAATAAACTAAAGAAAAAGAAAATTCCCCTAGCATCGCTCAGTAAATGACTTAAATGATGTGTTGTTTGTTTGTTGGCACCGCAGCGTGGAGGTTCAGAATTTTATGTAGGGAGGGCAATTTCGACCTGACCCACGGGTATCGTCCCCAGCCGCCTCAGAGCGAGGCGGCGGGAGATTGCGTATCACTTCCGCACAGTGAGTACCCGTTCCATTCCGCCCGCCTAGTATTTTTATTCTTAAAATATATTTTAATATATATTTTGTATATATATTATAATATAATTTTTATGTATTCTTATATTATATTTAATATTTATAAATTGATAATAACAAATCTTGTAAATAATATTTTATAAATATATATATATATATTTTAATTTTTATTTAATTTAATTTAAAGTGGGGCAGAATGTCGCCGCTACTTACTGAGCCGCGGGGCGACCCGTGGCGCCGACCCGTCCCGCCCTGTTCTAGGCACGGGGCGCGGGCCTAGGTCCTGGTCGACCTACCCCAATCCACTTTATTGTCATCCATAATCCCCTGGTAACAGACTAACGGGGTGGAGGAGGATCATATGAAGGCCCCAGAATGAAGTTCACCCTTTTTTTTAAAAAAAAAAACTAAAGAAAATAAAATAAATCAATAAAAATAAACATATATATATATATATATATTTATATATATTCTAGTTATAATATGCAAAGTGATAAATGACACATAAAGTTGATACTTATGAGTTATGACCAATTCTTTTTTTTTTTTTTTACAGAATTAAAACCAGTTCTTTTTTGTGTGTTCTTAATACAAATCATAGGAGGCGGAGGAGCGGAGTTAAACGGGAATCGAATTTAGATATATGCTCAAATATTTTACAAACGTCTTACCACTAGGCTACCAAACTATTCCCAAAACCAGTTTTATTTAAATAACAAGTTTCGGGAATAATTCTCATAGGAGGGTAGAGAAATGGTAAATCATAAATGCCTTAGAGGAAGCCACATTTCATTTATTTATTTATTTTAAATTACAAAAAAAAACATCTTAAGATTGATTTATTTCCAAGAGTTATTCTTTGAATTTGTATTTGGTTTATAGATACACCATTTGAGTGGGGTGCAATTTTTGAAATGAAGATGTTTATAATAAGGTACATGTAATTAAGTAAGTTCTCATAGGTAATTATTATTGTAAATTGACCAAACTTCAAGTATAATTTCTGTAATTAATATTTTTTAACTTTTATATTTGGATTTTCTGCTCAATGAAATAGCTAATACATAGAGATTTGGAAACAAATACAACTTTCAAATTAATGTTTTTAGGTAAATAAGGTCGATATTTCAACCTTTTGGTCCATAATGATTTAATGAGAAATTAAGAGGAACCAACCAATTCACTGGTGGTTAACTACTGAAAGAGACATTATGTGGCTGTGAATTGGGAGAAAAAATTAAATTTGTTCCTATCACAAGATATGTGTTAAAAATCTCCGTCTAGCCCTGATTAATCCCCGCCTAAGCGTTAGACTCCCCTTTTCTGTCTAAATTTTTCTTCTGACTAGGCTCCGTCTAACCCCACCAAGACCCGCCTAGACGCTAGGCCCCAACCCATCGTCCGACTAGCATCTAAGTGCTTTTTTATAACATTGAATTTTCCTGGTATGGAATTGATTAGCCGGCCTATATGGAGAAAAATAAAAATAAAAGGGAAAATAAGATTTTTAGTCCTGTAAGTTGGACATGTTTTAGAATTAGTCCTCTAAATTGTCACATTCATTTTTTAGTCCTTTAACTTTCAAATTTCTAGATATTCAGTCCTTTAACTTAACAATTTTATTTTTGGTCCTAAAACTTAACATATTTCAGAAATTTGGTCCTATAACTTAATATATTTTAGAAATTTAGTCCTATAACTTAGCAATAGTTAAATTTAACTATTTTATAGGACCAAATATAAAATAATTAAATTTCAATGTTTGGAAACTAATTAAATTATAAAAATAATTAAAATTAAATTAGTTTGATTAATAAAAAGTTTGAATAAATAGAAATTTCTAAAATAATAAATGAATTCTAGGAAAATTAAAATAATTACATCAAATTAGTAACTTAAGAATAATTTGTCATATTTATGGAATTAACCTTTGGTGAGGATAATTATCTCCAAGAAATGTAATCGAGACTACTTTACAAGATGCATTTAATTCGTAAGGTTTAAAAATTAATTAAATTAAAAAATGATTAATTATTTTTTAAAAATTAATTGTTAATTAAAATCATTCGATTTTAAAAATAAAATTAATTTAGAAATAACCTTTTAATAAATTAATTAAATTTAACTATTGTTAAGTTATATTACTAAATTCCCTAAAAAAGGTTACAGGACCAAATTTCTAAAATATGTTAAGTTATAGGACCAAATTTCTAAAATATGTTAAGTTATAGGACCAAATTTACAAATATGTTACGTTATAGGACCAAAAATAAAATTGTTAAGTTAAAGGACTGAATATCTAGAAATTTGAAAGTTAAAGGACTAAAAAATGAATGTGACAATTTAGAGGACTAATTCTAAAACATGTCCAACTTACAGGACTAAAAATCTTATTTTCCCAAAATAAAAATAGGCAATTGGTCTATGAGGAATTTATGAGAAATCCTTACAAGAAGCCTATTTGTGAGCTGCCACTAAGTGATGGGTTTTCATGTGTGTGTTGTCACAATGTCACCATTATCTAAGGTCGGCCAACAATCGATGAGACAAATTTTAGTTGGCCTATGCTTCTCAAAATTGAAAAACATTACTATATTTACTCCAATCCTATTGACATAATTAAGACTACTAAATTCGTCCAAGGTTGTAGGGCCTTACTACCCTTAGGCCTTATGTTCTATACTCTTTTTCTCTTTTCTTAACTAATTGTAGAATTGTAAACAAATTGAATATGTTGTTGTTTAGAAAAATATGTTATTGTTTAGGGTTCTTTGATTTCTTATCAAACTTTAAAAATCTTATTTGAACATAGTTTAATGTCAATCAAGTTGAGTTTGATTGAGTTATAATCGAGTCGAACACAAATCTAATTCGAGCAGGTTGATTTAATTATATACTCCATCCAGTTCACAATAAGTGTAATACATACATATTAAGGAAAACATTAAAATAACCTATATATTTAATTAACGTGAGCTGGAAAATAACACAACATAAATACATTCACTAAATGAATTGATAGGTATAATGGTAATTTAGGTAAAATGTTTACTCATTAGCATTGAAAATGTTTTTTGAAGATTATTTTATCAGTCAAATCTTTTCATATGTTGTGCCGACAGATATAAGCACCGGTAGTTGTTTGTACAAAAGTCTCCTAATTCGATTGTTCTTTGAAGCAAGGTAGGATATTTGGCCAATAAAATCACCAATTTGTTCAGCTAATCAGTCAATTTTTTAATCCACAAACCCTGCAGTTAGTTCAACTAATTTTAAGAAGGGATGATTACAAAAACCTCCCCGAGATTTGAGCTAATTACAAAAAAAAAACCTAAATATATTTAAAATTATAAAAAACCCATCAAATTTGATTATATCTTAAATTTAAGAGCAAAAGATTTTTGAAATATTTTTTGGCTTATGAAAGGAGTTTTCTTTTGTAATTTTCAAAAACTTTCGGAGTTTTTGGTAAATAGCCCAAAATCACAAGTTTTTTTTTTTTTTTTGTAATTATCCTTTTAAGAAGAGTTGATATTTTAAAAAATTTACAAGCTTTTAAATATTTCATCACATATTTTGTAGAGTTTATGCTCACCCGAATAGGCAAATACCTTCTAAATATCCACTTGAAGTATTTCATGTTCTACTATATGAACAATTCCAAATCGTATTTAACTGACTTATACTGACACTATTATACTCATTCATATTCTAAAAAAAATGAAAGAGAATATAACAAATTAAGTCGCATTTAATTGGAAAATAATAATTTCGAAGTCCCAGACCCCCAGTACTTTTCTATCGCAGATGATTAATTAGTGAACTTTGGGTAAAATAAATTAATTAACTCAAATTGGGTCAGCCCATTGGCAGGCTTGTGCTTACCGGTTAAAATGCTTTGTTAACAGCCCAGTTCGAAGGGGCTTAATTGACAACAACATAAGTAATTGGGCTGCGGTTGCACCACGTGGGCTCACTCTTGCTGGACAGATCCCAATAAATTTTCATGGATAATTGCAATTTCACAAATCAACTCCTACGACATTAACTATTATAAAAAATAAAACTCACTGAAATCAAATATCACAAAGTAATCCTAGTCCGTGGTTAACGCCTCGTATGAGAGCGTGTATTTTTTTTTTAATTGTTCATATATCGATACATTTTGGTATTAAATTAATATGTGTGACATGAGTAGCTCCGGTCCGTTCAAGAGGTACTTATAAGTAATAATCCATTTGCATGCTCAATCGATATAGAATATTCCTTCCCATCATAAGCATCTAAATATCTAATGTGTGTGTGGACTGTGTGAGGCGGTGAGTGGGGAGCCAATGCGAGATTCCTATAGACAACGCATATCGTGGAATGGGATGGCTCGCATCTGCCCAAGATATATTGTTTGCTCGTAGAAAAAACGCTTTTTAGAGGAGAAGACTTAGCCCTTCACTTGTAACTTGTAAGTCACAATCCAACTGCATGCTTAATCGATCAGAAACGTATCCCTCTTTGTCAAAATATAATACTCCATCTGTCTCATAAAGATAGACAAGTAGAATAATTCACATAAATTAAGAAAATATAATAAATATAATTGGAATTATAATTTTTTCATATTTTTCCTATTTTGCCCCTGCAATAAATGGTGGTATATCATTATTAATCTGAAGCATCCATTATGACATAAGTGAATTAAATAGGGATAGTTTAGTCTATTAATATATATTTAATACTCTAAATAAATAAACAAATTTATAATTTAGGACGGACGAAAAATGAAGTGGTCTACTTTTTTGGGACGGAAAGATTATGAAATAATGTAAACAAATATAGTTTACTCCTATAGTTTTAACATAAACATTTTATTGAAAATGTGCAATGATTGAATGAATATATATATATATATACACACATGTACAGTAAAGGCTAATTTGAAAAAGAAAAAAAATAGTTTAAAAATTAATAATATAGGAATCATAATATGCTGTGAAAATCTCGTACAATTCCGATTTACCCAAAATCCAGAAAATACACAGAGTGAAGCTAAAACCAGGCATTCCGGTTTCCTTGTAGATTAGGTTGGCGGAATTTATGAGCCTACTGCTTCTGGCTTTTTGCTTTTCTATAACAGAGGCAGCCCAGCCAGCCAGCCAACCACAATTTGGTTTTAGCTTTTCAAGAAAAAAATCAAGAACTTTTATCAGAATCGAAAATGGAGTCTCCCTTCAAGGCTGATGCGCTAAAGGGCAAGGTTGCTCTGCTCACTGGAGGCGGGTCGGGTATCGGGTTTGAGATTTCGACCCAGTTCGGCAAACATGGAGCCTCCGTTGCTATCATGGGTCGCCGGAAGAACGTCCTCGACGACGCCGTTTCAGCCCTCCAATCCCTCGGCATCCCCGTAAGTAATCTCTCTCTTTTTCCTTTTGGGAAATTAACTACCAGTCTACCATGGGTTTTTGTTATATTTCCTTTTCTTCATCCACTTTCTGCTTTATTTACTTCTATTTTTTTTTTTTTTGCCTTTTCGAAGTTATAACACTGAAAGATTGCTCAATTCTGTTCTGTATGGGTAAATATTGATCGGCAATCATTGATCAATTCACCGAGTTGAAACCCTTAAAAATTTTGGAATTGCAAGTACTTTTAAGCAAATTTAAAACGCTGATTGGTAATTTTTGTTTCTCAGGCTGTGGGGTTTGAAGGGGACGTTAGGAAACAAGAAGATGCGAAAAGAGTCGTCGAGGCAACCGTGAAGCATTTCGGGAAGCTCGACATTCTTGTGAATGGTGCTGCTGGCAATTTTCTGGTGTCAGCTGAAGATCTCTCTCCTAATGGTTTTAAAACAGGTCTAACTATAGAAATTGTTTGTCATCTCTATATTTATGTAAGCCTATTTGGATTTTGAAGCTTATGGTATACTGTTTCATGAGGTTACAGAATCAAAATATCAATGTTCGGTATTCGGTAGGGTAATGGTAATTGGATAAGGTATACCCCCGAATCTTATATATGTGTATTTGTTTATTTATAGTCTTTCTTAATTGTTAGCCAATATGTTTAATGACAACATGGCAATCAAGCTGAGAAGTGATCTTGAGTAGTTGTGATGAAGTTATGTTGACTCGCAATTTCTTTATACGATAGTACAATTGAAAATTTCAGTACCTTTCTGAAGTCATAAATACAAGGTTTCTCCTATATGGTTCCTCTGAAAGAAAATGCAAGACTTGTGGATTATCTTTCCACATGCTCAGCTTTTGAACTTCTAAGCATTTGTCGAACGACTGATTTAAATATGTTATTTTCATTTCTTTCCGCAGTGATGGATATTGATTCTGTTGGCACGTTTACCATGTGTCACGAAGCTCTTGCATACCTTAAGAAAGGCGGACAAGGAAGAGGCTCGTCTGGTGGTGGACTTATTCTAAATATAAGTGCCACTTTGCATTACACGGCAGCCTGGTACCAGATCCATGTATCTGCAGCCAAGGTTTGTGAATTTTGATGCGGGATAGTTACAAAAACCTCCCTGAGGTTTGGACTAATTACAAAAAAAACCCGAAGATGTTTCAAAATTACAAAAAAACCCCTCAACTTTGCTTTTGTTTTAAATTTAAGGGGGCAATTGTAACATTTGTGTAAGTGTCAAGTGGGGTTTTTGAAATATTGTTTGTTTATGAAGGGGGGAAAATGTAAAACAGAGTAACCTCAAGGTTTTTTTTGTAATTTTCAAAAATCTCTGGGTTTTTTTTTGTAATTAGCCTTAACCGCGGGAGTTTTTTGTAATTATCCCTTTTGATGCTTGCTGTGAAAATAATTAATTTTGAATTTCTTGAGAATTTTTCGGTCAACATTGAATGAATTCTCTTCAGGCGGCTGTTGATGCCCTCACGAGAAATTTAGCCCTGGAATGGGGTACGGACTATGATATTAGAGTAAACGGGATTGCTCCAGGCCCCATAGGAGATACTCCTGGCATAAGCAAACTTGTGCCTAAAGAGATAAATAGCAAAACCAGAGATTATACACCTCTTTATAAACTCGGGACGAAGTGGGATCTTGCCATGGCTGCTCTCTACCTTGCCTCGGATGCTGGTTGGTGATTTTAATATTTCTCATATTTTCTCATTGGCATTATAATCTTTTTAGGCTTTCTGTCAGAGGTAACTGGGGAATGCATTTTTTATCCACTAATATTTGAGTTTGAAACAATGGCTTTGTACATCGGTCGTGGTTAATATATCATGCCTTCTCTGTTTTTCACCACTATGCAAATGATAAGGGAGTACTAAGACTTTCAGACCTGACTACATGGATAATATTCCTGGTTGGACCAATGACATGCATCATTTCATCTCACAATGAATGACCATGGTCCATGGAGTTTTAAATTTTCCGGTCTACACGGTTGATAAACTTTGCTCCTTCTGTATTGAGAAAAGCAGAAGCTGAGTTGACTTAGGGAGTGTTTGCTAACATAACTTTTGGCTGGAAAATAAAAATATGGTTTTTAGTGTTTTCAAATTGCCAATTTCAACTTTGATTCTGCTAATTTAATTAGAATCTAAAAGCAGGGGTGATTCTGCATGTGGCTTGACTTTTACACACAAATAAAACACTTTAACAACTTATTTCCCGAACACTCCCAAAAATGTATTCAACTTTTTAGTTTTTTTTTACAAACACTATCAACTTTGGTTCTCAACTATTTTTCGCTTCTGCAATAATAAATCACTTCCTTTAAAAACAGAATATTTTGCGTACACCCCCTTAATGGTGTCTAAACTGTTACCTTGCATAATACTTATCGTCTTTGTTCATTGTTGTAGCAGTTTCAATATTCCGCTCATCCAATAGTCTTATTTTCCCACCTTTAAGTTTAGGGCTAATTACCAAAAAAAAGAAAAAATTCAATCCCTTGACCTTTGATTCCGTATCATATTTCCCTTCGTAAGCAAAAAAAAAAAATATTTCAAAAACACCCCTGATATTTCTAAAAATATTACAGTTACCCCCTTAAATTTAAGCGAAAAACAAACTTGAGGGGGCTGTAATTTTGAAACATCTTCTGTTTTTTTTTTTTTTTTTTTAAATTAGCCTGAACCTCAGGGGATCTTTTTTAATTATCCCGTAATTTTATTATTCCCTCTCTTTTATTGATTGCCTTCATTATTGATCTTGAGAAATCTTTTCAACTTTTTATTATATCCGTAGGTAAATACATCAACGGGAGCACCCTGCCTGTTGATGGAGGACTTTGGTTGAGCAAGCCTCGTCATATGGCCAAAGATGAAGTTAAACAGTTCTCTCGAACGGCAGAGAAACGATCGCGTGCAGCACCGTCTGGGGTTCCTACTAGCAAACTGTAAGCCTAATTCTGAATGTTCCTCAATAATCAGGGACTTAATTAATGTATCATCCATAGTTACCAAATGGAACTGAGATGTGTTGCATAAATCTCAGCAAATAACATTATCATGTTTTGTCAAGTAAAATAAAAACTACATATTCTTCTTTAGATGTATTTGATGTTTGAGCTATCTGTTACCACTCTTAGCAGCTTCAATGTATCTGCAGAATATCGATCAAATTGAATCTTTTCTTTATAAAGATGATATGGTTACACTAGCGGAGAGAGGGTGGCCACAGGATGTTTCATCTCCTATTCCACCACATCGATGATCACATGTGTAAAAAATTAATTTGAAACGTACGACAAGCATATGATAATTTTATATACGTGATAATCATCGGTGCAGTGAAATAGGAGATGAAACGCTTTTGCAGCTTTTGCAGTAGATCTCATCTGTTTTATTAGTATATAAGTTTATTAACATAAGCAATTAAGCACTAAACCTTTTACCCAATTAATGATAATTTTAAAAGTCATTTTTAGAATTTATACCTTAGATAAAAAAAAAAAAAAAAGAAAAAAACTTAAAACATACACCAAAGAAGACTATCAAATTTATCACATCTATCAAAAATTGTCAAAGCAATGCTAATTCGACTTGAGATCGATGAGTGAAATATGAAAAACTGATGAACTAAGAGATGGATGAAGTCATTCTATAGAACATGTGTCTTATAAGACGGTCGCATCATGCGACGGATTGCACTTTTAGGGTAAAAAATAATACTTTAAGTGTAAAACATGATATTATTAGTGTAAAAAGTGAACACACTTAGTTTTAGTGTATTCAGACAAAATATTACGTTTTACACTGAAAGTGTCACTTTTTACACTAAAAAAATTATCTGTCGCACCGTGTGACCGTCTAACACAAGTTTTTGCTCATTCTATAATCGATTTCAAATCATAAGAAGCTATATTTGGAGTCCTCCTCACAAATCCAAATCTAAGAAGCTCTCTCTTGATTATGGTCAAGTTTGGAGGGGAACAAAACAAAGTTTGTGGACATGGATACCAATTAAATACTCGAGTTTCTTCAAATTGTTGGAACGTCTTCTTAGAAGGGTTGTAGACCACAAATCCTTCACCATCCAAATATATTACAATATTATTATTTTCCAATAAACCGACTTTTCCTTTATCCAAAATATCAAAATATTTTATCTTATTAATTTATCAAAATATCTGATTTTGTATACGGCCCAAATTGAGGCCAAAAAAAAAAAAAGGGAATACACAAATTTATGGAGGTTTAATTGTAGTTATCATGTTTAGAATATCCAATGTTCTCTAAAAGATGAAACGTTAATTTTTTATTTTTTTATTTTTTGACAGCAAATGAAACTGATTTCATTAATGATTAATTATTTGTGAAATATATGGAAATCGAATTATTTGTATCCAATTTGTACCCAAACTCTATATTAGACTCATATTCAGAAAAGTTTTAAAATTATAATAAGTACTTTCAAGGTTTGAGAGATTGTAGGTTTGTAGCAGCGCCAATGAAGTTTATGTAAAGTTGAAAATGCTCGGACAAAATTTCAAAATAATAAAAAAATGAAAGAAACAAAAAGGAATTGATTGGACAAAATTATCTCCATCTTATTTGGAAATATAGGCCTTGTATGGATGTATTTTCCAAGGGTGGTTTTCCACTTCCCAACTATTCCGGAAAATGAGTTTATGTTTGTTTTAGGATTTTTTCGGTAGAAATAAAGTCATTTTCAGTTTTCACATTTTTATGGAAAATATTATTTTGAAAACACATCTAAACAAATTTTCACCACAACACACGCAAATCTAGGTGAAAATATACTACAATCACGCAAACATATGTCAAAAATACATTTAAAAAACTATAACCAAAACATATTCTCATTTCCAAATAGAAATTCAGACAACAACCAAACATATTCCCAATTCTCACAAGAAAATCAATAAAGTTTAAAAGTTCATTTTCCAACTCTAGAAACTGGAAATTGGACCTAGAAATACATCCATACAAGGCCTATTTGGACCAATAAGGTGAAAATTATTTTCTTCTTCTTAACCGGAGGGAGTATTTGTAATATTCTAGGGATGGTTTTTAATATTGTGTAATAATGTCAATGTTCATTGTTTATTGACTGTAGATATGCTTAAGATACTTAAGCTGGTGGTAGTTTAATAAATTCTTAAATATTTTAAGTTGATATTTGCAAAATTTATTAAAAAATAATTCACGGAGAACATTGTAGTTTATGTAGAAATTGAAGGATGTTTTTGTAAACTCTAATAGCAGGAGTAAATGTTTTTATGAGTAGCCAAATGATAATTTTGTCTCCTCATAATCCGCTGACAATGTTGCATGAGCATTTGGATTTTTGACGACGTCAACAAATTCTGTACGGTCAACTTATTACTGAGGTAAAATTTGTACATAATAAATCTCATGAGCAATGATGCATCCTGGCAGGGACGGCCCTGGGGCGGTGCAAGTGGTACCGCCGCACAGGGCCTCCCTCCGATAAGGGCCCCCGAGTTTTTCTATATATATGTGTATATATTATTTAGTTATATATTGACAAAGGTTAAAATAAATAACAAACATGTCAGGTGACAGATTAACAAGAGCTTTGTTTTATACTTTGGAGGTCATGAGTTCAAAAATCTTGACAATAGGAAAAATGAATTTATTTTTCTCCTTTTCTATTTCTAATTTTTGTGTTTTTCTTCCTTTTTTTTTAGGAAAAACGAAAAATAATAACTTAGCATTGTATTTAATTTCAATTGAGAGTGAATTTAAGTAATTAATTGGTTATATAAAAGATTGATTGATGACTTGTAGATAAAATGCAAGAACATCAATTTTTTGGATAAATAATTCATTAATATTTTTTTTTTGGTCTTTTCTCTATGGTAAATTGTATTAAACGATCTTTTTTATAATTTTATTTTAATGAGACCAAAACATAAAAGTTGGAATATGACAATTTTTTACTACTAAAATAAATATTTTATATGTTAAATCAATTTTTACGTAAACACAAGGCCCCTATTATTTTTTTTGCTTCAGGCCCCTTCAAACCTAGGAACGTCTGCAGCCAGAAAAAATATTGGGGTAGGCCGATGCACGAAAGTGAGATAAGTCGAATAAAAAACTAAAAAAAAGAATCATATAAATTCTAGCTAAATTATAAAAAAAATAGTAATTTTTTTTAACAAAACGGGGGAGGACAGGTTGCCCCCTTGTCTCCACCTTTTTTTTTTAGTACAATTGGGAGAATTTGGGAATGTTACATATGCACTCGTATGAGATCGAACCCGGGTTATTCACCGTTACAATACATGTCTCATGAGTCATGGGTGTTTTTCTTAAGTTTGAAACTTAGCTGGATTGTTTTTAATTATCCGAAATTTAGGGGTACTATTTAATTTTGCTCAACGAATAGTCCTCAAATAATAATAACAATAATAAACAGTAAGAACTTTTTCGTGCAACAAAAAGCAAGAAAATAAAAATAAAAATTATGGAAGCACAGTGAGCCTGAAAATTATGGAGCATCTTCAACCTCAACTCAACGATAAGAAAAATCCCCTCAAAACCCAATCCCCATTCTTCATTCTCCACGTCCACAAATTATACTACCCCCATATACCCACTTGTCTTCCATTTTCACACACAACACACAGTGACAATGGCGTCCACAGCTGCATCACCAGCATTCTGCGGCATTCCCAAGGCCTCGACCGCCACCGCCAGGGCCTCCCTCAATGGCCCCACCACGCGATTCCTTGCGAGAACCCCACTCCGCCGCCTGGGCTTCGCCGCCGCTGCCGCAGACCCGCTTCTCTCCCACCACGTTGCCGCCAAGCTAGTGTCGTTCAATAAATCCTCTGCTAAGCCCGTGAGAGGCGTGGCGTCGATGGCGAAGAAGAGCGTGGGGGACCTCACCGGAGCTGACCTTAAGGGTAAAAAGGTCTTTGTGAGGGCTGACCTCAATGTGCCTCTTGATGACAACCAGAATATTACTGATGACACTAGGATTAGAGCTGCCATCCCCACCATTAAGCACTTGATCAGCAATGGCGCTAAAGTCATTCTTTCTAGTCACTTGGTGAGTTATATTTTAGGCACTTGTTTTAAATTCTTGACGATCTGCACTTGATTTAATCTTGATGCATTCTTCCTATTTCGATTTTTTCATGCTCTAAGTTGCTCATATGGATTGTTGCTGTTGACTAGAATAAGATTTCGGCTACTGCTGCTTATTTTTGATCAGGTTCTGTTTCGTGTGATATTATACTGACTCAATAACCAGTTCGATATTAGTTTTGATTTTTGAGTTTCAGTTCAAACTTAGATTTAATTTGACTATGTAACGATGATTTGGGTAAGCAATACGAGCAATTACCCAATACAAGAAACAAGTTATTTCACATGGTCATTGTTAGTGTTTCGAGCTCAAGAGAGAAATAATTATAATTGACATAATGGCACCATTGAGCTCATGAGAAATTGTTTATCATTGTAACTCTATGCTAGCGAACGTATAATCGAGATGCCTCTTTCTCCTCATTAAGTTGTTATTCCGAATAATTGTTCTGCCCTTGAGAATGCTTTGAGATGCCTTTTTACCTGTCATTAAGTTGTTTCTTTCCATTAGTTGTTTGCGAATTTATGTATCTGGTGATATGTGTCTTAGTTTTTCTTTCTAATGCTATAGACTCACATTTATGCACACGACGTCCTTTAGTTTATGATTTGTCTGAGTTCATGCTTGATTCTTATCGTTGGTTCAGGGACGTCCAAAAGGTGTCACTCCAAAATACAGCCTCACGCCTCTTGTTCCCAGGCTATCCGAACTGCTTGGCATTCAGGTACTGTTTATGGGGAATAAGTTCTTCATTACATATAAAGAATGTGAACAAAAATAATATACAATTTAATTCCACCAACTTTGTTGACCACATCCAGGTGGTGAAAGCTGACGACTGCATTGGCCCAGAAGTTGAAAAGTTGGTGGCTTCACTGCCTGAAGGTGGTGTTCTCTTGCTTGAGAATGTGAGGTTTTATAAAGAGGAAGAGAAGAACGAGCCCGAGTTTGCTAAGAAGCTTGCTTCATTGGCTGATCTTTATGTGAATGATGCATTTGGTACCGCACACAGAGCTCACGCTTCTACTGAGGGAGTCACAGAATTCTTGAAGCCTTCCGTTGCTGGTTTCCTATTGCAAAAGGTTTGAGGAATTAGCTAATATTACGTATTTGGGTCTGTATAAGACCATATTACACATTATGGTATGGTATACAAATATAGCTGTTTAGGGTGTTTTTTTTTGGCCTTTCGTTCTGCTCATTTCTATTTTAGAGAATAGTGTGGAAACGTTGTTTGGATAGCGTGTCATTCGATATTATAAAAAAAAAAGTGATGAAAGTTGATGGGATTGTTTTTTAGTAAAATAGTGATATGATGTGATTGGTGATTGGAAAAATAAGAGAGAGTGAATAGTGTCTTTGTGATATTAAAGTGTAGTAATGACATTTGTTGTGACATTTTTTAGTGAAATTATAATGGGATGTGAATCATGATTGAAAAATAAGAGCGAGTAAATAATGTATTTTGTGAAAAATATCTCAATCAAATCACATGTTGGGGACAAAAAAAAGTTCTACAGCGAAAACTTTACAAGAAATTCCACGACCAATCACATCCTTATTTTCTGTCCTATGATCTTCAATTTCCTTATGCTGTTTTAGGAGCTGGACTATCTTGTTGGGGCAGTTTCAAGCCCAAAGAGACCGTTTGCTGCCATTGTGGGCGGTTCGAAGGTCTCCTCTAAGATTGGAGTAATTGAATCACTTCTGGAGAAGTGTGATATATTGCTATTGGGTGGAGGAATGATATTCACGTTTTACAAGGCACAAGGGTTGTCAGTAGGATCATCCCTTGTAGAAGAGGACAAGCTTGGTCTTGCAACATCGCTCCTTGAGAAGGCTAAGGCCAAAGGCGTGAGTCTTTTGCTACCCACTGATGTGGTTATAGCCGACAAGTTTGCTCCAGATGCACAGAGCAAGGTCCTATTCCTTGAGCCTTCACTCCGAAATCTTTAGTTAGTCTTTTGGGTGTGATAGAGACCGTAATTGCATCTATTGATGCCAACTTTCTTGCTTGGCTAAAATTGGTTCCAACTATTATTTTTAGGATAATTATATAAAAAAAAATCTGTGGTTCGGGCTAGTTACAAAAAAATGCAGAGATTTTTGAAAATTGCAAAAATCCTCTTGTAGTTTTATTCCGTCTTACGTTTTTCCTCTTGATAAGCAAAAAATATTTCAAAACCACACTTGATATTTGTAGAAACATTTCAATTAACCCCATAAATTTAATACATAATCAAATCCGAGGTGTTCTTTTTGTAATTTGAAACAACTCTGGATTTTTTTGTAATTAGCCTAAACCTCAGGGAGTTACTTTATTGTTCTTGGAATGCAATGGTAAGAGCTGAGTTCTGGGAAATGCAGGTTGTGCCAGCATCGGCGATCCCTGATGGCTGGATGGGATTGGACATTGGACCAGATTCTATCAAGACATTCAATGATGCCCTCGATACGACAAAGACTGTCATTTGGAATGGACCAATGGGAGTGTTTGAATTTGACAAGTTTGCTGTCGGCACGGAGGTATTTCTTAATATAGGCATTGTTTTCCTATTCTCAAAGTATTTGTTAGTCTCTAAAATGTATGCAAGTTCTATGAACTGTGTATTATGTTATAAATCTGTTCCAATGTTGGTCCATAAAGTTTTTTTGTTGTTCTAGATCTGTTATTTGTTAGTCTAGACACATATGCCCTGAACTTATGTAAGTTTATACGTTTTAGGGTAAATTACAAAGAGTACGTCTGAGGTTTAGCCCAATTACAACTCCATTTTTTTTTCAAAATTACAAATACCCCATTTTTGTATGACGACCACCTCCTTGAGATTTATATTAACTGAACAATATCCCTCTCTTGATGGTGCAAATTGCAATAAATAAATGTCAAGGGATATTTGTAATCTTGAAATAGTTGAGTTTTCTTGTAATTGGACTAATTAACCTCATGTTACACATGCTTAATCATGGAGTGCTGAGATCTTGCAGAAAGCACATGTTGAATTTGAAACCGATACAGAAATGATATCGAAGATTCACATACAACCATGATCTCCTAACTTGCTTTTTTCACTATAAAAAGTAACAAAAAAAAATTGAGAAATTGAGATTGTTTGCAGGCAATTGCAAATAAGCTGGCTGAACTTAGCGGTAAGGGGGTGACAACAATTATCGGTGGTGGAGATTCAGTTGCAGCTGTGGAGAAAGTCGGAGTTGCTAACGTGATGAGCCACATATCGACCGGCGGTGGTGCCAGTTTGGAGCTCTTGGAAGGCAAAGAACTGCCTGGTGTCCTTGCTCTTGATGAGGCCACTCCAGTTCCAGTGTAAGGGCATAACAAGGCATTCTAACTTGATACTTCTGTGATTGTCCCATTTTCCGGTTTGTAAAGGACAAAATGTAGTAAAAATATGAGTTCATGTTGTAGATTATTTGCTTTGCCCTTCAATATAATGTGTCAGTCTGTAATTTTGTTGTTGAAAATCACCAATAATGAAAATCAAGAAAAAATTGATGAAGGGATGTTTTTTTTTTTTTTTAGAGAAATTTTCATTAGTTTTAGACTTTTAGTTCATTTACTCATTTTTGTTTTTAATTAATTATTTATTTGTGTTCTGATTATGGCCACATGTTATTCTTTTTCTTGCTTCCATTATTGGGGTCCTCTGAACTAGATTTTATTTTTCTTGAAAGGACAGAAGGGGACCATACAAAGTCTTGAGCAAATTGTGAACCATAAATTGATGTATATGCCAAAGCTCAAAATCTCCATTATCAAATTGTGAGGTTAATAGATGGAGATGGAGTTTACCCAATAATGGTGGGTCCCTTCATCTTCTAAATGGGGGTAAACTGCAATCCTTGTCTCCTGTTGGTTGTGGTCCTACGAAAATTATAGTAGATCTGCCAGATTTGGACACAAACCAGTCATTTTTTGACAATGAAAATATGCAGAATACGAAAAGTAGGTATATGGTAAGACGGTCGTACGGTGCCACGATTGTACTTTTAGGGTAAAAAATGATATTTTGTCTTACTATACTTACTTTTAGTGTATTAAGATAAAATATCATTTTCTACACTAAAAATATCCCCTATTGTGCGATCGTCTTACACAATTTTTTGCCAAATACGAAGCAAGATAAAAACAATTTGTTAATAACTTATTAATAACTCGGTGTATCACTACAACTCAATATTTCAGTAATTATATCGATAAAACTGCAAAAAAAAAAAAGGACCAAGCAATGCCTAAGCACATTCACAAACCACATTGAATTATTTCTGGAAAAGAAAGCCTGTTCATTGTCTTGAAAATAATTTAGAGAAAAATATCATAATTTTGAATAAATTTGGCTATATCTAAATAAATGAATATGGATTTTATAACATTATTTACAATAAATATACTTGCAAATCTGCATAGAAACTCTCACCTAGAAAGAGGGTGACCGCTAAACCCGGTCCATGGTCCCCGGTCGAACTGAGCAAAACCGGATTCAACCAACAACCTATTCTCTAACATATATAAGCCTTCTCGATCCTTCCACTGTTTTTTCGTGACTGTGATTTCTTTTACACCACATTTTCAGGTTCTGAGCCAAAACCTCCATTTTCGATCAATATCATCGACGTAAGCTCAACAGCTCTAATATTCTTTCCAAATCCGCCTATTTTTCTACGTATGCATGAGTGATCGTTGTTGATTTTTTTTAAAATTTGTGTTTGTTTAGGATTTTAATTTGAACAGAAGAAATGGCGACGAAGAAGAGCGTGGGATCACTGAATGAAGCTGATCTGAAGGGGAAGAAAGTGTTCGTGAGAGTCGATCTGAACGTGCCTTTGGATGATAACTTTAACATTACCGATGATACCAGAATTAGGGCCGCCGTCCCCACTATTAAGTACTTGATTGGATACGGCGCTAAAGTCATCCTATCCAGTCACCTCGTAAGTGTTGACGAGTTTTTATCGCAGATCTGTTTGATATATTAATGGTTGATGTGCGATTTACAGTTCTCAAGTTTATGTGTATTACTTAATTACCGCTATGAAGCTTGATTATAAACTGGTTCTGTTGGTTGATTTGTTAACTTTTGTTTAAATAAGTTGTCGTGGCTTGTGATGTGTCTATTACTAACTGCTGCATATTTTGATCTTGCTAATGTGAGTACTTAGACCTTCTTGTTGTTGTTGACGTCGTTGTTGTTGGGATTTTTCTATAATACTTAGAAATTTTTTTTTTTTTTTGGTGAGTGGATCTTATGTCTTGTTTTATAGGTTGATCTACATCTAGATGCTTATTGTTTGGACAAAAGGTTAATATGAAGGGTTTGCAGAGGTTGACATGTCTGTTTCTGTGATGCTCTGCTAGTTCTCAGATTCAAATCCAACTAGTTGATTATCTGATACTTTACCCTGCGTTCTTCAATCCTGTTGGAAAAGTTTAGTCTTAGTTATTTTATGTGTGTAAATCTATTGGACAATCTCACATCAATAATTAATTTCGTTGTTGCTTAACCATTATATGCGTTATTAACTTTGTAAGTGATGTAATACCTTTAATGTGGGTTTCAGGGGCGTCCAAAAGGCGTCACACCAAAGTACAGTTTAAAGCCTCTCGTTCCTAGACTCTCTGAGCTTCTTGGAGTTGAGGTATATAATAGGATCTACTTTCGTACCCCGTGATGCTTTTCACTTTTCTAACTTCAGCGATATTTGTAGGTCAAAATGGCTACTGACTGTATTGGGGAAGAAGTTGAGAAGTTGGTGGCTGGCTTGCCAGAGGGTGGTGTTGTTCTCCTGGAGAATGTTAGATTTTACAAAGAAGAGGAGAAGAATGATCCCGAGTTTGCAAAAAAGCTTGCATCTCTTGCAGACTTGTATGTTAACGATGCATTTGGAACTGCACATAGAGCTCATGCTTCGACCGAGGGTGTTGCGAAATACTTGAAGCCTTCTGTTGCTGGATTCCTTATGCAGAAGGTTTGTGAGTGTTTTTTTAATCTTTTGTATTCTTTATTTATTTGATAGACGATTAGTCCAGTTAAACTCTATTCAACTTCTTGTGGATTTACTGATAAAATTAGTCTATTGTTTTATATGGTTGGAGTTTAAGAAGTTGTGCTACCTAACTTTTCATCGTGTACATTTTGGTGGTTATTTTTATGGTCTAACATGTCTTCCTGAATTATAATCTTGCTTCTTTACTGTATTTTCAGGAGCTTGATTATTTAGTTGGGGCTGTGTCCAATCCCAAGAAGCCATTTGCTGCTATTGTTGGTGGCTCAAAGGTATCCAGTAAAATCGGTGTTATAGAGTCACTGTTAGAGAAGGTAGACCTCCTCTTCCTTGGTGGAGGAATGATCTTTACGTTCTACAAAGCCCAAGGACATGCCGTGGGATCATCACTTGTGGAGGAAGACAAGCTTGATCTCGCAACTTCACTTATGGAGAAAGCTAAAGCCAAGGGGGTGTCTCTCTTGCTACCTTCTGATGTAGTTATAGCCGACAAGTTTGCCGCTGATGCTAACAGCAAGGTAGGCAGTTTTTGGCTGCACCTGCATTATTCTGACGTCACACTAGTTTAAGTTAACTCCCACATATTTCTGTGTTACTTTATTTGTCACATTCTCCATAATCAACAATGAAAATCAATGCAGCACCCAAAAAGATAAACGTATAATATACTTGTATGAGTATGAAAGTGTTTTATCTTTTGTTGGTAGGTTGTTCCAGCATCTGAAATTCCCGATGGCTGGATGGGTTTGGATATTGGTCCTGATAGTATCAAATCATTTGGTGAAGCTTTGGATACCACCAAGACAATAATCTGGAATGGACCTATGGGTGTGTTTGAATTTGACAAGTTTGCAGCTGGAACAGAGGTATTATTACACACAGTGATAAATTTAGCTTATTGCATGAAATTTTAGTAGTTTTTGAATTAAGCTGGTGTAATTTGTTGTATTTCAGGCCATAGCCAAGAAATTGGCGGAACTTAGTGGCAAGGGTGTGACAACCATCATTGGAGGAGGTGACTCTGTTGCTGCTGTTGAGAAGGTTGGTCTTGCAGACAAGATGAGCCATATCTCGACTGGAGGAGGTGCAAGCTTGGAACTTCTTGAGGGCAAAACACTACCTGGAGTTCTTGCTCTTGATGATGCTTAAGTAAATCTTCCGGTGTTACATTTTTGTCTGAACCTCAGTTGTCATGTCTGGTTTCTACTAGGGCGTGTTAACGTAACAGAGGTGGTTTTGTAGAGTGGTAGATCGAATTTTAAATAATCTCTGCCATGACTCGAACTCCATGCCTTGCCGAATAACAAATTTTTGCTGTTTTGGTTATATCTATATATTTCGGATTGTTGTTTGTTATGGTTTTTGGGGATTTCCCTGCCTCTCGAATTTTTAGCAAACTTAGACTGGGAGCAATTAATGAATATGAAATTGATGATTGCCTGCGAGTTGCTACGTAATTGTATTACATTACATTCTTGATCATTAGTATATACTTGTTAGTTGTTTTACAGATTTTACGCAGTTCACTTTGGGTACTATTAACTAGGATTGCGGCTTATTAGTAGATGATGATGTTAATACATAGTAGTTTTATTATATATCCTTCCAATGATTTACAAGATAAATTGAATAATTCACTTATTTGAACAAACGCCCAAATGAAAGGCATGGCATTTCTCGATAAACATTACATTGTGCTGGCTGTAGAACGTTCATATTGTATGGAGAAATTATAGGGTGGCGGTTTAGATTTTACTATCTTAAACGGTGCCTACCATGCATATTGGTATAAGTAAGATGACAATTGGAATCATCAGAAATCTTTACACATTAATTAATACGTGTTGAAGGACCATGGTAGATGGAAAAGATATGGATCTTGACAGCTATTTTACAATCTATACACACGAAGTATTTTTCAATCTTTTTTTCCAATTTAGTTTTATTTTTCTGGGGTACTAAAAGCCCATCCCAAATGATGTCCATAAAACTCCATCTGCAAATTTTTTGAATGTTTGATAGAACCTTAGAATAAATTACTGATCTAAACTTCCATTTTAGGGGATGTCGGTGTTAATGGGTTCTGAATAATTTTTGTGACATATTGCTTTATTATCAGTAAAAACCTTCTCTAATATTTTGCATTCTGCCTTCTGGAGTAGAGTAGCACACATTCCACATGATCTAAGTATGTATTTCGATAAGTGAGAGAAAACGCTGACATCCAAATTTTTCCCAAATAGCATTTTTTGTGTTTGTGATTTTGACCCATCAACTAATTAAATGGTGCAGAAGCAACAAGCTCTGTAGTTAATGCGCGATTTTACCCGTGACAAGATTTGTATGCGTCTAATAATTGAAAAATACCTCCATTTCAAATAAAATGTTTAATACTCGTATTATAGTTGTCCGCATAATACTTGGCGAATAAAGCTTCATTTTAATATTTAAAAAATCATTTATAAGTATAATTACAATATTATAAATAAGAATATTAATAATATATAAGTATAGTAATTATTATTAAATAATTATCTTGGATTTATGTTAAGTTATAATTTAATAAAATATAAAACTATATATTAAGTTTTATATAATCTAAGTATAAATACAATTCACTAACTCTTAATTTGGGTTATAATCTAAAGTAAATTAATAAAATACTTAAAATTAATTTTAATATAATCTAAACGTAAATATGAATTACAATCTACGTAGATATATTGTTAAAATAAATCGTATTATTACTTCCAAACAATTATTTTACGTTCCTATTAAACCCGTACGTCTACGGATCCATTTATTAAATATTTCCATATTTTTACTGAATTTATCATCATAACTTTCAAAAAATATTCATAATATACTCGTACGTACTAAATAAGGAACGAGTACTATAGGAACAAGCATTTATTTACTAGTTCAATATTACCATTTGGTTCTTCTATAAAATTTCTTGCTTTTACATAAAGAAAATCAAAAGAGGAAAAAATTTAGAGACAAAGGCCCAAAAAAGAGATCCAGTAAATAAATTTTAATTTTTGATTATTTTGAAATGGAGAAAAACTTGTTCAATATTACCATTTGGTTCTTCTATAAAATTTCTTGCTTTTTTACATAAAGAAAATCAAAAGAGAAAAAAACTGAGAGAAAGCCCAAAAAAGATTTCCAGTAAGGACCGCCGGCCCAAGTTTTTCTCCATTTCAAAATAATCAAAAATTAAAAGGTGGTTGTCCAATTAGGACTGGCCCAAGAGGCCTTGTTGGACCAGAGTTGCACCGGCCCGTTATCCTTCCACTGCAGAGAGCGGGAGGTTGTCGCTGCTCTGTGAAACCAGCATGACGCGGTGCCCTCCGCTCTAAAGGCCGCGCAGCCTAAGCCTTCGCCTAGACCACAAGGCCCAACTCCCCGCTTGGAACGGGCGGGCCAGAATGAAGCAACAAGGATCCAGCCGCCTGGGCCAGCCCAACGTCCAACCACCTTAATGCCCCCACTTGGGTCACAAGCCCACGTTACAAGGCTCGGCGAAGAAGGATGACAAGTCTTGTGGTTATAAACAAGACTTTAATCATTTCATCCTCGATGTGGGAAATTTCACTCTTTCGCCTTCAGCTGTTCTCAGAGTTGGCTTTCAGAATTTACTATCAAAAATCCAAACCAAGGGTTTCTTGATTCGACCATCCACCGAGGAACAGAAATGGGTTATTGGGTTTTTCTTTTTCCTTCTTTGTTTTTGTTCTAATTTTCCTGAATAATGCCTGGATTGACATGTAAATCAGTGAAGTTCGTCAGATATGCTCCTTTGTTGTGAACGTGTGATTCGTTTGATGCTAACATAAAAATTATAGTCATCATCCTGGAAGTGGTTCTTTTAAGTACATAAAATGAATGTCTTCGGGTGAAAAAAAACAAATTGGTGAAATTGGGAAAAGAGGCAAAATTGACGCCCACAAACTGAAGAATTTTTTTTTTCTCTCTCGTGTTGTTTAGCTTTTTAATCCTTTTTTCTTTGTGCTTTTTTTTTTTATATTCTGAAAGAGTAATGATTTTATATTCGCTGTCTTCCGGGCACAATTTCGAGTAGTCAGCACACAATTAATTCCTTTGCTGCCATTTCTCTGCAAAAGAGAAAGCAGAGAAAGGAAAAGTGGGGAAGATAGCAAAAGAAAGAAAATAAAAAGAATGATACATAACGATCGCGATGGGACTCGAACCCACAATCTCCCGCTCCGGAGGCGAGCGCCTTATCCATTAGGCCACGCGATCTTCGATGTCAAATCTTGCTCTATAATGTTTATCATTATGCTTCTCACATAAAAATAAAATGGAATTGTTGTTCATTTTTGGTTTTTAAAAATGGAATTATTTTTCTCAAAAAGTACAATTGTTAAGTAATATGATCACATAATCAACTTTTAAATTACGGATTTGTGACGTCACTCTGAGTTTTTAGTTTCCAGCTTTCATCTAATGATCTAAATTTTCAACAAAAAAGAAGTTGTATTCAATAAAATGAAAGAACGCAATTTAAGTACATGATACATTTATTGTTTTCAACATAAAAACACCATCCCAAACAAATAGACGATAGAACATTGAAAGTCCGAGATCGGCTTAAAAGGCAAATGATCTTCTTCATGGAAAACTTCATCTCCAAGTTGAGTCAAATAATCTTCATACGATCGGATAAAAACACTCGAAGAAAACTCCCACTCAAGAAGATGCCTACCTCTACAAAAGGGAAGAACACTACTACGGGAAAACATAATAACAAAATAAAAAACAAAAAAATGAATTTAAAAGCCAAATCATCAAATAGGTAATAAACTTATGAATTGACTGTCATAGTCTTACAAATCATGACCTCCTACAAGCTTTACAGCCACCACTTAAATAGTTAATATCTAGACATTCCAAAACCAAGAATGTAAGTATGTAACAATGCAGTAAAAAGGGCCCCCCCAAAAAAAATTGTTTAGCATATAAAGAATCCAAAAAAACCACAATCAAAGAATTAAACAATTCATCCAGGTCATATTAATCCCCATCAAAATTCTTTGCTGGCCTCAACAATAAGTTCAAGAAGAATCAGATTGGCTCTTGGTCTTGTATCTGTACAAGACTCTCTTCTTTTTGAACATACTGTTCTCAATTGTGATGACAACTTTTCCAGGTTCCTTGTTCTTGAATGAATTACGAATGGGTTCTTGTTGCCAGCTTATTTTCCTTCCCTTCTTCACAATCACTGTATAAGACCCTTCATCTGTTGGGACAAATTCCTCTTTGTAATTAACATCCCACCCTATTATAGTCAGGTCCCAGATCAAAGTGTTTCCAGCCTGTTACAACCAAAGAAAAAAAACAAGAATTAGACCATTTGGTTTAGGGATAATTACAAACTACCCTGAGAAGGTTTGGGACAAATACAACAAAAAAATCCAGAGAAGTTTCAAAATTACAAAAAGAAAGCGATGTTTGAAATGTAATATTGTTATGGATGTAAAAGGTTGTTTAGAATGTTTTTGCTTTGAAGTGGGGTCACGTGTAATACAGAATAAAACCTCATGGGGCTTTTTTGTAATTTTTAAAAGTCTTCGGAAGTTTTTCTAATTAGCTCAAACTTGGGGGTAATTTTTGTAAGTATCCCTTTAGTTTATAAGATTCATGAAAACTATAGACAAGATTGCACAGCACATAGATTGAATCTTAGCCAATGCAAACATTTGCAGGGTGCTAAAAAGCACAAAGTTGTCATCAAAATCTGTGATGGAAAAAGATGGAAGGAGACTTGAAGTTAACATGAAAGTTCATAGGTTTAGAGCTTAAAAATGGGATAATTACAAAAAACTATCCTTAAGGTTTGATCTAATTACAAAAAAAAAACAATTATCTTTTAAAATTAAAAATACCTACTTAAAGTACTACAAACACCACCCTTAGGGCAGTTTCTTATTTAGATATCCCCTATAAGGATGCAATTTGCAAACCAGAAACAAATATCAAGATGACATTCGTAACTTTGAAATATAGTTCTGGTTTCTTGTAATTAAACTAAACTTCAAGGATATTTTTGCAATTAACCCTAAAAATTTGACATAGAAAAGAAGCTGTACAGAGCTTTTTGGCAATTGGTTTACCTCGGGTGCGGGGATCTCTATAGTTTCAGTTGCTCCAGCTTTAACATTGATCTCAGAAGCAGCATCTTGGGTCGAAAAATCGGGATCATCTTCTCTTCGTAGTCCTCCATACAGAACAGGTATTTCCTCTGCGGCAATGTATCTGCAGTTCTTACAGTATATTAGTTTCAAATTTCAATAGCGTTTACTAAAAAAATAGTAGGCAAGAAACAACATAGAGTTGCTTACTTGAGAAGTGTTTCTGTGACCCTTGCCGGGCGGCTGAACACAAATTTGCTCTTTGTCCTTTGCGTTAAGAAAGGTGACAAAATTGCATTGAAGGCATAGTACCAGAAAGGAACATTGATGAAGAGCTACAATTTGTAAACAAATGAACATATCAACATTGGAAGAAAGAATATATACATATATATAGGGAACAGTGATATGTTAATTTCTTCATGAGAACTCATGGTAGAAAAGATAGTGATCTTTGCACTAAATCGCAATTTTAGTCCTGTAGCTATAAGGGGTTATCAATAATGGTAAGTAAAAATTTGCAAAAGAGCTCCATAATACTTTTTTTAACAAAAAAGACTCGATTTCAGTTCGTTGGTCACTGAAAATTGGAAAATTAGCCATAAAAATCCACTTGTCCATATTTTCAACCAGTGATGTGAGAACCAATTTCACTCGTGAGTTTTTGTTCCAATATTCAACATGCCAACTCACTTAAAAATGCCCACATAATCTAAACTGATTTTCACATCAATAGATTTGGCCTGAAATGATTTTCCAGCAAATTTTTCAATTTCAGCGACCAAATGAATGAAATCAAGAGTCTTTTTGAAAATTACGGAGCCTTTTTGCAAATTGTAATTTCTGCACTACCATCATTGTCATCTTATATAGCTACACGACTAAAATTGCAATTTAGCCCTAACCTTTGTTAACCCTTTTCTTCAAACAATGCAAATTCACTCTATTCCAAATAAAGGATAAAAGGTAAACCAACAGAAACAACACTAGCAAAAAACATACATACAAGAACATAAGAAAAACTTACATTTCTTGCAATAAACTCAGGATAATTGTCCTGAAAAATCCCCACCACTCTCTTAGTAGCATGCCGAAGATCCCTTCGTGAAGGTCCAGGTGCATTCTTCAGATCATTAATTTGCAGCAACGTCGAAATCCCTCCAGGCCTAAAATCAAGCTTCAAAATCTCCTTCTCCAGCATTTGTATCCTCCACCTCAAAAACTTCTCCCGGCTAACTTCCGTCCCAAAAGTCTTATTATACATATCTTCATCTGCAAACACGCCATAAACATTGTAGCAAATTGGATGCCCCTCGCGGTCTAATCCTCTCATAAACGCCACACAATCGTAATCGTTTCCTAAATCTTCGTCCAAAATCGAATCGATTTTGTTTTCCTTTCTCCACTCTAGAGTGCTCTTTAGCATTTCGAAGGTATCGTTGGCCTTGAAATCTCGGGCTTTTAAGAACTTGATGAGTAATACGTCTAAGCCTTTGTCTCCCTTGCTTGGCAATAAAGGCACACCCCAAAGAGATATATCTTTATCAACTTTATTAATGGATTTGTCTTGTTTTTCATTTTCTTCTAGAACTTTCTTGGATTCTTCTTCTTCGTTGTCCTCCTTGGGCGGATTTTCGATTTGGGGATTTTCTTTGTTTGTCTCTTTCTTGAATAAATTGTTCGTCGAAATGGCTTCTTCAAGTTTTGATCTGAGCTCCATTAATGCTTTTTTCTCGTGCTCTGTTAAATTAGACAGCAATCCATTTTCTATGGACGAAAACTCGTCGTTCTCGTCTTCGTTCTCGTTTTCCTTCTCGTTTTCGTCAGATAGCGGCAACAAAAAATCGCTCTTCTCACATTCCATCATATTTTCCTTCTTATTACAATCCGATGGTGAAAAATCGTTCTTCTCTAATCCATTGGCGTTTTTCTTCTCATTTTCGTTAGATTCGGGAGACGAAAACTCGTCCTTCTCAAATTCTTTGTTATTTTTCTTCTCGTTTTCATCAGATAATTCGTCCTCAAATTCCTTGGCATTTTTCTTCTCATTTTCATCGGATAACGGCAAATCAGAAGACTCGTCCTTCTCAAATTCATTGCCATTTTTCTTTTCATTTCTCTCAACTTTAGCGTCTTCTTTCAAAACGACGTCATCTTCCTTCACATTTTCGGATAGCTTCGTCTGATCTCGAGATGCCTCAGTTTGGGGCTTCTCGGCATCGTCTTCTTTCCCGTCAACATCCATTTTTAATTTTCACTACAAAAATAACAAAATAATACGAATAGAGAAGAATAAACCGTTTAAAAACTCTTTGTATTGTAATCCTGCATTCTCTCTCTTCCTCTTCCTATGTTTTGACGAATAAAACCGCAGCCGTAGACATGCAACGGTTACGTTGTGGTGTAATTTTTTAGTAGGGTTGGCAATTCCGGTCATCAGGTCCGGTTCGTGTTTTGTTTCGGATTGATTTCGGATTATATTTAAAATACATTGAAAGTTAATTAAAATATTAAAAAAACTACATTTTAGATAAATTGTAACATCATGTCGGATTCGTGTTAATTATGTTCGGGTTCTGGTTTCTCGTATTCAAGATTGGTAACATCATGTCAAATTTATGTTGATTATCTGGTTGTATCAGGAATTATCAACCCCTAATTTTTTTGCCAATTGTTTTTAAATCAATGGCTTTATGAGTTGGATGTATTCCCTGTCCAAGGCTGACCGTTGGATCAGAGGACTTTCCCTTTTTGGCAAAAGGGTGTGAACGGTTACTAACCATTAATTCATTGGCTTTCCGTTCTGATTTTTTAAATTAGAACTAAATTGATCATATGAAATAACGTAAGGATGTGATATAAAATTAAAATACAACACAGATTGTAATAGAAAATTTTAAATTATTTTTCTTATGCTTTCTACATTTCAATAATGTTGAATTGATCGATAAATGGTATAATAACTACCAAAGTAAAAATTTTGCGCAATGAGCACATACAGACTTGAGGCTTATCCAGAAAAATCAACCGTGGTAAGTCCACATAATGCCATGCCCGCATAGATAGAAAACAAGAAAATTTCAGGTGCAATAATTTACTTGTTTCGACATTCACAAATGTTAAACTCTAGTAGGATTTAAAAGTTTCTTTTGTCACTTTTACATTTTCTTTCGTCATAAACCAAGCAATGGCTAGCGAACAAGCCAAGTCTCAGGATGCGTGTTCATCCGATCGGACATCAAACATCTACTCTTGGGCAGAGTTGACAGGTGTATCAGGATTTGCTCCCCATTCTGTCCACGACCCATCGTATACTGGAACATCAGTCTTCCCTAATCGATGAAGTCCCTGAAAGCCAAACCTTAATGTGTTTAATCTATGGTGCTATTTGTAAAATAGAAACAAATGTCAAGGGGGTATATGTAATTTTGAAAGATGGCCTGGGTTTTATTGTAATTAGGTTAAACCCCAGGGGCAACTTTTTGTAATTATTCCTTTCTACAAGGGAATTCAAGAAAATAGTTTCCAATTCTTAGGCATGATATAACGTGAGCAACACAGTTACGGTTACATAAAAACCAAGAGATTATGAAACAAAGGGTAATTAGCAACATGCTGTGTTTTTCGTTGTTGGGACTTGGGAGTGTGGTTTGGGAACTAGATGAAAAACAAGACTCACCAATGCCAGAATACATGCAGTTACACCAGTACCGCATGACGTCATTACAGGGCGGTCCAACGAGATTCCTGTAAAAGATTGAGCGCTTAATCAAAAGTTTGTTAAGCAACTACACATAGCTACAGACAGCGGTTGCGTCAAATGAGAAAATGACATTAATTGAGATCATAAACCCAAAACAACAAGGAAACTGTGTCGAAAGAAAGAAAAAACTATTCAGAAGACCAGGGTTTCAAAAGCAAAGATGACATCTGCCATACAAAAGCAGGCCACTAAAACATGCATACACTCAAAGACTCAAACTAAGGATTTTTAAATAATTGCAGATACACAAGAACAGTATTTCTAACCTTCTTGTTCAAATCTTTGTTTGAGCTCATCTGCAGGTAAGAGTGTCTGTGAGCCATCCAACATCTGCAAGAAAAGCCAGAATGCCATAAAACCTAATTAAGATCACCGTAACTTGTACTGTTACTACAAGAAACCATGCAAAGAAAAAGAGTACTACGATGGAAAAAGAAAAGATTGAGAATGTTCAGTTTTTACAAACAACAAGCCCATTATCGTGGATCACAGGCATGTGTCAGCCTGGAGCTGAAATAGGGTGTGGGGTTGCAGAGAGAAGGAAAAAAATGAAGAGTAATTGATAGAACAGAAATATACATTTTATAATATATATTTTACTTTTCCTTTTAGCAATTATTTTCCCACGCTTCTGATTTATGGAAAACCTTGGTGATCAGAAATGAGTCGAACAGAGATGTAAATCTAGATTTCTGAAAGCCAAGCTCTGAGGAATCATAAGTTGTAATCACAGATTATCTTTTCTACCTGGGGAAAGGGTACACATTTGCTGCCAGGAACATGGCCACTTCTTATTCCCTTTCTAGGCTCCGGTGCAACTCCATCAAATCTATAGGAAAACAAGAAAACGAATTCAACTGTTTCAGATTTGAAATAGTTAAAACGAGATTTAACCCTCAACGACAAGCTAATGCTTGTTGAATGTTATTCGATTGATCAACTTGAAAACAGCTATTCACAATTTTCAGGAAAGTAGAAATCTATGGTACAAATAATTCATTAATTAACTTCTGATCCATAACAATCCCAATAAGCAGGTATATGAGAGCAACATTAAAGCAAATATTTCTTGGGTAAATTTGAGAAATCGTGCATAAGAATACACTCTCTTACTTCACCTTAATATGGAAGATGTTACATCATTATCAATATTTTAAATCTAAGACCATCAAGAGAACAGTGTCATAAATAGTATACCTAGCCTTCGAGCGAGCATCTACATGCTGATGCGTTTGCTCCTCAATATTTTTCTGGACCTGAGAACAAACCAAAAAAAAAACTTAAATATATGCAAAAATAAATCTGTCGCGTATGAAATCATTCAGACAGATATGCCATACAAGCTTAACAGCTTGTCGTAATCAACAAAGACAGATCTCAGTCCACATTTCTTCCGCCTGCCAAATTCAATAGTTACTGCTCCGAAAAGAGCAAGAGTTAACCATTTTTGTACGCAAGAATCCAAATCAATATCATATTAGTCATATAGATGCAAACAACATGCCTGAGAAAGTGCATTTGTCACACTTATTGCTTAAGCTGCCAAAAATCAAGCGTTTATTTTATTGATATTGGCTTCCTTCTCATAACTAGATACATGTAAGATTTTAAGTTCTTAGCAGTCCTAATCACATCTACCAGCTAGAGCAAATAGTGAGACCCTAGAAAGCAATGCATATATTTGATGTGGTCCTGCTTTTTGTCAGAGCATTTGACCACACCCAAGAAAAACAGACCCCTAGGACAATGAATACCATTCAACATAACACATAAGTCCATAGCTACATTAAGAACAATGGAACTCAAAAGACCAAAAGTAAGAGAAAAAATTAAAAAGGACCTGTTCAAGTGACCAGACGAGATGTCGCTGAAAGTAGGTCTGGAAGGTAATTGGTCCAACCTGCAGATATCACGAGCTTATTTTTATCATTGAAGCAAGCGAAGCATAAACTGATAAAAGTAGATCAGATACTAAAATTTGAACAACACAATTTTTAAAAACGTCTGAGAAGTACAATATCTTAAAGTCATATAGAGCTGGCCTGGAACTGAGACATCAGAGAGGAATATGTCGTGAAACGTAGATAACACGCAACTCACCCGCATTCCTTGGTACACTTTCTCTATTGCCTCACTGGCTGCACTAGCTTTAAAGATAGCATCACTTGATGCACTTGATTCAACATCAAATCCTGAAGCACGCCATCTCGGTAGCCCTCCATCCAAAACCCAAATTCTGTCATGCCCGAAAACTCGAAACATCCTGTTAATTCAATTAAAAACAGTTACCAGATCATTATTTATGACTATCAAGAGATGTCTCAAGTAAAATAATTCAATGTTTGTTATCAAAATGTCAAAGTTAAAAACTCACCACCAAACACGAGCTGCACTGAATATTCCCTTTCCATCATAAACAACAAGCCCATCTTTATTCTCAATACCAAGTGCGGAAACAGCAGCAGCAAACGCTTCTTCTGATGGCAACATATGTGGTAGCTATATACACGATGACAAACAATTTTATAGTATTCCAATGCACATGGTAGATCATGCATGCATTAATATGAAAGTTAGAATAAATATTCAGGAAAACAAACATGAATGATCAATCTCTTGAACTCAGTTGGTCTACCAGCTGCACTAAGACATATTTCTCGATGATGGATTTTATCCTATCTTGATAGCGATAAAAAAACGAAGCTAAGAAACATTAGTATTACGGAAAAAGGTTGACTCATCATGTTTAACTCCAGATACACATATGTTATAGCACCACAGTGAAAATAAAATTGTAATATACTTTGGCGGAAGAAAATAAAAAAGTAATATACTAAATTTGTAACTTTTTCTCAAAGGGAAAAATTGTGCTTAGGGAGCATTGTTAACTAGTATTCCACAAGGAGATAGCATCTTACATTAGTAGTTTGATCTGCTACACCATCAACATCAAAGAAAAGTGCGCCCGGAATATGTGCAACCTGGTCAACAAAATAAAATAAAATCCGAGTCTCATAAATAAAAATCCGACCATTAAACACTAAAACAGACAGTACTGAAACAAAACAACATCATGTGACATTCAGATCAATATCAATCATCAAGTGACGGTCGCAAATTATTGCAATTTGAAGAAAGAGTAAATATAAAAACATAGATCTATATTAATAAATTATTTTCTGAAGCTTGTGGTTCTAGCAAGCAATAAATATGCAGAAGTCACCAATAAATATAAAGCTGGGTCACCACCTGATACTCTTGAAGCGGATTTCTCTTTTCATCTGGCATGTACCAGGATGCATCCAACACCTGAAAACATTGAACGCCAATTGATTACAAGTACAGAGGCATCGCATGCAAAATTGCAATAATTCTTTCAATTACAATCATCACAAGCAAAATTGAGAATTAAATTTGAAGGAAAAGGCATCTGAAGGAGATCAATATGGTTATTTATTATGGATGTCCAGAGGGCACAACTCAAGTTTTCACGCCAGTAAGAAAAATTACTATAATGATAATGCCAAATATCCACCAAGATCCACCACATACAACCACTGGCATAATACACAATCTGTTTTATCTCAACACTCTCTTTTCAGTCTGGAATATGATATGTTTTAGGAATTTCACCGAGTTCATGTTGGAGAAACCGGTTTCATATAATCGGAAAACATTTTTTATCAAACTGACTGATGAGAAACAACTCAGCGGGATTGACACATCTGAAATAGGCAAATAGCTAAATAAAACCCAATTAAGGAAGAGCGTGCTGCCAATAGCGTCAACCCTTGTCCAAGGGGCGAGGAGAGGAACAAGTACATGGAGGGCTTACTCAATCATATCTAAGTGTAGGCAATTGATTAGGAATGTACCAATTTTTTATTCCACTTTTCTCTTCGCTACCCAAGCCTTCATAGAAATGTTACACATCTTTGCCAAAAAAAGAAAAAGAAGAAAGAAAGAACAACAGCTTGACACTAGGCACACATGAGACTAAAGCTTCTATCAGATGTTAAGAGCTAATCTTGAAACCCAAATGTGCAAAGGGAACATGGAAAAGATACATACATCTGAAAACATGAAATAAATAAACACCGAGTTGCAATCATAGTTATTCAGATGAGTTAGTTCAAAGCAAAGCTGTAAACCTTCACGTCAGGTTCTTGGAGGTTGGCATGGAGCCAGTCAACTGAGACAACAGGCTCATTGGTCGACAAGGATTGCACGGAGAATGAAGCTTGTGATGCAACTGCTGCTGAAGACATGCTACAAGAAATGAATCCCGGAATTTTATATGCCAAGTGGGAGGAAACTGGCCACGAGTGAAATGGTCTCTTCTGCAACCAAAATAAATATATATCAAGTCTAGTATGCATAATAAATTTCCACCAGTCTGTTAAAAGAAATCTAAATACAAACATATGGTGTCCTTTAAATATCACAAATCTTCATCAGGCTCGGGCAAAATGAGAAGTTCTATTTCCATATAAATCAAACTCCTCTTTCCATGACATTAGACTAAAATAGTAAATTATAAGCAAACAACTTCTACTAATTGAGCAAGGTATGGAGACTAACTTGCACAGTGATGGTGCCTTCTATTCGAAAAGATTTAATAAAATCCACTTAGCAAAACAATCCTATATAAAAGCCTTGTTGCAACATCTTTATTTACTCCTTCCAAACTCTGAAACTCTCAGTCTTTTATCATAAGGGAACAAAATGTATGCCAGCCTTGAAACCAAAAACTATAAATTACAGAATAAAAGACCTACTTCAACCGTTCCATTAATTCACTATAAGAAGCTCAGAATTTGCCAAATCAAAAATAATTGAAACCAAGCCTTTTCTCCATTTACTAACTAGAAGCCAAAACTAATCGCGAAACTGGCAGAGCCTCCACGAAATAATTCAACAAATAAAATCCCCCCAAGAAACACCAATTATATCCAGCAAACGAAAGTAGGCTTGCTCAACTCGGATAATAAAAAGAAAAAGAAAACGACTAATTATGGAATTACAAAACAGCAAAAGAACTTACGGCGAAGACTGGAATCAAGAATTGGGACTTTCGGAGGAGTGAAGATGATGATGCAAATGAAGAAACGGATTGGCGAACGCTACTGGCAAAGAGGGCTCTGGACAAAACGGCGGATGCCATTGTATAAGTACTAATGAAAAGTGATAAATCAGAGTTTGCCACAGAAATTTGTACTGTAAGAGAAGAGGGGGTTTTGTCTTGTTTCAGTTTTTATCCTCTTCCGCTGATCGCTGCGTCAAACATTATAATTTATAAGAGGGTTAAAAGAAAAGGGTTTTGCAATTGCAGGGTGGACTTTGTTTTGTTTTGGGAGCTGAGAATTGTCAATTGTATATATCAACAAATTGCCACTACAATTAGCAGCAGTGACAGTGAGGCGGGTGGACACTGGACTGTGTTTTTATTTTTATTTTTTTATTTTGCTAATTTTGATTGTTTGCTAATTTTTTTATTTTTCTTTTTAACGTTGCTGAATGCCGTGCTACATTGTAATTAGTATTCAGTTTTTTTTTTCAATTTTGTAAAATTCTTTTATATATATTTAACAATTATATTTAAATAATACATAAATAAGTCTTGAATTTTACCAATAAATCATTTTTACAACTAAAATTTTGAAAAATCCTACGTTTACTACTTTTTTTAATAATATAACCAATGAAGAACATTGTTAGTGTTAAAAATAATTTGATTATTGAATTAGACATTTTGACTATATAAATATTGAATAATCGTACACTTTTAATTTTGCTGGAAAAAAAATTTGTCTTTTAATCTTTTAATTTCAGAAAGAAGAAAATGGAAAATTGTACAATTTAGCATAATCTGATACACTATACATTAAAACTATATAGGGTTGTAAACGAACAGAGTTTTCGACAAACAACTCGTGAACGAGCTCGGTTAGCGTTCGTTTATGTTCGTTTATTAAGCTTAATGAACATAAACAAACAGGAAAATTTATTTGTTTATGTTCATGAATTGTTCACGAACACGTTCATTTAGTGTTCGTTTAATGTTTGTTTATTATTCATTTTTTAATTATTAATTATACATTTACTGCTTAATATTCATTAATTTATTATGAAAAATAAGTTTATTTTAGTTTAATATTGCAACCTATTTACATTTGTAATCATCATAATGTTCATTTATTTTGAGTTGAGTGTTCATGAACAATGTGTATTTTAATTTTTTATACACATGTTCATATAATTGTTCATGAACAATTAATGAGCATGTTCGTGAACTGTTCGCGGACGTTCATGAACATGTTTGACTATTAAACAAACGAACACAAACAACCTTTTAAAATAAATGAACGAACACGAACAACACTCATTTTCGTTCGGGATCGATTCGTTTACAGCCCTAAAACTATACAACTATACACTCCAATGACACAACTATAGTCTACAACTAGAAAACACAAACACTTTTGTGAGAATGACATACATGTACTGGATACGTATCAGATATGGTACTTTATCCGATACTCCATGAATACTCCATAGATGTAATTTGTTATATTGATGATAATTTCAATTTTTTATGTTCATATGAGCTATCATATTTCAGATTTAAATATTTATAATATTTTAGATATTTATGCTTGAAATGTTGGTTTGTCAATTGTATTTAGTGCATCAATATTTTAAATAAAATAAAAAAATATAATTATATATATATATATATATCAATACATGTATCCTTACACTCCAAGAAAAAACCATTTTATTTAAAGAGGAATTTGTAGGTAAGTATTAAGAAAATTATAAAGTGTAGGTAAAATTATTGTCGATAAAATATTTACCTACAGAGTCTAAAAATGTTGGTAAATACTTACAGAAAATCTGTCGATAAATTGAAAAAATATCGGTAATGTGTCGGCATAATTTGGGGAAAATAATATTTTTTATTCTGTAGGTATTTTGTAGGTAACTGTAAAATTTAGTGACAAAATCATTTCTATCGGTAAAACTGAAATTTTCTTGTAGTGTTAAAATTTCAAAAGATGACGTATTCTCGTACCCGCATCATATCATACTCTTGTCATGTACACGTGTTAGTGCTTCATAGGTCTATAACAACTAGTCATGGTCGGGACCTCATGGTCGTCATTGTTTTTAAATGAATCAAATTAATAATTGGGTCATTGAGTCACTGATTAGATCGGTTAAACTGTTTCTAAAAAAGTCATGTGTACACACACACACACACACACACACACACACACACACATATATATATATATATATATAGAGGGGATCCTGTGAGACCACCCTCCTAGGTTAGTACATAGGACTAAATCTACATCATCCAAATAGTAAATCAATGGCCAAGATATATTACAATATATACAACATTTCATAAGTAAGTATACAATAAAAGGGATAAAATAGGAATCCAGTAAATTAAATATAGTAACCGCTTCCTAAAAATTAGGGATGTGATTTTGTATTGATCACGTCCCCATAATCAAGCGATTCAACTTTCCTTTCTCTCCCTTCCCATTCGAACCTGCAAATTATTCAAATATGGCAACAAAATCGTGCAACAATTAATGAAAAATATACAATTAAACTAAACTAACTATACATTAAAACATTACTAAGTATACATAAATAATTAACTAAGTATACAATACACTAAACTACCTGTACATTAAAACTTTACTAAGTATACAGAAATATTTTAACTAAGTATACAATTACATTGAACTAACTATACATTAAAATAATACAAAGTATACAGAAACATTTAACTAAGTATACAATTACATTGAATTATTTATATAACTAAGTATACAATTCCATTGAACTAAGTATACAAATCCACAAAACTAAGTATACAAATTCACTAAACTACTTATATAACTAAGAATACGATTCCACTGAACCAAGTATATAAATCCACTGAACTAAATATACAATAAAACATGACTAAGTACACAAGTCCACTGAACTAAGTATACAATAAAACGACTGTTCACAAATATGGCGGAAATAAGTATCAATTTTGGAAAAAACGCTTGAAGTTGATGATTTTTCCTCCCTAAAAATTGGGTAACTGAAAAGGTAGGATTATGTTTCCTTAAAAATAGCTAATAACCGTCCAATTAACATAACTGATTAAATATAAAAGTACAATTATACCCTTATATGCCTAAATTAACACTACTACAAAAAAAATGCTATAAAAATCGCCAAATACGTGTCGGTTTCTATGAAAAATGATGCCTAAAGTGGGCCGGTGGCAGTTTTGAAAATAAAGCAAAGTCTTTATGAATTGGTTGTTGATGAGAAACCGTTGAATATAAACTTTTTTATTTTTTTTAATTAAATTAAAAACTTTACGTGTCGGTTTGTCAGCAAAGGCAATTTGGCCGGTCAATTCATCCGCCGATGAGTTAAGACGGCCTCCGTGCTCACTGTTGCCTCGATAATCGGCGCCAACTCGTTGTATACCATCTATGCCGGCCACCGCGCCGTTCTCATCGACCAATTTCGCGGCGTCCTTAGTGGCACTACTGGTGAAGGCGCCCATTTAAGGATCCCCTGGTGTCAGAAACCGTTCGTCTTCGACGTCCGCACTCGCCCCCACACCTTCTCGTCTGTTTCAGGTTTGCTGACTACGATTCTCCGCAGTTTTTTGAATTTTCTCGCGAGAAACTGACTATGTGTTTGTATGTTTGGTGATGTCACCAGAATTGAAGCAATTGAAAATAAACAGTGTTTAATTTGTGCGGTGCATTATATTGTTAGATAATTAACGTGGTTTTATGAGTTATGACATTCTGGAGACAAACGTGAGATATTTAAATGATTTTAAGAGTTAATCAGCTTGAATGAATGTGGTTTTTTCTTTCTTGTAACTCTTGATCGAGTTTGTGTACGTTTTGATTAGTTAATGAGATCTAAGATTGATAATTTCTTTTTTATTCAAATTGAGTTGAATTAGTGGGATAAATGAATATTTTGCTCAAGCACACAATTCAGAAAGTATCCTTTTAGGTTTTGTGATATGACCGGATTCTTCCTAATTTTTCATTGTTATTCGCGAAATTGAAAAGAAATAGCATACATTCTTATATTTTTGTAGCTCGTGATTTATGCTATCTGTTTTGTCAATTAAATAGTGTGGTTTATTGATGATTTTTATGACGATTTTTATGTATATGTTTCAATAAGGTTTTCATCTCAATGAATATATCACTTCTACCATCTAGTAATTTATGATTAGATGTATGCGTGTTTTTATAAGATAATGAGATGTATGATTGAAATGTTGACACACTGAAGTATTCACGGAATAAGTAGTAGCAGGTTGATGAGTGGTTGGGCTGATTGTTGCTGTTGTCTGCTGCTGCTGCTGTTAGTTTCTTTTGTTTTCTTACTCTAAAGATTTTATTAATCTAGTGGAGTTTGTTTTGCTTTTGTTTGGGGTCTGTTTGGTGTCTGTTGTGACTAATGAATTGGGCTATGGGATCTCTATTTCCTTAACTGCCTTATAGCCTGATTCATCAGTTATTTTTGCTTCAACCCCTGTTCTTCTGTTTTGTCCAGTTCTTGCTATTTCTAGGCTACTTTTGTAGTAGTTCACTTGATCCTACTTGGAATTTTTGGCCGTTACCAAGATGATCTTTGGCTAGTTAGCCAGCGATGTATTGTTTTGGCTGTCAATATTTTGAGGATACTCGTAAGTACATATATCCCTCAGAAAAGAGTATCTTAATTCATTGAGATTTGAGAGAGAGAGAAATCGCTAATTATTGTATATATGGAGCACTAACTGACAACTAAATTCTTGCTTGATTCAGCTAATACGAGAAAAATGATGATGATGTCGAAAAATTTAGACAAACCCCCCTGTTTTTCTTTTCTTTTCTTTTTTCGTTGTTGTTGTAGGTGGTGGTGATGGTGTGTTTGATTTCGTATTCTGTTATGGCTGCTGATATAATTCCTGTCTTTTTTCGTGAAGTGTTTGTGTTTAGATTATCACTCCTGATCAATAATTCCAATTTATGTTGCATTTTATAATCCTTATAACATATGCATACCATTCTTGTGTCTGCAGATATTTTTTAGTTGTAAATGTTATTGGGTTTGTGTATTCTGGTTTTCAAGCCTATGCTCTGGCATACCACTTGGGCACACATAAGCATGTTATCTCGCACCATTTACGCTACCATTTTGATTCCTCAATGGATTAGGTTAGTTGTTTTCAGCTCATTAAAGGCCACTTTTTTTAATAAAGAAAATGGACAAAATATTACTCTCCCCATTAAAGTTTCCAGGATTGTCAATGATGAGCTTCGCTTGGAATTTTATCTAATCATCTATTCTATCACTATGATGTTCATGTTCATGTAAGAGCATATTGTTCAGATGGTGTCTCACTTAGTTCAATTATCGATAGCCAGCGATGTATTGTTGGAAATGAACCGTATATACAAGAGAAAATTGACGAGATTAGCGAAATATGGGCGCGATATTTTATTGAAGATTGTGTGTAAGTTATTGATTTGTTGGTGTTTTCATTAAAAATTATTTCTATAAAAATGGTTATAGTTATATCTTTCTTCTTCTTTAATTATAACTTTTTGGATTGTTTTATGTTGTTTGTGGTTCTTGTAGTTAATGGCGTTGAGGAGGGAGGACGTGTAGTGTAGTTGATGGCGTTGAGGAGGGACGACGTACATCAATGGTTTAAAGTTAATCCTTTCATATGTGGGTTAGATTTTGATTAAGCCGGATTGAAACTGAATGAGTTTTCTTTATGTTTTTGACATTTTTGGATAGTGTTTGAAAATGTGTTATTTTGTTGAATTGTTTTATACTGTTTTTGTTTATGGCATGTTGGATTGTCTGTGTATATTCAGTTCACATATTGCGCATGGAAGGGTAAAAAATTACTATTAAAATTATATTTAAAAAAAATGGTAATAGGCGTCGGTTGTAACTGAAAGACCGATGCCTATTGTCTGCTAAAGGTGTCGGTTGTTTTTGAGAAACCGACACTTATTATAAACAATACGCATCGGTTACAACCGACACCAAAAACTCGGAGTATTAGTGTCGCCCCCATGCGTGTCGGTTCAGAAACCGATGCGTATTGGCGTTTACAACCGACACAAATGGCCAATTCTGTACTAGTGTAACTAAACTAATCTACACCATCCAAAATTTTAAATCAAAAGTCCAAAAGTGTTCTTATGGACTAACCTAAAGAGATTGGTCTCATTTGAACCAATCCCTATATATATATACACACATATGAAAGATAAACACGAGTATAAATGTAATCTTATTGATAATATATTTTATTGAAGTGAATACTAGTTAAATTTATTTATTTTTATCAAGGAACTTAAAAAAGAATATAAAAGAAATATATATATACATATAAGTTTTTTATTTTTTTAAACTGAGGTGACAAAGTGTAAAATCGTTCGAAGTTCACATGACAATTTGAGTCAAATGGCACATGACAAGATTTATGTGGAATGTGTCGAGTTCCAGGCTATGTGCAAATCCGTGAATTTCAGGAGGTAAAGTGCCCCAAAAGTAATTATGTGGCAAAGTCGAAAAAAATAGAATAGTTGGAATGGCGATTTTTTTCCCCCTCAATTAACTGAGCAAAATCTGAATGCTAAAGTATATTTGATCCGTACAATCTCTAAGTATCAAATCAAGGGGTAATTTGCTTTAATATAGTAAAAATCAAATGAATTGTGAAAATATGGTAAAATTTGAAGGGATTGTCATTTTGCTCATTGGCGCACAATGCAAATGCGTCAGGAGCCTTTTTTTATTTTTTTAATAGACTGGCGCACATTGTATGAGCGCCAACACTATTTACGGGTGGGTTGGGGTGGGGTGGGAATTTAATGGATGACGTACAAAAGAGGTGTGCCATCCATTTCAAATTGGGGGTGGGGATTGATTATTTTCATTATTTTATATAATAATAAATTAATAACTATCCTATGTAATTAGTTCATATGTAACTTTGTTTTTTATCTGTTTTTAACGTGGAATATATAAAATTAATTATTTTTTTGCGATCTTCAATTTGACATCCATATTGCATATTTTTGCAAGAAAAAAATACATAGTTATAAATTGGTCTCGATTTGAGAATGCTATTATTGCATGATACACATATAGTACTTAGAATTTGACAATACCCCTAATTTTTACCCTAAATATGCAATATGGATGCCAAATTGAAGATCGTAAAAAATAATTAATTTGATATATTACAAGTTAGAAACAGATAAAAAAACAAAAAAAACACGTATAAACTAATTACATGAGATAATTATCAATTTGTTATTATATAAAATAAAATCGATTTTCTTTATTTATTAATCCGATTTTCTTTCAAATTTATCAAATCGAGGTAAAATTTTATGATTGTGTATAAAAATTAGGGGTATTGTCGAATTCTAAGTACTATACGCGTACCGTGCAAGAATAACCTTCTCAAATCGAGACCAATTTATATTTTTTTTTTCTTGCAAAAATATGCAATATGAATGTCAAATTGAAGATCGTAAAAAAATAATTAATTTGATATATTCCACGTTAAAAACAGATAAAAAACGAAAAAATTGCATATGAACTAATCAAATGGGATAATTATTAATTTATTATTATATAAAATAATGAAAATAATCAACCCCCACCCCCTGCAACCAACCCCCACCCCCAACTTGATGCGCCACCCATTAAATCCCCACCCCACCCCCATCCCATGCCCTTTCACCCTACCTCGACCCCCACAATGTGCGTCAGCCTATTAAAAAAATAAAAAAAAGGCTCCTGGCGCATTTACAGTGTGCGCCAACGAGCTCAGATTTTATCATATTTTCACAAGTTTATTTAATTTTTACTATATTAAATCAAATTACCCCAAATCAAGACCATTTACAATTTTTTGTGGCATCTAGAGGACTTGCTCACCAGATTAGAATATCTCATACTATTGTTTTTTATTTTTGAGTACTATATTATTGATATTTTAATGGTATATTATAGCCATATATGTTTTACGCAAAAAAAATAAAATAAAATTTGGACGGGCCAGATATTTGGGCTCATCAATCCTGCTCAACGGGCACAAGACAAGCCCGCAAGGCTCATGGGGTTGTGGGCCTACCACAGTTGTCAAAATTTCAAAATCCCCTTCTTCTCCAACAAGAAACCCCACAACAAAACCTGTGTTCTCGATCATTTACTCATTTACACTGCAATTCCGACTACATTAGCTTCACAGGAGTAGCTTAAGGTACATTACAATCTTTTCCGATCAACTCATAAGCTGTTTTTTTGGTATATCTTGATCATTATATACATTTTGTTATATATTTAAATTACCTGGAAAAATATATTGATCTTATTTTTCTTTGAAATAGATGTGTTTTTTTGTTTTAATTGTTGCTGATGAGTTCCCCATGGATCATGTATTTAATTTTTATCTTTACTCGACCCTCCACTAGAAATCGAGCTGTATATTTCTTGATAGAATTTCAATTGTCAATATTGAAGCTTGAGGCTTCATTAGGGCTACTATTACTTACGGATTTTACCGATATATCTTTTACTCAGCTTCAAAAGTCTCGGTTTCTATATCCATACTTCATATTAATACGGGCGGCAGGGGTAGTTTCGGAGTATGAGACCTTCTTTATTGTTCTTATTTTTTTCCAGTTTATTCTTCAAGAGTATTAAAGTTTAACCAAGAGCTCAATGGGTGACAGTCAGTATTCGTTCTCCCTCACCACTTTCAGGTATGCATAAATAGGCTGCACAGCTGTTCTAATCTGATTTGCTTACCAAAAATGTGGCATGGTAATTGCATGTATTTATAATGGCTGCAGCCCTTCAGGAAAACTTGTTCAAATTGAACATGCTTTGACAGCTGTTGGATCTGGTCAAACATCTTTAGGAATTAAAGGTAAGTTTGTACTATTTTGTCCCTGCAAATTTTTTTTACGTTCATCACTGCAATACTTTGTAAACTCGAATGATGAACTTTTAATGATGACCTGACTCACATATAATGACAAGTGGTATGATCTAAATTTGAGGAAGCATTTGGTTTCTTATATTGATTTGGCATGTTTTTGATGTATAGATAATATGAGGAATTATCATCTGCTAATGCCTCACATTAGAATATTATTGTACAATTGAAATGAATAGAGTATATGTGTATATATATAGTTATATATATGTATATATTATTTTGAAAATCTGATTATACTTGTGTGGGGTGGTTGCAGCTGCTAATGGTGTTGTTATTGCAACGGAGAAGAAATTGCCATCTATTTTGGTTGATGAGACGTCTGTGAGTATTTTTTTGTTCGTCTAATTATGAAGACTTGCTATTCCACTTTTTATTGAGTAACTAAGCTATAATGCTTAAACATACATTTAGTTATGCCTTTGCAATTAGACTAATACAAGAACCAATGTTCCAGAGTAATCTGGTATTTTTTTTATTGTCAATATTGTAGATTTTATGTATTGAGCTTCCAAAAAATTTCATATTTTTCAAACTTCATCGATTAGATGGGTTTCTATTGTATAATGCTTGTAGCGTATCTGTTTCTCTCATGTATTCATTTTCTCATTTTACATATTGAAGTAGTTACATTGATGAAGGCACTTGGCTTATGAGGGTTTCGACTTGCAGGTGCAAAAGATTCAGATTTTGACCCCAAACATTGGAGTTGTCTACAGGTTAACATCCATCTGTTAATCCATTCATTACAATATATATGTACTTTAACGAGCCCCCCAAGCCGAACAAGTTCACTGATGTAGATATTTATATTCTATTGATTGATATGGTAAATATCTATCTAGGCTTATCATGGTGGTAATCTGAGACAAATATCTAATCAGACTATAAAATGTTTGAAATCTTAATTGTATTAGGGGCTGTCTGATTATTCCGAAGCCATATTGATAGTTTCATTTTAACACTCAATTATCTTCATTAATGTCTTCAAATATGTTATACTGAAAATTAGCACTCAATATACCTTTTCATTTACATGATCCTCCGGGTTATTGAAATTTCTTTAATCTTATGTTTTCGTCTATGAGTGTCCTATTTTGCATTAGAGTTTTCTGATAGTTGGCTAATATTTTTCTTTTCATGCAGTGGCATGGGACCTGATTCCCGAGTTTTGGTGCGAAAAAGTAGAAAGCAGGCTGAGCAATATTTTCGACTATACAAGGTATTTATTACTCTGCAGTTTGACATCTCTGTTTCCCATTGGTAATATCATGCTCATGCTTGATATCTCCTTACAAATTTATTACGATGGAACATTTCTTATTCCGCTGTGCCCTGACTTCTCTGTTTTTTAATAGTCATTCCATGCGCCAGCTTGATATCTTCTTTTTTTATTAGACATATCTGTGATAATGGGAGATTTTTGACTTCTTGGAGTATGCCTTTGAGTATTTTAAGTAGCACCAAAACATATCAATTTTATACACATCTGAAGGACATAGTTTTAATTGCATATGTTTATAAAAGTAATCAATACACAGTGAAAGCAGGCAATCATACATACAAAGTGGAGGGGAATCTATTCCTCCCTGGGAGTATGGATCTGGCTGGTTCATAACTTTGTAGTGCACAATTTTAGAATTTTATTAGATTGCAATGAAAATTTGCTTTTTAGGGTGGAAACTCATGTAGGCACATATTATCATATATAATGACAGTAGCAAGATTCACTGTCATTTTCACATGTCCCTTTAGATCCTATAAAACAATCACTGCTTTCTGAATTTCTGCTAATTTTGCTTCACTTATTTATCTTCTCTTCCTGGACTTTAGTTCCTGATAATTTGTTGTTAGGGGACAGTTCTGTTGTGAAAGTTGTGCTTTAATTTTAGAGCTTTTACCCTTGTCTTTCTGAAATATAAACTTAATTTCCCGTTCAATGGAGTTTCCTCCTTCCTAATATGCATTTTAACATAATGTACTTTAGATTGCAAATTTTGGTGTACCATGACCATAGCATGTTGTGCTGACTTCCAGTTATCTGTCCACAAAAAATTGTAGGAACCCATTCCAGTTACTCAATTGGTGAGGGAAACTGCCACTGTTATGCAGGAGTTCACTCAATCAGGGTATGTTACTTTCCACTATGCAATTACTGTGCTGTTCTATTGGGAGTGTTTATTTATTATAAACTGTTCCTTCTTTTGCCGTGCCTAGTCATTGAGGCCTTTAAAGTATAGTTGTAACAATTAATTGATGTCCCCATGGCGCGGTGATACCTTTGGGTGGAGGGCCTGTTGAATATAGATTAAGCCATCAGATGATGAGTTGAAGTGCACTACCTTATGGATTTCAGTTGTTACTTGTGAGTGACGCCTTTACTTCTCCACCACGTTACTACCAGAAGCTTTGTACACCTACTGTTAATATTTGATATTAAATAGCTTGATTTGAATTTCCTTGAGGAATCTTCTTTGTGGATCTCTAGATGAAATAGTTGAAGTTGCAAATAGTCGGATGAAGCTTAGACATGTGGAAGATTAAGTTGAATAAGCAGATGCGGAGTTGTTTAGTATATTATCTTCTCATTTCTATAGTTACTTAAAGTTTGAGGGTTTTAAGTCCTGATGGAGTATATATCTCTTCTCGCTTGTGCATACTTAAAGAACTAGCTTTAAATATTATTTCAATTGTCACATTGGTATGCTTGTCTTTTCTAAATTTTTGGCTTTTCTGATAGTGGTGTGAGGCCATTTGGTGTATCGCTCTTGGTTGCTGGATATGATGACAAGGGTCCACAGCTATATCAGGTATATGCCTATCATGTGCTGTTTTGACATTGTTCTTGCATTTTCGGTACTCTATACTGATGAAAGTTTACCCATTGTTTTTTATTGGCCATGTCAAGTCACACGTTCTTTAATGTGATAATAAATTTCTATTCTTTCTACTCTGATTTTTTTTTTCTTTTGAGATCCCATTTCATGCCTGTGTAGATGATGTTCACCTCTATCCAATTTGGAACAGTTGGACTTTAGTTTGATGGAGTTGAACTCGATTGTTTTTTTCTTTTTGAAAATATTTTCACTTTTTATCCTTCTTTTTTGCTTCTTTTGTTTTCTCATTCTTTTTCCTTTATTTTCTTTGTGAATGGCATGCTGTGTGCGCCATGCTGTTGCGGCATTATCCCTCTTCCATATGCTGCTGAAAATGATATTATAATTTGCCTTGTGCATGTGACACTTACTGTCATGCTTTATCTACGGGTCAACATTGTACAGGTACCTTAAAAGATGAATTGGATGAACTGATTTGTTCTTTCACCTTAAAAGACCTCTATGGGATACTGAAATTTCATTGCTACATGGTCGTTAACCAAATCATATTATCTCCTAATATTTTATAATGTTACTTTCTGCTCTAGGTGGATCCTTCAGGTTCATACTTTTCTTGGAAAGCTTCAGCCATGGGAAAAAATGTATCCAATGCAAAGACATTTCTGGAGAAGAGGTGGATTGTTATTTGTTTTTGCACGTTTAGACTTTCCTTGTTTTCTTTGATGGTATTCAGCTCCATTCTCTTCTCGTACATGTAGCCTGATATTGTATGTCATGCACTAAATGTCCCCCAGAATATAAGTTCTGGTTCCTATTATGGCACCTAATAGGATGATGCCCAAACTATTCATGGATTAGTGATCTGTCTCACGGTTGTTGTGAATCGCTGTTTGTTAATCAGTTTTATCTGTTATCCAAGGCATAATATGAAGATAATACTCCTTTTTCACAACACGCCACATGTTTACATGACATGTTCAACCATTTTGGTGCTACTCAACCTATTTCATGTTTTCTTATTCCACAGGACAGAAAGGGTTAACTAAACTGAATTTGAGATCTGTTTATGATTTTATACTGTTTAACTGTCACTTTGTTCCTGAGTATGTTTGATAATTGATGTTGTTAAGTTTCAGTAATTTGTTGTCTATTGAAAATTTTGAAGGTACGATGAAGAAACAGAACTTGACGATGCTGTGCATACAGCAATTTTGACGCTGAAGGAGGGGTAAGCAACTAGATTCTTAAGTATGTTAAAAAAGGGATAATTACAAACCACTCCTAAGGTTTGGGCTAATTCAAAAAAAAAAAAAAAACACAGATGTTTCAAAATTACAAAAACACCCTCAGTTTTGATTTTGTCTTCGATTTAGGGGGTTAACTATAATACTTTTATAAATGTCGGAGAGGTTTTGAAATGTTTTTCGCTTATGAATGGGAAAATGTAAGATGGAAACAAACCTTGGGGGGGTGGGCAATTTCAAAAACCTGAGTTTTTTTTTTTTGTAATTATTCCGAACCTCAAGGGGGGTTTCGTAATTACCCCCCTCCCTTACTCACTGCACATCCTTCATATACAAAACTCAATATTGTTACCTTGGAAATATATGTACATAACACACACATATTTGTCAATTTATTTTTGATACACCCTCTGATTTCCTTGTCTCCAGATTTGAAGGACAGATTTCAGGCAAAAATATTGAGATTGGCATGATTGACAACGACAAAATATTCAGGTGCGTGGTATTCTGGTTTTTGAGCGTATAATGTGCGTCTTTGAGCTAGATGTTTAACGGTGTCTGCATCATTTTTGCAGGATTCTAACCCCATCTGAAATTGAAGATTACTTAAATGAAGTGGCATAGTTTTGTCCCCAGCTTTAACTGTTGCTGTTGGCAGAATCCAGTGGTCGATTTTGTTTGTGTGACCTATAACTATTTTGATCTTGTTCTAATTTTCACAATTACTGGAAAACTTTTTCTCTTTTTCCTGTCTGATTTTCACTTAGAAACTATATATAATGTTCCCAATTGTGGTAATGCCATGTTACGTTGATGATGAAACTACAAGACAGAAAATGATATCCGTCTGATCATTTTGTAGTGTTTGTAAATGTTAACTTTTGCTTCTGATTCTGCTATATTTCAGAATCTAAAAAGGGGAGATGTGTGCTTTAGATTTTATAACTTTGCTTTTGGTTTGACTTTTACAAATAAATAAGCATTTTTTCAATTTTTTCAGCAAATATTTTCAACTTCTGATTTTATTTTTTCAAACGCTACCATTTTTTGATTCTTAACTACTTTTATTTCTATTACAATAAATAACTTCTTATAAAAGCATATGTTTTTTTTGGCAAATACTTCATTCATTTGGTAAGATTTGAATCTCGATTCAAGTTTTACTCAATATACCAACGAGAAGAATAATGCATGTAAAGATCAAACTATTCTAACTTGATTCAGAAACTCGTTGCATAAAATCAAACCAAAATGCATTCGTTCAAGTTTGACTTCATTAATTATCAAATCAAGTATAATACAATCTTTAAAATTTAATAGAAAATAAAACAAGCACTAATAAGTTATGTTAGTTTCGTTTACACTCAAGGGATGATGGGACTTGGGAGGACATTAGGGCTAAAAAACGAACTAAGTTACTCGATTCAAGATCAATCGATAAAAGCTCGTCTCCTTAACATAATGAACCAATCTCTACACATTGTTGCGTTTGATAAGATATAAAGCTCGGGTCGATTAGTAAAAAAGATGTGTAAAAATATCAAGCCACTTGACCTCGATTCGTGTTCGGCTCGACTAAAGCTTGTTTGAGCTCATTTCGATTTATAATCAAATTAAACTAAAACACAATTTCTGAAACTCAAATAAAATTTTCAAACAAACTTAAACATTACTATGTTTGGCTTGACTTGACTCGTTTACACCCCTAGTGGGTATCACAAATTATCTTGATTTAAACCTTTTGGGAAAATTAATGACCATGCCGCCGTCCACAGATTTTCAAGTATGATTAATATTTGATTGTCATTTATATGAACTTGTACACTTACCCTAGGATTAGTATTAAAAGCTTTAAATCCAACATATCTTAACTATAGCAGTATTCTTGCATAATTTTTAATTTTATTTTAATTCTTTAAATTCATATTTCATACTTTATGGTTCTTACTCACAAGAGACTCTTTTCCATGCTTGGTTTGAAACCAGAAAATTGATAAGTGAAATAGCTAAACTGGCCCTTTGATTGATAGTATTTTTGGTTGGTATTTTCGCATAGCTTTGGAGACCGTCATTATTATTAGGGTAATAAAAATCTTTAGCTAATTAGAAATATGTTGTATACATAGGCTTTTTGCTAGACGAAATTATAGGCATTTAAGGAACTTTTTTCCCACTGATACAGAGCTATAAGACTTGTAGGCTGGAAAATATTGTAGTTTCTCATCACCAAACATATATTAATCCAAAAGTTTTAAGTAAGTGTTTTAAGAGAGAACTACTTAAGATGAAGGGATAATTACAAAAGACCCCATTAGGTTTGGACTAATTAGGAAAAAACCGTGAGATTTTTCAAAATTGAGAAAACTCTAAGCAAGCAGTTTAGCTATTTTACTTATCAATTTTCTGGTTTCTAACCAAGCATGGAAAAGAGTCTCCTGTGATTAAGAATCATAAAGTATGAAATATGAATTTAAAGAATTAAAATAAAATTAAAAATTAAACATGAAACATAAAGTACAATTAAAAAAAATTAGAAATTGAACATGAAACATGAAATATTATTAAACCTAAACCTAAAAACTTAAAACTTAAAAATGAAACCTTATAGATTATTAACCCTGGTTGAAATTAATTAATCCTAAAAATAGTAAAAACTAAAAATGAAACCTAGAAAAAAGTGAAAAATCTTGTATGTTTTTTCATTATTCTTAGGTATCTCACGGTCATACAATCTCATGCAAGTTTTTCCCATGGAAAACAACTATTAACACACGGTTTTAATTTCAGTAATACAGAAACATGAACCGACACAACAGTCATAGGCCAACACCCAAATCAAGAATTCATTCAAGTGCTCCAATGAAGATGCAAACATAAATTAGAAGGATTATTAGTAAGATTAAAGCAAACACATTAGCCACCTTCTACCCATAGGGAACCACATAAAAAGGAAAAAAGAAAACGAAAATAAAGATGAAGACGATGAAGAAGAAGAAGAAGATGATGAAAAAGAAGAAGAAGAAAGAAAGAAAATGGAAAAACACAACAATAACAACTACGCCATAACAAGAGCATCATTCCAATTGCCTAAATGAAATATTAAACATGAAAGCTATAAAAGAGTTAGAAGTGGATAATATGCATTTCTTCATTGGTTAAATTACATCAACCCAAAGTTTGAAGGAGATCTCTAATGGAATTTGCTTAAGAGGAAATTACATCGGAGCATTTAAGACCAACTCCTTAAGAAGAATTTACAATGGAGCATTTAAGATGAACTGCTTAAGAAGACTTTAAACTGGAGCATTTGCATCCCATTTCACCTTCAGATTCCACCAGTACATTTAGATTGGACAATTTCACCATGGCACTAGCAAATTCAAATCTAAACTTCTTTTCATCCTCTGCATGTTCCAAGACAGCTTTCTCCTTCTTCTCATCTAACATTAATTCTTGGTCAATTGTTAGAAGGTCCTCGCCTCTTTTCAAGGCCTGATAGTAATGACTATCAAATCCTCCTTTGGAAAAGGAGGCAGATAACAGTTCCTGATAATACTGCATGCATATCCATGTTGAGGAACAAATGGAAAATGTACAAAATCTTGATCAAAATATACTAGTTATTCATACGGTGAAAGTGTAACTCCGCCTACATATAGACAGTTCAACCTGTTTATATGTTAGCCGGTCCCAAGCCCGGATAAAGGAGGAGGGTTGTATTAGGTTGACAACCAGCGTAAGACTTATTATTTCTACATGATATGGATCATAATGAAACATTGTGTTTCCTAGCAGGTTGGAATAAATAGAGAAAATAGTAAAATACCATTCTAAAATATCTCTCGACTTTTTTGTAATTAGCCCAAGGGTGTTTTTATAGTTATCCCTTCAATTTAGATAATCTTTAAAAAACATTCTTCAGTGTTGTCAAGCATTCCGTTGGGTCAACTGAAGCAATTAATGGAGTTACAGCAACTAGACATGACCCTGTAATAGATCCAACTATTCGTTGATACCTTTTGGAATTGAGACACTTTGTTAGCCAAAATGCTAAGTACACCAGGTCTATATTTGGATCGTAAACTCAATTTTAATGTGTAAGTTCCTTGTTTTTTATTATCTGTTGTAGACTTTATCCGAAAATTGTGTATTTATTTTTAATTATTAAAAATTAAAAAGAAAAAGAAAAAATAAGTAGTAGACGACAGTTTGACTGACGCCTATTGTGTCAGGATGAAAAAAAAGAAAAAACAAAACTGACAGTAGGCGCATTGGGAATGACGCCTACAAACACTTAAAATATCAAAACCCTCTTAACCCATCCCACCTCAATTTCGCAAAAGTCTGTGGCATTTGCCACAGTCAAATTAGCCTTGAAGATATCACTATATATGATGCCATGTTGGTTTGTTGCTTCATATTTGATATTGCTGACTAAACGCTTCTCGTACGTGAGATCTTTCTTTTTCTTTTTTTTGGAAAAAATGATTTTCTCTTCATTTCTAAAAGTGATTTATTAAATAAATTCCTCGAATTTCATTTTAAATTTAATGAAAAATAATTCCATTTCGAAAGTCATTTTGTCTTCAAATATGGAATGTAATGTGAATAAATTTAATATTTTTTTGCACGTTGGTAACACATCACGTTATATATAAAAACATGTTTTAGGTTAGAAATGACATTTTTTTTTTTTGACAAAGGTTAGAAATGACTTAGTTCATATGACACACAATACTCTGTTCATTTATACATGGTACTTGTTTGTGGTTTTCATATATTCTTTTTTATGAGATCTTTATAGTGTTTAGAATTTATGAGATCTTTATAATAACATTCTTTATATTCATATTTGGCATTTTTTTTGAGGGAATATTCATATTTGACATTACTCACCTTAGATTTACTTGATTTTTTTTTCCTGAAGGCAAAAACTTGCGTGAGACGGTCTCACGGATTTAGATCTGTGAGACGGAGCCCTTACACATAGTTTTAAAGGTTTTTTTTTTTCAGATTTTATTTTTCCTAGGGTTTATATTTGTTTTTTAGGGTTTATTTTGTTTCTTGGGTTTATTTTTAATTGATTTAGGTTTTTAGGATTTTTAGTTTTTTAGGGTTTATTTTTTATTTTTGGGTTTATTTTCGTTTTTCGGGTTTATTCTTCATGGTTCATGTTTTTAGGGTTTATTTTTGTTTCTTCATGGTTCATTATTATTTTTACATTTATTTTCATGGTTCATGTTCTCAAGACGAAGCCCTTAGGAGGTCCGTCTCACGGATTTAGATCCGTGAGACCGTCTCATAAGAGACTTGCTCTTTCCTGAAATATATAGGAATAATCAAGTCTCTCTACTCAAGTTGAAATTTCCTAGATATGTTCTCAATACTAATGCGAAAAATTATGCTGCATTTTTTGTAGTGATTTCATGGGATCTAAAAAATCAATTTATTTTTATAATTAAGGTTTGTCTATTTTTTTATGGGCTCCAGTTGGAACATCAAGCTCTAGCCTCTCGCGGGAGGTGATTGCAGTAAATGCTGGTTTGCTTTTTACTCCCACCTACTCTGCAGCATACTTTGAGCATGCAATCGGTTGAGCTATATTTACTACTTGTTGGTAACATTTGTATGCCTATCAAAATAGCAGGGGTATCAATTTTAAACCCGATGTTAATTTTAAACCCGATACGAACCTAACACGAAATTAATGGGTATGGGTTCAGGCTTCGTGGATCCAGGTCGAAATTAGGTCGAACCCGAATAACCTGTCAATTAAATAGCTCGGGTTCGGGTCAACCTACTGTGACCAATTAACCCGTCTAACCCGTTTTATGAATTTAAAAGAAAATTAAGTAAATAATTAATTGTAATAAAAAAACAACAAACAAGATATATTCTTTAAACTTAAATGATAAAACCTCCTTAATTATGTATTTGTTATTATTATGCATGTCTTTTTGAATATTGTTCTTAAAATATGATTAGTATGTTATGTTATTTGTGCAATTATGTTATTTCTTTTTGTATATTGTGAATTGTGATATTTTTTTTTGATTGAATAGTGTATGATTTTTTTTAAAAAAATATTCAGTTAAAACTATTAAATGTATATAAAATTAATTTTATTAGACAGATTACGTGGGTCGCAGAGGCGTAGCCATGTATGGCTAGCACTGGGCTCAAGCCCAGTGCAAATTTTCAAAAATTATATTTTTAGTATTATAATTTCTACAATATTCAAAATTAGCCCACCCAAAATTTAATACAAAACTCAAATTCACCCCAAAATCTAAATGCAATTTAAAAATCAAGAATGAAGAATGTAAAACTTTTGTCTTACAATGAGATTGATGCTATATTTAATATATTCGTGATTTTTAGACTATTATGTGATCCTTATTTGTCATTTGTACATTTATCATTTCATTACTCGTAAAATGTACTTAACTATTTGTATTGGTAATTTCTTATAATATGTATCTAATTATCAAATATATTAAAAAATCATATTTTTATTAGTTAGTGGCCTAACGGTCCTAACTAAATCAATTTATCAGTTTTGCTAATTGCATCTATCGTGTCGTACCATATTTCTTGTTTTTTTAGCGCGTCGTGTTTGAGTTTAAATTTTGGTCCAATAAGGTTATTTTGTGTGTTCATGCTTGAGCTTATTGTGTCAAGTTGTTATTTATCCGGCCGGCAAGAACGATTTGTCACTCCTAAGTGTCATCATCAAGTATGAAATTAAAAAGTTATTTATTTTTTTAGCTTTTTTATTCTTTAATTATTGGCTTCTTGTTATTTTGGCCCAACCCGACCCACCTTATTGTTATCCCTATATATAGATAATTTTTTTTAGTGAAATTTTTACTTCTTAGCCCACCCTACTACTAATTCCTGGATCCGCCCCTGGTTCTTGGTGCTTTGATAATGGGGAAATTGCCGTCCGATGAGTTTTTTCAGCACACGGATGAGATTGGTTTGGTGAAGTGGATGAGAAATGTGATGGTTTCCGAGGACCCGAAAAGGGCGATCGACCCGAATTTATTGGGGAACGGGTTTGAGGAGCAGATGCTGTTGGTTCTTAAGGTTGCGTGCTTTTGTACTTTGGATAATCCAAAAGAAAGGCCGAACAGCAAGGATGTTAGGTGCATGTTGTCTCAGATAAAACATTAGTTTTGTGTTCAAGAAAATCATTTTGTTTGTTGTTTTTGTAATGTGAATGTCTGTTGTATGTAACAAAGATGCTTGTAATGATGTTCTGATTCAATGAATTGTAACAAAGTTTTTTTCTTTCTTTTTTTTAAGATTTTGCCAATTAAAGGTGTTTTATTGGTTTCTTATATGTGGACTGGGAGCAAGGTTGTTCTTGAATCTACCTTGATCACACAGAGTATAAAGATTGTGATGGACATAAATCAACGCGCAGAGGTCAATTACGTATAGTTAGTTAGCCACAATGCCTTGAAGGAGAAGACTAGACTATTGCTAAACTTTTAAGAATGTATAGTTTTAGGATGTTTATTTATTTAGTTTTTAGTACATTTAGTCATTCTTTTATAGTTTTAGTTTTTATAGATTTTGCCAATTAAAGGTGTCATTATTCAGATCGTTTTTGTGTTGTAGATTGAACAAAAATGAGCAATTCTTGGTGGGTTTAGGGAGACAACTACTAGCATTATGTTAGTTAGAGTATAAAACTATTGATTGGTGGCGGATGTGATCTTCTATTTTAGGATGATGCAGAGGCGTAGCCATGTGTGGCTAGCACTGGGCTCAAGCCCAGTGCAAATTTTCAAAAATTATATTTTTAGTACTATAGTTTCTACAATATTCAAAATTAGCCCACCCAAAATTTAATGCAAAACTCAAGTTCACCCCCAAAATCTAAATGCAAGTTAAAAATCAAGAATGAAGAATGTAAAATTTTTGTCTTATAATAAGATTGATGTTATATTTAATATGTTCGTGATTTTTAGACTATTATGTGATCCTTATTTATCCTTCGTACATTTATCATTTCATTACTTTTAAAATTTAGTTAACTATTTGTATTAGTAATTTATTAGAATATTTATCTAATTATTAAGAAAATCATATTTTATTAGTTAATGGCCTAACGGTCCTAACTAAATCAATTTAACGGCTTTGCTAATTGTACCTATCGTGTCGTACCATGTTTCTCGTTTTTTTAGCGCGTCGTGTTTGAGTTTAAATTTTGGTCCAATAAGGTTATTGTGTGTGTTCGGGCTTGAGCTTATTTTGTCGAGTTGTTATTTATCGGGCCGACAAGAACGATTTGTCACTCCTAAGTGTCATCATCAAGTATGAAATTAGAAAGTTATCTATTTTTTAGTTTTTTTATATTTAATTATTGACTTCTTGTTATTTTGGCCCGACCCACCCCATTGTCATCCCTATATATAAATAATTTTTCTTAGAGAAATTTTTACTTCTTAGCCCACCCTACTACTAATTCCTGGATCCGCCCCTGGTGGGTCGGGTCTGGGTTACATGTGAAATAAGCAGGTCGGGTCCGAGTTCAAGATTCTGACACGAATAATTACACAGGTCGGGTATGGGTCGGTTTTTTCTGACACGCGAACTTGCGAACCCGAACCCACAAACCTGTACCCAACCCAAATTAACACCCTTGCAAAATAGCATGCATCATCTGCACATTGTTTTATTTACTTTTTTTTTTAAACTATTTTTTTTTTTATATCCAAACAAACTATGTTTCGCATCCATAGCGTGTGCATTCTTTTAAACTTCATCCCAGACCACTGATCAATCCACAACAATGGGCCCCTTGCATTATTACTTCAGCCCATTTTCTCCCGCCGGACTCAATTGAACCAAGCAGTATTTTTTTCTCCTTTGGTGAATGACTAATCGAATGTGACCTAGGCCCAATTAACTGCTGGAATTAGCTCAACTCAAGTCAGCTCGGAGAGCATGCATGAAGGAATTTTTCAATGGAAAAAGTATCTTATGTGTCCTAAAACCGAAATCATTAGTAATTGGTACACGGGGACAAAACTATGTGAAGGCTCATTGCCCAAGTTCTACCAGGGCCACCGTAACACCACCGTGCGTCCTGGCAGGGCAAACGCGGGATGCCACCGGTTTGCTGCAGGCCGATCAGCAAACCGGTAGCATCCCCGTTGAATCTCCGGGCTAGGGTGCCCGTGAGAATCAGACTTGGGAGATTGAAGCATATGAAATGGAGGTTTTTGGTGAGGTGCAGATTGAGGGTTGATAGTTTAGCTGCTGATAACAGAGATAGTAGCTGTAGGTTTAGGTTCAGGCTTTGATTTTATTATTGGAATAATTGCAAAGACACCCCTAGGGTTTGGGCTAATTACACAAAAACCCAGAGTTCTTTGAAAATTACAAAAAACTCATTCCGTCTTACATATTTCCCAGTTATTTTCGAAAATATTTCAAAACACCCCTGGCATTTGCAAAATATTACAGTTACCTCCCTTAAATTTAAGACAACGAAACCGGGTTTTTTGTAAGTTTGAAACATGTCTGGGATTTTTTGTAATTAACCCAAACCTCGGGTTTTTTTTGTAATTATCCCTTTATTATTTGTTATTTTATATGGTTCATACACTGGATTATTGCTTTGATTTTTTTTTTCTTTTCTTTTCTTGATGAGCTTGTTCTAGTGGACAGATATTGGTTACACTCCATATACGGCAAAAATGTTTTTTTCATCCACTAAGTGGACGACTTGAGAGATTTAGTCCACACTTTTAAAATTTTTTGAAATTGGTCCACTAAGTAGCAAAAATTCGGATTTTTAGTCCAAGAACTGCTCTGCAGGTAACAATCCTATGTGGATTTTTTTTTCTTTTTGCTTTTTTTCTTGCCTCAAAATATGAATTGTTTTTGTTGATGTGGCATTTTGGAGGGAAAAAAATATTATTTTCAATGTAAATTAGTTAAAAATATAATATTCATTATGAATCAAATAAAAATAATTTACAGAATATATTTAAATTATTTGTTAATTTGAAAAACGAAAAATAATTTTAAAAAAATCCATGAAAAACAAAAATAATGTTAATATTTAAATTATTTGTTAATTTGAAAAATAGAAAAATAATTTTAAAAAATCCATGAAAAACAAAAATAATGTTAATAAAATTTAAGATATTTTAATTGGAGAAATATATTCGAAATTATAAAATAAAAAATTATTTATATCATATGTTTAAATTATAAATTATTTAATTGTGTAAATAATATTTTATATTTACAATTAAAGAGAAATAATTAAATTGTTTTTATACAGTTTTTTAAAATTTAAATATCTTTTATGCAGATTTTTGTAATTAAATAATTTTTGTACAGTTTTTAAAATTTGCATAGTTTTTATACTGTTTTTTTATAATTCAAAGTTTTTATACAGCTTTTTTAAAAATTTCTTGAAAAATAAGAATAATGTTAATAAATTTTAAAATATTTTGAATATATTTATTAAATCAAAATATTTAAATTATATTAACATTATTCTTGTTTTTCATCAATTTTTTTTTTAAAAAAATATTTTGTGTTTTTCGACTAATAAAAAAATTAAATATATTCTGCAAATTATTTTTATTTTATTCATAATGAATATTATATTTTTACCTAATTTACATTGAAAATAATATTTTTTACCTCCAAAATGCCACATCAACAAAAATAATTCATATTTTGAGGCAAGAAAAAAAGAAAAAAGAAAAACAAATTCCACATAGGATTGTGACCTGCTATTGCAGGTCACTGGACTAAAAATCCGAATTTTAGCCACGTAGTGGACTAATTTCAAAAAATTTTAAAAGTGTGGACTAAATCTCTCAAGTCGTCCACTTAATGGACTAAAAAAACATTTTTGCCGTCCATATACTATTGCTGGCCATGAGTGAGCCCATGATGATTCTTTCCATAGGTTATTTATTTGGGTATGATTATAAACATATTGATCTTATTGTTAATAACATATTCATTTGTTTAGAGTTCAATCAGTATATAACATCATGATTCATGGAGCTGCCAAAAATATATGTTGAATTTGTACTTCTATTCATCTGCAGTAGTTATTTCTTTAATCAAACATAATCTGCAACTTTAAAAAAAGCGTACTCCATCTATGTTTTGTAATTGACACTTTCCGATTTGAACCTGGTCCGGAAGAGGAAGCTCAAGCAGTTGACTAAAACGAATAATTACAAAAAACACCCCTGAAGTCAAGCCTAATTACGAAAAAAAAACAATTATCTCCAAAATTACAAATACTCCATTGACATTTGTTTCTCTCTTACAAATGACCCCTCAAAAGGGATATTTGTTTGTGAGCAGATCTCTTGTAAGACGATCGCGACAAAAGTCAAAACGAATGCAGCACTTTTAGCGTAAAAAGTGATCTTTTAGTGTAAAAAATGATACTTTTAGTGTAAAAGCGATGCTCTGTGTATTCAGACAAAGTATCACTTTTTACACTAAAAATATTAACCTTAGCACCGTGCGACCATACACAAGTTCTTGCTTTGTTTTGGTATTAGGCTAAATCTCGAGGGTATTTTTGCAATTATCCCTAAAAATCACAAATTTTGGGACAAAGGGAGAAATACACACAAAATCCCACACATAAATATCATAAATATTGGATAGAGGCACACCAAAAATTCAAGACATTTTCCTTTCTACTGCAGGCCATCATAAACTAACTAGAAATCTGGAAAATCGATCGACATGCCAAGGCAAGGCAAAAATAGACAGCATAATATTCAAATTTTAGATACAAATGTCGAACCAGTGCGCCTTCTTTTCTTTTTACTCTTCCAGCTTTATAGCTTGTTAAGTTTGTTTCGAACATCCAATCTCAAACAGTTTTGAGGCATTACATATGCTTGCAAGAAGTTACATATCAGTGGATGACAGGCTTCAAAGGATGAGCTCTAACCTTTGAAAAGTCCAAGCTTTTATCTAGCTCTTCATCTAATTCTCCGACAATGCTTCTACAGATGTCAAAAAATGACACGGTCCGTTTATTGAATGCATAACAAGAATAATTCAAAGGTAAAAGAGGAGCAAATTGTCAAGTAACAATGCATTCATAACTTAAAAAATGGGATAAAAAAAAAAAAAAAAAAAAAAAAAAAAAAAAAAAAAAAAAAAAAAAAAAAAAACTTAAAAAATGGGATAATCACAAAAACTAGCCCTGAGATTTAGCCTAATTGCAAAAACTCCAATTATCTTTCAAATTACAAATATCCCTTGAGTTTTGTATTTACCTAACAAATACTCCTCTCTCTTCAGGCATATTGAGGGTGCAATTTTGTAGGCTTTAAACAAATATTGGTGTAATTTTAGAAGATAACTGATTTTTTTTTTTATTAAGCTAAACCTCAGGGGTAGTTTTTCTAATGAACACCTTAAAAAATTTAGGAATATCATACATGTTATCGCCACGTATGATATAGAGGCCCAACACGAGTACCTGTACACCTTCCTACAATTGAGAAGAAATATTGATCAACCCAAAAGTATATTGAAATTTTCTGTCCCCGATAATAGACTTGGGGGCCTAAGAAAGATATAATAATTTGAAAATGGAAAGTATAATTATGAAATTTTGCAGCAGTGAGTACATATGGCACCAATAACAGTGAGAGGGAGTTGGATGATGAACTAGTTCACTCCTTTTAATGCTAAAAACAACAGAAAACGGCAGGTTTACGTTTCAGATTACCCAGTTTGATTAATGGAACAAATGTCCTCCCTTGCACACTGGTCGATTGACACAAAGATGGTACAAAATTAAAAAACCATCCACCCAAAGTAACATTTTGTGAAAAAGCGACCTTACTTTATGTAGGACTTGTACAATTTATTGTAATTTTTATTTTCATTTTCTATCTCTAACCTTCAGAATCCAGATCCAAGAGGTACTAAGTAGTAGCACGCAAACAAATAAAAAAGGTGACAAGGACAACATAATAACAAATACAGTACTTCTGCCACCTTTTTGTTCTTGAAACTGTTAAACAAATTTTATGATATGCATGCAAGAGCGTGATTAAACAGGTTGAATTAGGTGAACTACTGAGTTGGAAAAAGTTTAGTTGATTGACGAGCGAAGCTCAAAACAGAGGAAATAAGAAAAAGAAAGTTTAAATGGATGAAAAAGTTTTCAACAAAATCATTCATTAGGCACACAATTGGTTGAGAGCACATTTTCAATACTTGTGATCAGACCTTGGTGGAGTAGACTCGTTCATGAGACTCTTCAAGAATTATGTTGGTAGCCTGGTCGAAACCTTTCAGAACTCCCTGCATGAAAGATCATGTTCGGTAAAACATACCCTAAATGAATTTTTTTGCAAAAATGAAGCTTACCACAATATTTCGCCCGTCATTTGTGATGATTGAAATTGTTTCTGACAATAACAAGAACAATAAAAAGCTGTTACAAATAGGAAATTACACATCCCAAAAATATATGGAAGCTGTTACAGATAGAAACACAGGTTAATATGTGAGATTAAGCTCCCAGCATAAAATACCATAGGAAGTTTTATATGCTCCTACCACATGGTCTCCTATAACTTGAGGAACACAATTAGGAATACAGTTTGCTACCCAGTACAACACGAGCTGTAATAGGGACAGGCTTTCTTAATTTATACAATCTATAAGACTTCAGGCCATATGGCTGAGACTTGAATATTCTAGAGAATAATCGGAGTAGTTTTAACCTTCACACCAATATCAATTCGTTGATTATATAATCCATTAAAGTTTCAACTTGTTAAGATGAGTGGTAAGGAAGCCATAAAACTAATTATATGGACAAACAACATTTGCAGAGGTTTACTGGCGACTTATTTAGACAAGACACCAATTTTCCATTCCTAACATCATAGTTACATGAATATGTATATCTATAAATATAGTGATAGGGGTTTGATGACTACATTACAAATGATTCAAGTGATAAGATAATGTATTCAAATAAGATAGAGATTGCATACGATCAACAAGAGACTCAAGCCCAGTCCCACTTGCCATCTTCTTATCCTCAATTCAAATGAGCAACAACCGAGTAAAGTAAATGATGCTGGGGCCTTTGTGAAATTCTGTAATAGAAATGAAATTATAGTTAATCGTCAGAGAGACTTATTCCCAAGACACAAACATACAAGTAAAAACACAAACACAAACACAGAAAAAATAAAAAAAGTAAATGGCGAAACAGAGAGCACACAGGAGAGTGGAAAAACAAAAGAGAACTTTATTCACATTATTTTCCCTTTTACTTAGGCCTAATTAACAGATGCTCCAACAATTTCTGGAAAGAATGTGAAAATTCTGAACTTCGTAAATAAAACATTCAGAAAAATGCAAAAAAAAAAAAAAAGAATAAGATGAAGTTTGGCCACTTCCAGCTCCAAATTATAACCTTTACGGCATGATTGCTTGAATGAATGGAATAGGTGGGAATTGAATGAATTTAGGAATGGAATAAACAATAGGAAATGATTGATGTAGTATTAATATTTCTATGATTGGTATGTACAAGGAATAAAGAAATAAATGGATGACGATTTTTTTACTTGATTTAAATATCTTGATTTGTTATTATAAATGAATAATAGTACTTTGAGAAAAATAATTTTAAGTATCAAATTACTCTTAAATAAGATTTTTTAAATAAATTTTATTAAATATGTTATTCATAAATTGATATAAGATTATTTTAATGTGTGTTAAATAATATATATATATACACACACATTTATATCTATGATATCAACAATATTTTATATAAGAAAATATAGAAAATCTACAAAAGAATCCTATATCAAACTTTTGACTTAATTATTGAATAATGATAGAAATTGACTATGATTAATTAAAATATTAAATATACTTATATTTAAATTATAAATATTTTTTTTTATTTATAACACTACATATTGAAAATATAGATTATATCTAACATTTTTAGTCATTTATGGAAAGATAATTTCATTAAAAATAAAATTTGAGTCATTCTTGGGAATAGCTAAATGGCTAAACCCATGGGGGAGAGGAGGAATGGTCGTTCCCTTACTTTCGGGAATATGGTTCCTGCGGGGAATGAGATTTCCATTCTCAAGATACTAAAACATGTGAATGAGAATGAACCAAGGAAGCTCATTCCATTCCTACCCCATTCCCACATACCAATCATGCCCTTCAATCGGACAAAAAGTGAGATCAGGTATCAATCGGCCAAGATGCGTCAAGTTGAACAATCTTGCATCCCCTACCTCATTTTCCTAAAAAGTGTTTAGTTCCTTCTATCATGAAGAAATTGAATTTCCTCTTAAAAATTTCAAATGCTTATAATCTGTCCACGTTCAATATGATGTATATCCATCTTCATGACAAAGCACAATCAGTAATTGAACTCTAAGATTCAGCAGAGACATCCTATCTAATAGCCATATATACATGTATGTCAGGAAATAACTCTAGGGAGAACGTAAACAACATATCGATCAAAACTTCAACCAACACACAACCAGACTTTTCAAGTAGAAAATTTAACAATATGTTTTTTCAGTGAAAAAAGTGATCTGACTTATTTCAATGGTCATCTTTTGTACCTCAAGCACTGGAAGGATACCCGGATCTTTCGAGCTCCAAGGAAGTACAACACTTTCTCGAAGCCTCGACTAGGGAGGTGGAGACGGCGGCGGAGGGGACAACATCTTCGGTGGAAGACGGAGAGTGTGGAGGTGGTAAGGGGGGCAGGGCTGGTAGGGTTTTACAAATGAGGCATACTAAACCATCAACTTATTTAAAACTTAGACAAATAAAAGCCCAGTAATTAGTGAATCTGCAATTACAATACAATACAGCCCAAAGCCAGACAATTAAATCACAATAATATTAAAAACAAATTTCGGCCCATTGATTGAAGCTTAAAATTGGAAAAAACCCTAAACACACACAAACAATACACCAAACTTTCATTTCTCACTTTTACCCTAATCAACAGTATTCTATCTCGTATCTCATTCTCGGTAAGGACGCACGCCCAAAGGCAGTAACCAATTTTTGCCTGTTCATTAATTACTATCTTTCATTATTTCAATCGATGATCGTAAACAGTCGCCATTCTTTGATTAGTTTTGTTTTCATTTTATTAGTTCGATTTGAAACCCTAAATCATTTCTGATCGAGTCTTTTTGGTAATAGATCTGAAAACATATATAGATTTACGTTTTTTATGGAAAAAATCATTATTGTTCGAGAATAAATTGAATCTCTACGAGAAGGTTACTTTCTTGCTAAGTTTTCTTGAAAATCATGGCAGTAGACGCAACAAGGAAATCGACGACTTGGAGAATCGGATCGTGGATGTCATATAACAAATGATTAGTTCAAGATCCAAAATCCGTAGAGAAAAGAGCCCAACTCTCTCATGTCAAGATATACAAACGATAATCGAAAAATTTGATTCCATCGAGAAAGCGTTGGTGAAGATCAAAGACGGGAAAGGCGGCGTGGAAGATCAACGGCCTAAAATCTCCACAACAGCTACTTCATCATCAAGACCTCTTCCCAGTGACAAGAATAGTACAATGGTTGGATTTCAGGAACAGTTGATTGAAATAATGAGTGCACTCGCCACGGACTAAACTAATCTTCAAATCATCCCTATTGTGGGGATGGGTGGCATTGGTAAGACTACTCTTGCTACAAATGTTTATAACAATCCTTTTATTGTCGATCATTAATTTTCCTATTCACGCTTGGATTACAATATCTCAAGAATATAATTTGAGAGACCTTCACCTAGGCTTTCTGAACCAAACACCTAAAATTCCAACGCATCCAAATAAACAAGAAAACAGTGAGAATTTAGGCACAATCACCGATAAAATGAGCGATAAATTTAGGCATAAATTCAACATATAGTGTTTAATTTGCCTTGTAATATTTATGGTTTGTATCATTCTTAATTTGTTACATGTTTTTTATTTCATTAAGTTTAAAAATCGATCTCAGTCAGATTAAAAAAATACATGTAATCAATAAAACTTAATTGAATGAAGCATCATGTACATGATAAATAGAAAAAAAAAACAATAAACAAAATTAAAATAAGACTACAACACCAAAAATTTGTAAACTGATAGGTAGTGAATAGAAACGGATTTCCTTGTAGAATAGGTTGAAATTTGCCAATTTGTTGGCGATTGTTTGTAACATGAAATCCCTGAAAAAAATAAACACACAAAGGGATTCAATAAAAAAATAGAATTTAATCCATTATACTGTGAAATATATTGTTGTTGTTGTTGTTGTTGTATACTGTGAAATATATTGTAAGAACATACCTCTGCAACATATACATACATTATAAACTAAAAATAGTTGAGTTGTCTCACAGATCATTTTTGGGTTGGATGCATTTTAGAAGCTAAATATACTTTCAATAGTTCTTTGACGTTATCTCTGTAGGTTTATTAATATGGACTGATTCTTGATGAAATGATTATGAAATGAATCATTTTTTAATTTCAGATTATTTTGTCGCCCAAAATATTTAATTATCTGAAATAATTTATTCATGAATTTACTGTTGCAGTAAAGATGTCAACATTATCGTCTATAATAAACCCTTTGCAGCTAAGTATTTTTCTGCTTTCTGAAAGTTCATTTTCTTTATGTTTAGGTCATTAGAAATACATTTTAAGATTTTCTTTGTTTTTTATAGAAATGAAAGATGGCACAATGTTATAATTAGAGAGGCAGAAAGAATATGGATATGACAATGAAAGAGATCAATGGCAGTCAGTAAGATTTTTTGAAAGAGTTTGTCACATATTATGTTTGTTCGCATAGATAAAAAAGACGAATCTAAGCATTTAGAACTGTCCATTCCATTTTTCATATGAGATTTGTTTTATTATGCTTTATAAAACAATACAACATAATAAATATAGCAACTGACCTTTTGGCGAAGCACTATTGATCTTGTGTATAAAGTGTGATCTTGATATTAGTGTTGAATACAAATGATTCTCCTGCAAAACTGATTGAAAATATAGAGACAAGAAATATGGGTGTATGTGCCATAGCCCATACTCATTAGTCATTTCAGTATACCCATTCGGGGTTCTACCATTTAGAAGTTTGATCTTTATAGTGTTTATTTCAATTTTACTTATTTTGATGGAAATGGTTTGTGATGTGCAGTTCTAATCGTGTGGATATTGTCCATTTGTTTCTCCTTGTTATTTCCATGGTATTGTTTGATGCATTATTATCTTTTCAGGGTTGCGATGCCTCTGTAATGCTAGATGATAGCAAGGGGATGGCCAATCAGTCTACTTAACCACAAGCCATACCAAAAAACTCTAAAGGAGTTTAACTATATTGATAAGATAAATGAACTGCCGCAGAGTGCATTTCCAGTGGTGTTTTCTTGTGCTGACATCCTTGTTTTTGCAACCCGGGACGCGATTGTTTTGGTATGGATAATGAGATGTGCACAGCCTAATGTTTATTTCATTGCCTTATCTTATCTGAAATATTTTAAGAGCAATTTTATCGGATGATAAATAGTATATTTATTTCAAGATTTTGTACATTTTCATCTGTTCCTCAACATGGATATTTGGTTTGTTTCATGATGTTTCTTTTTGTTAATTATCCTCTTTTGAGTTGAATACATTCAATGGCCAATTTACTGACAAGTCCTCATCTGCATTCTCATGGTTTTCTTCACGTTAGTGTGCTCGTTTTGTGCAGTCTGGTAGACCTTATTACCGAATTTTGAAAATCCACAAAGTATGCAGTATTATCAGACTGTCATCTGTCCCTTTTTCCAAAGCAGGATTTGATAGCCATTACTATCAGGCCTTGAAAAGAGGCAAAGGCCTTTTCACAGCTGACCAAGAATTAATGTAAGATGAGAAGACAGCGAAAGCGGTCTTGGATTATGCAGAGGATGTAAAGAAGTTTAGATTCGAATTTGCTGGTGCCGTGGTGAAACTGTCCAATCTAAATGTGCTGGTGGAATCTGAAGGTGAGGTGCGACATAAATGCTCCGGTTTAAATTCGTCTTAAGAAGCTCATCTTAAATGCCCCATTGTATATTCTTCTTAACTAGTTGGTCTTAAATACTCCTGTATAATTTCCTCTTAAGCAAATTCTATTGGAGAACTCCTTCAAACTTTGAGTTGATGTAGTTTAACCAATGAAAAAATGCATATTATCTGCTCTAAACTCTTTTATAGCTTTCATGTTTAATATTTCATTTAGGCAATTGGAATGATGCTCTTGTTGTGGTGTAGTTGCTATTGTTGTGTTTTTCCATTTTCTTTCTTTCTTCTTCTTTTTCATCATCTTCTTCTTCTTCTTCATCGTCTTCATCTTTATTTTCGTTTTCTTTTTTCCTTTTTATGTGGTTCCCTATGGCTAGAAGGTGGCTACTGTGTTTGCTTTAATCTTACTAATAATCCTTCTAATTTATGTTTGCATCTTCATTGGAGCACTTGAATGAATTCTTGATTTGAGTGTTGGCCTATGACTGTTGTGTCAGTTCATTTTTCTGTATTACTGAAATTAAAACCGTGTGTTAATAGTTGTTTGTCATGGGAAAAACTTGTATGAGATTGTATGACCGTGAGATACCTAAGAATACTGAAAAAACATACAAGATTTTTCACTTTTTTCTAGGTTTTATTTTTAGTTTTTACTATTTTGAGGATTAATTAATTTCACCTGTTCTCGTTCTTATGCGAGCCGGTGGCCCCGACTTCATGGACAACTGTATATCAGGTTTCATGTTTAATATTTTAATTCTTTAAGTTTAGGGTTAATAATATTTCATGTTTCATGTTCAATTCCTATTTTTTTTTAATTGTACTTTATGTTTCATGTTTAATTTTTAATTTTATTTTAATTCTTTAAATTCATATTTCATACTTTATGGTTCTTACTCACAAGAGACTCTTTTCCATGCTTGGTTTGAAACCGGAAAATTGATAAGTGAAATAGCTAAACTGGCCCTTTGATTGATAGTATTTTTGGTTGGTATTTTCGCATAGCTTTGGAGACCGTCATTATTATTAGGGTAATAAAAATCTTTAGTTAATTAGAAATATGTTGTATACATAGGCTTTTTGCTAGACGAAATTATAGGCATTTAAGGAACTTTTTTCCCACTGATACAGAGCTATAAGACTTGTAGGCTGGAAAATATTGTAGTTTCTCATCACCAAACATATATTAATCCAAAAGTTTTAAGTAAGTGTTTTAAGAGAGAACTACTTAAGATGAAGGGATAATTACAAAAGACCCAATTAGGTTTGGACTAATTAGAAAAAAACTGTGTTTCTCAAAAAAAAAAAAAATTAGAAAAAAACTGTGAGATTTTTCAAAATTGCGAAAACTCTAACCAAGCAGTTTAGCTATTTTACTTATCAATTTTCTGGTTTCTAACCAAGAATGGAAAAGAGTCTCTTGTGAGTAAGAACCATAAAGTATGAAAAATGAATTTAAAGAATTAAAATAAAATTAAAAATTAAACATGAAACATGAAATATTATTAACCATAAACCTAAAAATTTAAAACTTAAAAATGAAACCTTATAGATTATTAACCCTGGTTGAAATTAATTAATCCTAAAAATAGTAAAAACTAAAAATGAAACCTAGAAAAAATTGAAAAATCTTGTATGTTTTTTCAGTATTCTTAGGTATCTCACGGTCATACAATCTCATACAAGTTTTTCCCATGTAAAACAACTATTAACACACGGTTTTAATTTCAGTAATACAGAAAAATGAACCGACACAACAGTCATAGGCCAACACCCAAATCAAGAATTCATTCAAGTGATCCAATGAAGATGCAAACATAAATTAGAAGGATTATTAGTAAGATTAAAGCAAACACATTAGCCACCTTTTAGCCATAGAGAACCACATGAAAAGGAAAAAAGAAAACGAAAATAAAGATGAAGACGATGATGAAGAAGAAGAAGATGATGAAAAAGAAGAAGAAGAAAGAAAGAAAATGGAAAAACACAACAATAACAACTACGCCACAACAAGAGCATCATTCCAATTGCCTAAATGAAATATTAAACATGAAAGCTATAAAAGAGTTAGGAGTGGATAATATGCATTTCTTCATTGGTTAAATTACATCAACCCAAAGTTTGAAGGAGGTCTCTAATAGAATTTGCTTAAGAGGAAATTACATCGGAGCATTTAAGACCAACTCTTTAAGAAGAATTTACAATGGAGCATTTAAGATGAACTGCTTAAGAAGACTTTAAACTGGAGCATTTACATCCCATTTCAACTTCAGATTCCACCAGTACATTTAGATTGGACAGTTTCACCATGGCACTAGCAAATTCAAATCTAAACTTCTTTTCATCCTGTGCATGTTCCAAGACAGCTTTCTCCTTCTTCTCATCTAACATTAATTCTTGGTCAACTGTTAGAAGGTCCTCGCCTCTTTTCAAGGCCTGATAGTAATGACTATCAAATCCTCCTTTGGAAAAGGAGGCAGACAACAGTTCCTATAATACTGCATGCATATCCATGTTGAGGAACAAATGGAATATGTTCAAAATCTTGATTAAAAATATACTAGTTATTCATGCGGTGAAAGAGTAACTCCGCCTGCATATAGGCAGTTCAACCTGTCTAAATGTTAGCCGGTCCCAAGCCCGGATAAAGGAGGAGGGTTGTCTGATCCATAGTAGGACAAGAACTTCAGAATTGTAGCGTATTCAAAATAATATGGTGCTGAAGATGGCTTTAAACGCCAACCGTAGAAATAAAGCCCTCAATACTAAAACAACATACAATGATACAATTTTTAGTCTTTCTTCGAACAATTATTTGTACATTTGTGAAGTAAAAACTCGGGCGTACATTTTATTAAATACAGTCTCCACAGCGCTGAAATCAACATCAAATCCAAAACTCTGACCACCATACAACACGTAAAGGTACTCTTTAGAGGATGCCGGTGGAGGCAAAACCTCACTAATTTCTGGGAAATCAGCAGATGGTGGAGAAGACGGATTTTTCTTTCTTGAGTAGTAAACGTCGGCTAGAAGAAGCCATATAAGATCAGGGTCGATGGACGAAAGTCCCACAAGGGAATTTACACAGGCATCTTGTAGGCCTTTAACACCGCTGCATATAATTCCAATCACGATGCCACTGATTTTCTTGAAAACTGCTTCTAATGCCGAAGCACTCCTTTTGTTCCCAGCTAAGTCTGAAATCATGTTAAGTACTGCTATTTGGACTTTTAGGTTAGATGTCTCGGCTGTCGAATTTTCGGAAGATGTGAGGCTTTTTCTGTAAGGAAGTTGTAAAGGGGTTCTTTCTTCTTTGGAGATTAGAGGTTTCTTTTGAAATGGTGATGTGCTTAGAAGTTTCCAGATGTGGATGCCATCGGTGTGAAAACGGCGAGAAAAGAAATCTCCACCACAGATTTGTATTACATTGCTGATTGTGTGACAGCACTGTCGAATGGCCTGTGGAAAGAGTAGAAGACAGAAATCAACAAAAGATTTAACAGAACAAATTCTTCGTGCGATTTTCTTCATGACATTTTATAGACTGATCCGGCCACAGACGGTACTTTATTGAAAATATGAAGTCTCTTTGTTACATGCATCATCCTACAATTCCCAGTTATTCTTATCAACTGAGGGTCAAATATCACGCGGTATTCTTGAAAGTTGAAACCATTTGCGTCATGTATAGTGCTACATACTATTTTCATAATGAACATTGAAAGTATTTTTCCTCCAGTATCATATCAGACACTAATATGTTTTAGAAAATATTAGGTTTTGCTATATATTTAAAGGAAAAAAGAAATTATCAAACTATAATTTTGTATACGTAAACGAGGAGTGGGTACCAACACCCCTAGTAATTCTTATCAAAATAATTAAAATTAACGCCCATACATTTAGGAGAAATGAAATTTTGTTCGAACTTAAAACTGCAGAATTGGTTCTGACTTTAGACTATAACCACAGAGAAAGAAAGACCACTCACCAATAGATTCTTACTCCGAAAACAAGCAACGAAGAAAGGCCAAATTTTATTCATTGCAGGAAGCAATCTATTCTCTCCAGTTTCATCCTCAGCAGCACCCAGAGTATCAAGAAGATGATAGAATGAACATGACTGAATGATTTGTTCAATAGCCTCTTTTGTTTCTTTCTCATGCTTGTAGGCTTCTTCCACTTTGGCAAGTACCACGATTCCATCCTAAAAGAAATAGGAATAAAAAATCATATAAGAAAATTCAGTAAACATGCAGCGAAAGTTTCTGCATTTTCAATTTAGGGATAATTACAAAAAAAAAAAAATGAGGTTCGGGCAAATTATAAAACAAACCAGAGGTTTTTGAAAATTGCAAAAACTCCCTTGAGGTTTGATCCATCTTTTACATTTTCCCCCTTCGTAAGAAGAAACATTTCAAAAACTCCGCATGATATTTATAAAAATATTTCAGTACCCCCCTAAATTTAAGACATAATCAAGCCTGAGGTTTTTTTTTTTTTTTTGTAATTTTGAAATATCTCTGGATTTTTTTGTAATTAACCCAAGGGTGTTTTTATAATTATCCCTTCAATTTAGATAATCTTGTAAAAAATATTCTTCAGTTGAATGAGCAATGAAAAAAATCTTCAGTCCAATTTCCGAGACTTGACTTAAAATTGTGAAAAAGACATGTCGCGAGTAACTCTTGAGTTTCCATAGAAATGAGACAGGCAGATTAATACCTCAATTATATTCAGAGTTGTCAAGCATGCCGCTGGGTCAACTGAAGCAATTAATGGAGTTACAGCAATTAGACATGACCCTGCAATAGATCCAACTATTCGTCGATACCTTTTGGAATCATTAAACTTGAATAAAACAGACTCCCATTCCTCCTCTGTTATATCAGCCCCACTCGTGCAAATTTCCTCATCTGTTTCTGCATAGAAATAGAGAAAGGTCAGTTTTGTTGTCGTTTTCCAATGAAAGTCTTCAATTTCACAACTGCAAATGCCAAATTTAGAACATGCATTTTGGAGCGTCACAAACAGCTCGGACATATCTCGCTTAGGGACATTGTTGGTGCTCTAGTACAAGAGATGACAAAAGCAGTCAGGGCCAGCTATCATTGCTGTATTTAGAATTATCAGTTATCGTTTCTCAGCTACAAGGCTACAAAATTGGAGGGCCTTTAAGCAGATTCAGAAAACAGGTTTTTCCTCTGCTACTTTCGAGTAACACAGAAAGGTCTTTGCTGTTTACCCTCAAACTTCCTGCAAGAGGTTATTCCCCAATTTGCCAATATATTTAGTAGTTCGTATTTTATGATTAATCATGACCAGATGACATTGGGGTAGATGTAGCACTTACCAAGACAAACAATACATAAATTAGTGAAATACCATAGCCTAAAAAAATTCAAGGATGTGTCTATATTAATCGTGTAATGGGACATGACTAGAGCAACTATCTCAACTCATCGCCGTCTCATGATATTTTCCATGCAAGTGGAAAAACCTATGATGATGATGGTTTTGGAATTTCATCTCATTTCTCCTTCATATGAAGGTTGCGTCAGGAAGGGCATCCGGTGTAAAACTTTGTCACTTTGCTTTTTGTGTGAATTTACAGTGTTAACTAATTTTAAACAATTAATTGACACTATAAATTTCACGCCACCGACCCCACATAGTGGGATAAGGTGCAGTTGATAATGATGATGATGATGTGTCTATTAAAATGAACTTATATTAAGATGAAGAGAGGTTAGAAGGACAAAGAAGTCCTCATGAATACTAGAGTAAAATATCTAATGTCAATCTTAAGAATTAACCAAACTACAACGCTTCCTTTTTTACCCAGTCCAGATCATAAAAGGACGATATATTCTCAGCATCCACAGTAAAGAAGAAGAAGCCACGATCGAGTTAGAGGTGGTCTTCTAAGCCTCCCGGTTACCAAAAGCTCTTACAGCTCAAAATATAATCACTTAAAATGAAACTTAATAAGATGTTAGTGCATCATATGTTTCCAATATATCTATCCAATCAAAACTGCTTAACAATATTTACATCCATATTAACCATGCTGAAATAGAACAACCTAAAACAATTACAGAAGTACTTACTCGAGTCCAAGGAATTATCAGCATATGACCTAGAATGGCCAAAATGCTTTCCTGTTCTCTTCTCTGCATTCAACATTTTTGAATTGATCTCCTTCTTGTATGACTCTGCTTGATTGGGTAGTTTATAAGCCTCACGTTTGGAAGCTTTGACTATTTCTGCCACTGCCTATACAAAGAAATCATAAATACCTTTTATGGAATTAAACTAGCAGGTCGGTTTAGGTAGACTAGCAATTTATCATCTCGGCAAACTATCACCGCTAAGAAGAATTATAAAAATAAACTCTTTTTTATTATAAAGTTTCACTTGATACAAAAATGAATTATTATTGTGATATAAAACATCAGCTTATAAGTTTGTCCAGTAACAACGTAATAGCATTTTTCCAACTAAAAATGATCAAGAGAAAAAAAATTGAAGTACATGAATCCACACTTTTTTTCCCACAAAACGATGAATCGGAACATTAAAATCAGCATTAATACAAAAAGTGCTAGTCGAAGATTGACCTTCAAGAAGGGTAGAGTTAAATTTGGGTGACGATGCCTCCCAAGAATTTCAAGCTCCATAGAGACCGCATGCATCTGTACAGATCTACTGCATCAGGTTACAGGACTTGTGGACAAATCAATAAGAAATATAACTACATTTTTAATAGAAGCAATCATCATGACAGTAAAAAAAAAAAAGGTGTTCCATCAGACATTAAGCTCATACCGGCTCCTCCAATAATGGCAATATTTTATCAGCTACTCCAACATAAGAAAGCATGGCAGAAAGAACATTAGGCACATGTGGATTAAGATCTAAGTGGCGCAGTTGCCTACATACTGAATCAATCACATAGTCCGAGTTTGATATTACCAAGTGACCTACCTGCAAGAATTTTTTAAGTACAGGTTAAGATTCAAAGACTCATGCCAAAGAATAACTGCACCACAAATACTCACAGTTGGACAGTTCTGTGTAGCAGAGATAGCATGTAAGACAGTATCAGCTGCCCTTCTGACTTGGAAATTTGAGCAAATAATATTTTCAAGTAACATATAGAATGAAGAATGAAGAAATCCAGATGATGAAAAAGAATTTCCAAGGCAGATATTAAATACACCTATCCCTTCAATAATAACCTGTTAAGGAAAAAATTATAAATCAGTGCCACGTACTCATTGACAAAATATTCATCAAAGAAAGATTTTCTAAGTCATGGATATACCTGGTGCAGCATTCCATTATCATTAAAAAAATGCAAGCTTATGTCTCCATCTTCTCCAGATTGTTGAACAGAAGCTGGGAATCCAAGTGGAAGATCCCAGATTTCAGGTGATAAATATTCATGCAGGATACTACCAATGCAATCAATCAAGTGACTCCTTGCACCACTATTCTGATAGATCTTCTGAACCCAATGGTCTGGCAATGCACCTTCATATCCACAAGATTCACCATTACCATTTCCATAAATGCCCTTGGTTTCGTGTCGTGAACTAGACCGGAACATTTTGTTGAAAGATGTAATGGATTGATCAGACAGCCCAAAGATCATCTCATTCAAAATGCACACAGCAGTACAAGCCTGCCGCACCAAATGCCCTGAACCAGTTTTCTTATACCATGACTGCCAGCTGTCCTTATGGTATTCTTTCATTCGCAACTCAGATATCAATTTATGCAAGTGTCCCAGGAGAATATCAATTAAACCAGAATAAGAGCCCTCGCTTTGAGAATCTAGAAACAGAAAACAATACGAACTCAAGTAGGTTTTGATCACTCAAAAAGAAAGATTATTTAGCAAAATGGATGTGGCAAAGAAACCAACCTGTAAACATGTATAAACTGACTAGTCTAAGAATTCCTGCAAGAGCCTGGTACAGCTTCTGACTACCCTCACGAACAAACCAAGGTGGCATGCTAGGCAGCTCGTATTCGTTCTTTAAAGGTTCATGTTGGTATAAATTCTTCCTGTTTTGGAAACCGAAAAACTGAGAATTTTCATCGTCAGCATTGATAATAGCCTTGATCTCAGATATTGAATGCATGAAGCCAGATGAGGATGGTCTTATTGCTGCAAGCTTGTTGAGTGAACCAGCAAAAATTGAGTTCTGACTCAAACAGAGGGCAAAAACATCCAAGAATCGAGCAGCTGTCACCTAGAAAGAGACCAAATAATACAAATGACAAATCAATCGAAAGAGGAGGGACTCATACAGAACTGATATAGCTGAAGCTAAGGCCATTTGGGAAAAGTACACGTCATCCTATGAATATTTAATGAAAACATTTTCAGTAAAGCAAAAAACTGAGGTTTGCTGGGAGAACTCTTTAAGAGTACTGGAGACTTTTGAATTCTATTCCTTCCTCATTTATACTTAAACTCATAAGTCAGAAGGATAATTACAAAAAAAAAAAAAAAAAAAAAAAACTAGAGATTATTGAAAATAACAAAAAGAAATTTGAGATTTGATTCCGTCTTGCATTCTCCCCCTTCATAAGCCAAAAACATTTCAATGGCCCCCTGATATTTATAGAAATATTACAGTTACCCCTTAAATTTAAGACATAATCAAATCTGAAGGGGCTTTTTGTAATTTTGAAACACCTCTAGACTTTTTTTTGTAATTATCCTAAGTTAAATAATCAGTAACGTGACTAATGTCTAGAGGGACAAATAGATTTTTGACCGTATGGAAGCTTTCAGATCCCAAAAGATGGCCCTTACCTCAGCAAGTGATGCACTGCCGCTAACTTGCTATCAAATCTATTATGAAACTAATCCAAATAAATTAGCAAAAAAAAAATTAAAAAATCTAAGACAGCAATCATACAGGAGACAGAAGAAGGTAGTCTGCGACAAGTCGGGGACCTCCAAAATATGTAACTGCAAGCAACTTTCGGGCGTGCGATAGTGCAAGTGACTCCTCATTACCAAGTATGACTTGAGGAAGCTTTTCAACTAACCTGTAAATGATATTGATGAACTGAAATGATTGTCTTTCCAAGAGAAGGTGAACAATTTAACATATTACAGACAGAAAAGCTGACCTGCTAAAAACCTCAGCAATATCATGTTCAACTTGAGGTTTAGCTTTGGATTGAACCAGAAGCCTAAAGATTGTCCGGGCACCTGAAGACACATCTTCAGAATCATCACAGACAAAAATACACAAGCATTCCTGCGTGAGAGACCAGCTCACATGTATTAGTGCTAGAGCCAGCACATTTTAACTAATTCAACTCATCTACAGATTATTTACAAAGAGGTTGATGATGCATTATTGCATTCTAAGGCATCTTATAGACTAGATTGAGGCTCAACATATATCAAAAGGAATAACAAAGACATAGCATGGGGATAGAATGCATTAAGAATGGCAGATATGAAAATAAAACTTTTTTATCAAGGCACTAAGATGCTAAGATCCAAAGTAAGATATTCATAATGGGCATTACTTGGTCTATTTGGTTTGAGAGGAACAGTACTTAGAAAAAATCTTATCATACAGTTTGTGATGCAGCGTATTTTTTCAAGTATCATGTGGGGCTAGGGCTGAGGAAGCAATATCTTCACTGCATATAAGGCATCAATGGAGGGATTACCTTTAATTATCTTACCCCCAATTTTTCCATGATTAAAAGAAATGCATGAATAAGAAAATACAGGTTATAACAAGCTACTTCCAGGTACTGGTAATAAGCATACGTATGACGTATGCTCCATATTTTGAAACAATGAGCAGTACGATTTTAGGACTTAGTTCTCATGGAAAATAAGAATAAGAACAAAAAGGTCATTGGCTGGAATTAGGGATATGGGAAATCACCAACTATCCTGGTAAGTGAGATGATCCCCCAGGTATGCAATTTTATTTATCAAATAAATTTATAACATAATAACATATTATAGGCGGCATTGAAAATATTAGAAACCAACGAAGATATCAAACTTTTGCCAAAACACATCATACAAACTATAGGCAAGGAAAATGTGAGATTCTACATCCCAGCTCACCAAAAGCATCAATCTGCTCTCTTTCAGTGTGTAACTGCATTTAGATAAGAGAGCCTGTACAGAAGCCAAAAGTCCCAGTCTCACTTTTCTGCTTGGATGAACACAAAGCTGCAACAGGAAACATGAAACAGAATTACAAATATGCATATAAGCACTGGCAACAGAAAATGGTACAGCGTTTCGCACCAAAGACAATTGTGTTAGACCTACATGTGGAAATGCTGCAGATAATAGTTTATTAACATGAGCTGTAGTACTGGCTAACCAATCCGCCGTACGCTTTACACGCAGTGATCCAACTTTAACATCAGATTTCACCCGAGTAGTATCATTCCCAGACACTATAATGCCTCTCTGTAGATGTTCAGTCGAATCGCGGACATCATCATCCTGCACTGTGTTTTTAAGAGGCAGGTGACGGAGTTCCTCTAGGAATGATGCAAGAGGTTTTTCTTTTCTAGAACTGAGGCCAGAAATTTCATCCATGGGGACACCAAGAATAGATGTATTGGCAATATCTTCAAGAACTATGATAAGAAATTCAGCTAACCCTCTAACCGCCTGATCTAAGGCTTCCGTACTTCCAGCCGCCCCACTAATCATTGTTCTCGATGCATGCAACACTTTCCCCATTTGACCGACAACACCTGGTAAATAAAAAGCCAATGCATCTGCAGTACCAACCTGTAGGTTCCACATAAAACTATGAACAACAAGTCTATATGCACATTTTCTGAATGCTTAAACAATAACATATTAGGCGTAAAGAATCACTTTATGATTGGTTGCAAGAAATTAAAACACCTTTTCAATTTGATGTCTATAATTACAGACTACTGACCAGATCTCAAAATTCAAAACTTTTAATAGAAGTAGGCCAAAAATATTATATCAGAGAATCAAAATTTTATTTTCTTTGTTGGCATCATGTGCAAATAAATCACAAACCATGGATTCAGCTGTTCCATCTGCATGTATTATAGCAAGATGCGCTCATGTTATTCTGCTTTCCTTCATTTAATTACACAACTATCCTATGTGGTGAAGGATTTTACAATAATACATCACTAAGCACCTGCAGAAGGAAAGTCGAGCGAAAAGAAGAACCAACCTACCATTTTCATTAATCCGTTTAGTTTTCGTATATTTACATAAAAATACAGTTCCTCAAATTAAAAAGTAATCAGAATACCTTCGCAACAAGCACTCGAAGTGTTATCAAGGCTTCAACACGAAGCCTTGAACTGCCTCTATGACCTCGTGCCGCCTCAATATCTGCAGCCTTCAAGTACATATCAAGTTAGACATTCGGAAGAAATTGTGCACATCAAACAAAGGGAGAATGTGTTAGAACACAATTTCTCAGAAAATAATAAACATCTAGGAGTACGAGTACATGCCTTCAGCAGAAGAGACAGCCAATGCCCAATGGCAGCAGAAGCAGGTTCAGACTGAAGAAACGCTAACAAACATTCTTCTGAGACTATATTACATTTTGATACTCTAGAAACAGGAAATTGCAACTCCTTTTCAGCTGGAAGTACAGGCCAGTCACCTATTTGTTTGCATGGACAGGATTCATCAGGACAAGGACATAAATTAAGCAGCATAGCCCTGAAACACCTTATTACTCCTTCACGAAACTCCTCTGAAGCTTCCAATGGAGAAAGCATTGCCCCATGAGTCAATTTCTTCAATATAACAACCATCTACATAGACAACAATTATACGTTGTAAAGATACTGTAATGCAAAGCAAAAAAAAAAAGTTTGTTTCATGAGTGAAATGCGAAAAATAAATCCAACAGCATATCAAAGAACTAACTCGCAAGATATATGATTAAAAGCACATTTCAATCTTCAAGTAAAATTTATAGCAATACTTTCCTGAGTTCTGAAAGTAACTGTGTGCTCTGTTGAGCCACTCCTATTTGCTAAAAAGATACATAAACCTGAGTTCTTTTATTTGTTGTTCTTATAGCACTACTCCCAATTTAGTAGGATCGAACATATATCTATCTCCATGGTGCAAAAGAATGACTACTGTGCCTAATGATTGCTTAGCCTTCCCCATCCACCTACCCTTCCCTTCGTCGAGCTTTTCGAGTTTCCTTCTCAGGTCAAAGCTAAATAAGCTAGTTGAATAGAGAGACAAATATTAAAAGTCTGCAGATATATAGAATTAACTATTATACAATTTGAATCTGTGACAGTTAAAACATAAATGTTAAATAAATTAGAGTACCTGATCAATAGATCCTAAATGACACTTCTTCAGGACTTCCTCCAAACAAAGAACAACACCTTCTGCCACAGAGTCACTCACTTTATGTGCCATCTCTAAGGTATTAGATTCCACAGAATTATCTTTGGAGTCGAATTTCACTGAAGATCTACAGTTCACTGCTGCATCGAATAGAAGCAGCAATGGGAAGAAAGTATAGCTGAAAAAATTCAATAAGTAATCTGCATGTTAATCAATCAAAGTTATGTGCAAAGAAAAAATAATAGAATTTTGTGAAAGAATCAATCTTTGCATTCAATTCCAGCATGCTTTAACAAAACACTGAAACCTTTTTCAATATAAACTCCTCAGACCAAAGTAAATATCAACTGAAATTTTTAATTCTTATCACATTATATATCTATTTTTCCTAACATTTAAATCAACAAAAGTACCAGAATTAACACTACCAAAGTTACTATGTAACTAAGTATATAATCCAGATTCCATAAGATAGGAGAACAATGTAGGTCAGAGATCAAATAATGAGGAAAACATTACCCATGTAGCTGCCTCATGATATATATATATATATATATATATATATATATTATATAATACCTAGTTAGTAATACATAATTATCATTTATCCATCCTTCTGTTTTGCAAGATTCAACTTTTGAGATATCTTGAAATATATAGGATGATGAACAATTTTACGAACTCCCCAAGACCGTCCTAACCTTTATCTCTTCAAAATCAAGGAGTAACCACAAAGGACTCCTTTCAAGAGGTCTTCATGAGCAGTTAAGGTCCTTTTAGCAGTTGATAGTTATTTATGTTTTAGAAAAGCAAACAATAGCCCACCCTACATTTCACGACGATGAGAGAATAAATAGGACCAGTAAGCTTAAAACGAGACCCCAGAACAAACAACCATTTGCAAGCAGCATGTAGTCCGTAGACCCCAGCATCTCACTCTGTTTCAAACTCTAAAACTCACAACCTCCATTCACAATGCACAGTACTGGGAATTCACAAACGAGTACCAGAAAAAATCGCCCCTAGATTTTGATTCTTTTCCCCCTGAATTCAAGTCGAACCTATCAACATGACCAGGCAGAGTCATCTTTTCTAATAGCATCGAAACTGTTAAATTCAGGGAGACTTGGTACGGTCCCACACATGAAGTGTACCCAATATGGGGAATGGAGTCCAAGCCCACCAAGTGAGGTTCCATCCTAAAACCAATTAATGATAGGAGGAGTAGCTCACTTGGCTTATAAAGTGGACTCTCTTCCCTTAATTAATCCATGTGGGACAACTCACAAGTGACTTATCTCAACACGCCCCCCTCACTTGTGAGTCCTTCTTCAATTCATTAATAATCATCACAGGATCCTCCATGCTCAATCACATCATGTGATACGGCCCACCTCGGGCCGAGCATTGGCATGCTCTGATACCATGTTAAATTCGGGGGACTTGGTACGGTCCCACACATGAAGCGTACTGAATATGAGGAAGAGAGCCCAAGCCCACCAGGTGAGGTTCCATCCTAAAACCAATGGGTGATAGGAGAAGTAGCTCACTTGGCTTATAAAGTGGACTCTCTTCCCTTAATTAATCCATCACTCACAAGTGACTTATCTCAACATAAACCTTCTCAAAATATAAACAAGTGCTCCAATAGAAACAACAGCAATCACACTAAACTAAACACAGTATCTCCAATTCAAGTTCCAGCAAAGAGTCTCAAATTTCAATGTGAAAATAACCCATTAACTAACAAACCAGACCTCACTTTGACAGTCAAGAAACGAATTACAGAAAAAATGCAAATCAAAGAGAAAGAGGCATACTCCATGAATGGCTGGAGGGACTGAGGAGGAGATCGTTGCAGAAGGTGAAGCAGTTGAGAAAGAAAGGAAGTATCCTTCTTAGGATTCTGAAGCAGGTCCAGCAGCTGTATACAGTACTGTTTCAGTTCAAAAAACACACCGCTGTTTTGAATATCTTCTTCTGCTTCATCTGCGATTTTGTTCAATTTTCCATTGTACTTTTCCCTTCCTTCCATCGCAGAAGCAGGCCAAAAGAGACTGATTCAGCAAACTGAGAAATAAGAAAATATTTAATAAATAGTTTTGGGTTGAAGAACCGCGAACAGAGAACCCCAGAAGAGTCGAGGAGAATGCAGCAAAATTGGGTAATCGTCATTTGGATTTCGGAGAACATTAATGTTTTTTCCTGGGTTGGATCCTGGAAGTGGGAAGGGCCCATGATATTGTGGGCTAGATTATTGGGCCAGGGCCTGTAATAGATGGGCTTCGTGGGAACAAAAGGTGTAAATTAGTGGGCTGCATTTGAGATTCCCCTGATGAGGGGCTGCACAACAAATCTTGAATTTATTTAGCAAATTTGCAACATACTAAAAGTTTTTTTTTTTTGAGACCACATACTAAAAGATTTTAAAATACATTAAATTTACACAGTGCTACTAATAGGAGTGACTCAAATTAACTTGTATCTAGCTTTATTTCATTGTGTTACTTATCTTTATCACTTTTCACAATTTTCACATTGTAGATTGGGTTTATTAGCAAAAACTTTTAAGTTGAATTCTTAACTTCACTACAAGGAAAAAACAATCCTAGTAATAAAATTTTAGTTGAGACAATCAAAATTGTACCGGGAAGGGAACTAAGCAAGAGAGAGTTGACCTCTGCTCTATATTAGTAGTATCTCCACGGACAGACACAAGAATTTATACTAGGGGGGCAAAATCAAATTTAATATAAATAAAAATAAAACATACAAGTTTTTGTAACTAACTTACATGGAAATTTGGGGGAGGAATGGGCAAAATAATTTGCTTTATATTTATATATAATATATTAATTTATTAAATAATATATTATAGAGGTTTAATGGCAAGATGGGAGGGTGGTCGCCACCACCACCACCCCTGTGTCGGTCCCTGAGTATTTCACAATAACTTTTAATGGATGAAAGACACATGTACAACATGATGTCACAATTATACATGTATCTTTCATACAAGATATGAAATAGGAAGTAGAAAAGGGAAATTGGAACATGATATCTCATCACAGTTTTCCTACGAATGGGATCTTATATTGCAAATAATGTTTCATCTCCTATTCCACCGCATGAATGATTGATATGTGTCTAAATGTCACTATATGAAAACTCACAATATAGTAATATTTATACACATGTCAATTATCTGTGTGGTGAAATAGCAGATGAAACATCATTTTGCAACAGAAGATCCAATCCGGTTTTCCTAATACATATTCAATATACGCTTATTACTATAACAAAATAAAATATATACATTGTCGCTTAACATTACCCTTTTTTCTTTTTTTCTTTTGGGGTGGGGGGTAGAATTGGCCATTGGGTACTCATATAAAATATGTTCCTGCTCTCCTTGGACTAAAAATGCGAGAGATGACCAGAAAATATCTGATTCTTAGTGATGATTACTGATTAGATGTGTATGTTTGATTTCATGTAAAAAGTACTAGTCAACTGTAAATTTTTTTTTTTAATATCTACCTAGAATTTGTACTTTCTGAAATGATGGAGCCCACATTCTCTAAATTGTGTGGACATAAATCATAATAAAGACTAATTTGCATGAAATTATAAGTTAACTGGGTAGCTAGTGGGGGAATATCACCTACCCGCTTTCCGATTTGGTAGTCCGCCAACGGATAATACTTAAAAAAAAAAAGTGTGGTCTTGGTATGTTGATTTACCAAGCTACTTAATATTCGAGTAATGATCATTCGTTAAAAGCTCGTTTAAGTTCGATTCGTAACAAAATAAACCAATATTGAACATATTTTTTTGTTCGATAAAATATAAAGTTTGGTTCGAGTCAACTCAAATAGTAAAAACATAACACAATATGCATATATACATCTAGCTACGTACTCGAGATCGTTCGTCATCGCCTGAACTAAAGCTCGTTCAAGCTCGATAAGTATCCAAACCGAGCTCAAACAAAATTTTAAAAGCTCGATAAAAATTCAAACAAGTTTGATCACCAATACTATATTTAGCTCTATTCGATTCGTTTAACATCCCTAGGTGTTGTTTGCCTTGGCTTTTTCTTTTTTCAGCCATAGCATATACTTGCATTTTGAACAGTATTCAATATTTGAAAAGAAAAAATATAGCCAAATTTGACACGGTTTCTTGATTGACCCAAACTAATTGACTTCTAGATGCCAAGATTTTGAGGTGAACAAGGCCATATTGGAAAATAATCCAATCCAGGACTAAATTCTGGCTCCAAATTCGGGACAATATTTTGGTCCTTAGCCAAATTGTCCATATCACACGTTAGTCCAAGTTCATTTTCCAGGAATCCAAACCACTTGCTGCATTCAATTCCCCCGTCAGGTTTTTCTTCAGGATTGGAATCCTGATTCCAATCCAGGGAATCAAATAATTCCCCGAAATCAATATCAGACTCCAATGGGATTTCGATTTTTCCGTTGTCTGGAATTCCAACCTCGGACTTCGAAAATTCCGATGTCTCGTTGGATGTATAAGAAGATGTTGGAGAATCGGAACTGAAGGCTTGTTTTGATTCATTTGGATGTGTAGATTTTAATTTGGGAAACTCGGGCTTTTCGGTCTGGTTCGTGATCTCGGGTTCTTGAATTTCACCTTGATAATCGTTAAGTGCTTTTTCCATGTTCTGATCTGCAGATGATGTAATAGAACTTGAGGTACAAGATGGAGAAGCTAATAAAGCTTCATTTTTGTTAGACATTAGTCTTTTCTTCAAATGAGTGTTCCACACATTTTTAATCTCGTTATCTGTTCTTCCAGGAAAATAAGATGCAATCTTTGACCACCTGCGTGTTACACAGAACATAAATTTTATTAGGGAAAATCGGAATATCATGCTAATTATTGATAAAAAAATAAAATTGGGTTAGTTACAAAAATATCCCTTATGGTTCAATATAATTACAAAAAAGATCCATATATTTTTCAAAATTACAAATACCACGTTATTAATTGTTTTTGTTTCGAAATTGTACCCCGTTGGGGGGAATTTGTTAATAAAATTCAAAAACTGAATGGGGGATTTGTAATTTTAAAAGATAACTAGCTCTTTGTAATTAGGCTAAAACTCCAGGGCATTTTCTGTAATTTATCCTAAAAAATATGGATTGAGATTTCTTGTTCCACAACCCTATTCCACTTCTTATTCCATTGTAATGGATGAATATTCTGTGTATAAAATGATGTCATGTACATGTGTCGTTCATCCAATACAGTGGAATTGGATTATTGTGGGACAATAGATATGCACTCAAAAAATATGCATTATTAAAATGTTTCAGATTTTGATCAGAAAAAAAAAATTGTAAAAAAAAAAAAACAATAGGTATCAAGTTGGTATGATGTTTTACTTGTTGCCAATAGAGTTATGAAGGTTGATTATGGTTTGCTCTTCTTGAGGCGTGAAATTGCCTCGTTTGACGTCAGGTCTTAGGTAATTTATCCACCTCAGACGACAACTCTTTCCACATCGCAATAGTCCTGCAAATTAAAACACCAAACGTTGGTAAAATGAAGACATAAATTAAATAGGGACATTTGCAACTTGCAAGTGCATTTTCCAACCACTCTTGAACTTCAACCAGGTCTTTAAATTGACGTATAAGAAAAAAGATGATCATAACTGCAAACTTACTTCATGAATTCGGAAAAACAATAATGGGTTAATTATTAAAAAAAAACAGATATCTTTCAAAATTATAAATATTTCCTTGATGTGTTTCTATTTTTTAAATTGCATCCTCGGTAGGGGATATTTGCTAAGAAATGTAAACTTCAAGAGTGTTTGTATACCTTGAGGATGTAATTGAAATTTAAAAGATAACTGGATCTTTTGTCCAGTTATATATTTGCCTATATATTTTTGTCCTTGGGGATTATTAAAAAGTTCTTATTGGTTGGATTTTTCTCCATGTCCAAATACGACAAATTAAGTGCATGTTACTATATAGAACATGGACTTACTAATAATTGACATTTTAAAAAGTCTTTACTTCTGTTTTCCCAATAATAGACTTTTTTTTCTGTGATTTATCCGAAAGTCATTCTTAATTAACTATTAAACAACTATTATTATGAAAAATGAGCCTTTTGCATTTAAAAAGTGTTCCAAACAAGCTGTAAATATGTTACTAAAGTTCAATATGTAGAATCATTCTCCATTTATGTGGCTGATACTGTTTTATATACGCATTGACGGGAAAAAGCTGAAATGCCTAAACAAAATGTGTATGAATGATCAACAGCTAGGAACCTAATAAATCATCAAGAATGACACATATATAGGATTACCCCAATGGAACAGAAAATCAAAACAAAAACAAAAATGGGATCAGATTTTACTGATCAAAAATCAAAACCATATATAGAAATGGTTTAAAATATTCGGTTAATTACCGAACATACCCTTGAATTTCTGTCTAATTAATTACACGAACAAAAACTCATATCTTTCAAAATTACAAATTATACCCCCCTTAGCATTTGTTTTTACTTTACAAGTTACAAATTACCCTCATGAGAAGTTTGTAATTAATTTTGAAAGATAACTAGAATATTTTGTAATTTGGCTAAATTTTAAGGGTAATTTTCTCTAAGGCGCCACTTTTCTTGTTTATACAAAACTCGATCCAGGCGCCGACTCCTCCTCCCAGAGGACCCATACAGAGTCATATAATTAATGTAACATATATGAGACAAAATCAGACAATTTAAGGAACAAAAGATTAAATTACCGGCTTGTTTGGGCAAAGCACGCCAATTGGTATGTCCATGGTTTTGAATAAAAGTTGTAAGGCATAAGTCCTCAGCAGGGCTCCATGGTCCCTTCTTCACCTTAGTCTTATCACAGCAAGGAGCTCTGCCTCTGCCCATTTTTTTGATAGAAAAAAAGAATGTTTTGTAATTAACTAACAAAAGTACAGACACATAAAATATTTAAGGTGCAACCACCCTTTGAGTCTTGTCTCTCTCCTTACATGGTAGATTCTCTCATCCAATTTAATTACCTTCTTACTATATATATAGGTTTAGTACAAGACACATCACACCCTCCTTGATTTCCTACCTTTGCAGTGGATCTCTTGTTTCATTGGACGGATGATTGTCACGTATATAAAAGTTAATTAAAATAAATAATCAACCGTCCGATAGGATATGGAATGGGATACTCTTTTGGAACAGAGGATCTCATCCGCCTTTGTAGTAATCGGGACATGGGATTTGCTTATTTAATACTACTAATTGAATAAATAAATACTGTATTTTGATAAAAGATTCGCATAAGTGTGATTGCGGTTGTGGAATTTATGTAAATAATCCTATTTCTAGACATACGAGATTTTCTATTTTAAATTTGTGTAGCATATCGTATCCAAAATATAATTACTACGTTCAAGTGTATTGATAGCATCATTAATATGCACTTATCGTGTATTTAATACTTGAAATATGAGATGAGATACAATTTGAAATATACATGGATTTAGCATGTCTTTAATACTTGGAATATGAGACGAGATGATTTAGACCGAATTTGTTGATGATATTATATATATATATATATATATATATATATTAGCATTAAGTGTCAAAACTGCTTTATTAGAAAAATAAATTTTAATTAGTATCTTTCTTAAGACATAATTAATAGTGGTAATAGGATAAATTGTCCACTTATGTTTTGTGAAAATAAAAAATAACTATATTTTCTTTAACTATTTGGACTACAATTATACCCTCGTGTATTCTTTGGTGAGATATTTGGTCAATTTTTAAAACATTAATGTAATATAACTCGATATCAAGTTATGTACCAGTCCCTCGAAATGAAAAAAAGGGTAAAATGGACATTTAAACTAACAAATAACTATATATATATATATATATATTTGAAAAACATGGCTAAAATAAAATTATTTTTGATAGAAGTAGTCAAAATTCAGATGGACTCTAATTAACATATGTTGTTAATTCGGTATCTCAAATTCTGTTGTTAGATTAACATATAAGACAAACTAGTATAGGTAGGGCCTACATCACACTAACCACAAATTTGCATGATTAAGATGCCGAGTGACATTCCTATTTTCAGCACATATTGCATGAGTGTCACAATTTGTTTTACTGGTGATTTCCCTATTTTTTTTTTTAAGCAAAATAACACCCCGGGTTGGGGGATTGAGGCGTGATCCCTTACCTGTAGATCAAATAATCAAAGTATCATACAATGTCATGTCCCGTCACGGGGGGAGAAAATCAACATTCATTTTAGTTATAAAAACAAATTATTCAGGTTCGATCCCATACGAGTGCGTGAGACCTCACCAAATTCTCCCAAATGTACTAAAAAAAAAAATTAATTAACCCTCATCGTAAAATTCTTTTTTAAAAAATAAACCCTCATAAAATTAATCTCTATTGCTTCCAATATTTGCAGTTAATTTCTTATGAGGAGATCGCGACTCATTTCGTAGATGGAAGAAATAAATGATAAGTGGATTTCAAGAAGTCACAAAATAAATTAAAATTTAATCTGTATTATTTAGCCCATATGGTCATATTTAGGGATTAGATTTGAGTACTGTAGTACAATCATACTGCTAATTAACAAGTAACAGTAAAAAAGTCGGTCAGCCTAAAAAAATTGGCCAACTTTAATAATTAATTAAATATAACTATTCAGAACGATATATAAGATGTTTTTAAAATTTATAAATGTTATGTTTTATTTTAAGCATATATGCTCTCAATTAGTTTGCAGAGTATAAGCTTCACGATGATATGAAACGTACTTCACGGTGCAATTGGATATAGTTTTATTTTGAAATTCTTTTTTTTTTCTGCTAGAGATTAGAGAATAGTGATGATTTTTTTTTTGGAAGGAAAAATGAATTTTGAGAATTTGAGTTGATATAAAATAAAAATATAATAATGAAAGTTGATTTGATATAAATAGTAAAATAATAATTGGATATGATTGGTAATTAGAAATACATGAGTGGTTGAATAGTATAATTTGTGGGAAATATTTAATTATAATGAATTACTGATTAGTGATTTGATTTTTATTTTCCGAAAAATGAGTAGAAGCTATTGCATGGTTGAAGGTGGGAAAAAAATAAAAATAAGTGAATAGTATATTTTCTAAAAAAAAACATTCATAACCAATAGCATCTTGAGGTAAAAAAAAAAAATATTTGCGGAACAAAAATGAGAAAATTCAAAATTCTCATATCCAGTCGCGGCCTCAATTCGTCAATCCAGTAATTTAGGTAATGCTAAAAATCATGTGATTTTATCCGATTCTGAAAAATAAGTTGATCTCCTTTAGTTGTTTCCTAGTGAGCGTATATATAAGTTACAATCCCCTATACGCCTTTTTTATTAAGATCTTATATTATAAGTTTTTAACACACATATATGTATCCTTAAATATCTTGTAACCTTTCAAACATTATATAAAATCACAAAATTAAATAATAAAAATAGCTTATAAGTTTAATTGGTGAAACAACCTATATTTTAAAAAACAAAAAATAAATAATAGAAGAAAGTTATGATTTATAGACGTGCATGGGCCGGGTTGTGGCCATGTCCATATCACGTAAAAAGTTCCCAAATTGCAAGTCTAGTGATTTAGGTCACCCGTCCTTGTGATATTATTTTATTACAAGAAATTTAATTAATTTTGATGCTTTGAGAGTACGTGACAAATCCAATTTGGACAATAGTCATGCAAAAGTCTCGAATCTTACAAGTCTCTCAAAGTCAAAAACATTTAAAAGAAAGTTGAATAATAACAATTATATATGTGCATTGAATTTATATTACCCTCCCCACCAATTAGTCATTAGTTAATTAGGGAAGCCAACATTTCATTGGTTTTTGATCCAATTACACCTAATTTTGACATCTTTGCTCACGGGTAAGTACAAATTTTCACTAACTTTGCACGACTTTTTTTTAATGATCTAATCAAGTCCACACATAGATATATATAAAAAAGTAGTCATATGTATGCATATATGTATGCATGACGTGGGGTTTACTTGCAATTTTTTAAATTACTTTTATTCCATATTTTATTTTATTTTTTGGAATTCTAGCTCCATAAGCACATTATAAATAGACTTACTAGGTTTTTTAGCACTTTTCGTGATGTTAAAATGTTATTTAGCCATTTTTTTTTGAAACTCATGTTTTTTAATTATTTGACTAAGTAAAAAAAATCCAATTTGTTCTTGAGTCAATTTAATTGCACCAAGACACTGTAGTACCGATTACTATAGTTCGACACTGTAGTGTCTAGTTAGTTACGAGTTACTGTAGCTCGTAATTAACTCGACATCGAGCTACAATAACTCGATTTGTGTCATTTTCCTCGTAACAGGAAAGTTTATAAATATCGATACAAAGTTTCGACTAATAAACGAAATATCAAAGAAAGAGCTTCAACACACACGTGTGTGGAATTTGTTTTCTTGGAGTTAGAAATCTGGTTGGACAATTTTTATTTAATTAATTTTTATGCTAGAATTGTAATTTAACTTATTTTAACTAAGGGCGATGCTATTGGCACCTCCAAATTTGATGAGTATACTCACCTTATAAGTTCACCTACCCCCACATTTTCAAATATGACCCAATTGATGAGTTCATCCCCCATTTTTTCCAATTTTACCCTTAGTGTTATTTTCCCCCAAAATACACCCTCCAACCTCTCACCTCCCCCACTTTCTCAATTTGAAACAAAAAATACACCCACCCTCTCAAGAGACTATTCTATTCGACGGCAATGGTTAGAGAAATCCAAACATACCGGAGAAGAAGGATGGTTATTCCCGATGATGATGACGACTTCGTGGATGGTGCACCACCATCCACAACAGTCGAGACGAGACACACAAACTGCACCGCCGCGAAGAAAATGACGAGGTATTGTTATAACTCAACTTTTCCTTAAAATAACTTGCATTTTTGTAGTTTGAGTGTGCTTTATGTAGTTGTATGGGCATGTGTTTGAGATGGGTATAGTTATGGCGCCATTTGGGATCAGAAAATTTTGAAATATGGAACTTTGAAGAAGACAAAATGGCACGGTCGATGAAGCCCTGGTGGCACGATCGATTGTACAATCGTGCCACTTAGCACGCGATGGCTTAGTCATCGGCCAGTGCCACCATCGTGCGCCACTTAGCACAATGCCTTATTCATCGATCGTGCCACCATCGTGCGGCTTAGACACGATGTCTTATTCATCGATCGTGCCACCATCGTGCCACTTGCATTACCACGATGTCTTATTCATCGATCGTGCCACCATCGTGCCTTAATGGCACGATGGCTACATTTATGTAAGACTACATTTCTGCTCTTCTCAAAAGAAGAGCAGATTGCATTGTGTGATGTCTCGAGGAGGGTGTGAATCTGTCGTGAATACATGTGTGTAATCGGTAACAACACCAAGCTCTTCAACATTCACATCATTCTTGGGAGGACAAACAACACTATTTTCCATAGGCAACGAGGCCATACCCTATTAAAACAAAATCAACAAGACCAAAAAACAAACTGTCAAATGACACGATCATGACCATGATCGTTCCACCTTTGATCGTGTCACATGGCAATATGGCACGATCATTGAACATGTGATCGTGCCATATTGCCATGTGGCACGATCGACGTGATGATCGTGCCATGCTGTTGATCGTGCCAATCGGCGGAAAACAATGGTGCAGCAGAAATATCGAACGGTAAAAGTGGATAAATTACATAATTTTCACACTAAATCCACTTCTCATTCTAATTGTTAATTATGTCGATTAAATTCTTAACGTGGAATGTGAGGGGTATCGCTAATCCGGGTAGCCAACGTCATTTGCATGCGTTAATTTCTCGTCATAAATTGCCTTTTGTTGCGCTTTTAGAACCTATGACTTTGCCTGAGTTTAGTTTCTATTGTCGTAGATTTAGCTTTGACGATGGCTTATCTAATTGTTCTAATCATATCTGGATTATGTCTGTTGATCATTTACATTTTGACATTCTTGTTGATCATGCACAACTATTACATTGTAGGTTGACATCTGCTTTGTTGCCTCAGCCTATTTATTTGACTTTTGTGTATGCTAAATGTGATAGAATAGCTAGATATGTTTTGTGGGATACCTTGCGTGAGATTGCAATTAGTATGGAGGGGTTACCCTGGCTTGTTAGCGGTGACTTTAACATTTTTTTGCATGATCACGAGAGGATTGGTAGTATCACTGATAGGTCGGGTGAGATGCTTGATTTTGCCTATATGATTGCGGATTGTGAGTTATTTGATGTGGGGTGTGAGGGCCTATACTTTACGTGGGCTAGAGGTGGGCTTCGGGAGAGACTTGATAGGGCTTTGTATAATGAACACTTGGGTGATGTGTTTCTTTTCTTCTTCACACGCATTTATCTCGTGTTCGCTCCGATCATGCTCCTTTACTCATATCTTGTCGGTTTGTACCGCATGTGCCTCGCTTTTCTTTCCGATTTCAAAGATATGTGGATACGTCACCATACTTTTTGCAGGTTGTAAAGGAAGCATGGGGGCATCCCACTAACGTTGTTTTGGAATGAGGAGCTTACAACACAAATTGAATAGGGTCAAGCGCAGACTCAAGATTTGGAATCACCAGGACGTTTGGTAATGTTTTTGATCGGGTTAGACCGACGATGAGGCGGTTTCAAATGCTCAGTTTGTATATGATAGTTATTCGCCTCCGGCTCATCGGGCTGAGCTACATCGTTGTGTGGCTGAGTACGAGCTACGTTTGAAAATGGAGGAGGATTTTTGGCGCCAAAAAGCTGCAGTTAAGTGGGCAGTCGAGGGAGAGCGCAACACTAAGTTTTTCCACGGATTTGTTAAGCGAGAAGCGGTGTCGCGCTAGAATTCACTCGATTGATGATGATGGAGTGGTGATCACACAGATTCGAGAGATTCGGTCGGCGCCTCGATTCTTTCAGTCTTTATTGACTTCTGACTTGGAGTATCTGACTCCCCCTGTCGATGAGTTCTTTCCTCGGCTTCCTGATTCCGTTGATCTAGATGGACTATGTGTTATGCCGACGGCTCAGGAGGTTCGCGATGCGGTGTTTGGGATTGATCAGTCTAGTGTTTCGGGGCTTGATGGATTCTCATCTTTGTTCTTTCAGCACTGTTGGGATTTCGTCAGATCGGATATTGAGGATGCGGTGGTTGACTTTTTCTCGGGTAATCTCATGCCATCCACGTTCACGGAGACATCTATAGTTCTCATCCCGAAGGTTCCTCACCCTCGAAGTGGGACTGAGTTTCGCCGACACTTTGTCAACGTGACGAATAAGATTATCTCTAAGATTATGAATGCGCGGTTGGTCTCGATTCTGCCTTTGATTGTGTCACCGAATCAGAGTGGTTTCACACCCGGTCGTGTCATCTCAGATAACATTTTGCTCGCGCAGGAGCTTATCCATGATATCAGCTTAGCCACGGAGACTCCTAATGTGGTGATGAAGCTGGATATGGCTAAAGCTTATGATAGGGTGCAATGGGATTTCTTGTATACAACTATGATTCACATGGGCTTCCCCGTTCGGTGGATTGATATGGTTGGTAGTTGTATTGAGCACTGCGCTTCTCTCGTTACTCGTTAATGGTATCCCTTCGGATATTTTCCTTCGACTCGGGATCATCTGCGGCAAGGGGATCCTCTATCTCCTACCTTGTTTGTTCTGGCGGCGGAGTATTTATCCCGGGGATTAGATTCCATTATTAGACGACACCGGGATATGATTTATCGGACGCGACGGGGTTTTCCGGTGACTCATTTGGCCTATCTTTGATGATGTTGTTATCTTCACTAGGGCGTCGGACGATGGCCTCACACGTTGAGGCACTTTCTGAGCACTATTATGCTACTTACGGCACCGTGGTCGGTGTGCGAAAAGTAGATTCTTTCTCCGCCCCACGTTACATTGATGGTCGGGAGCACATGGTTCATGGTGGCCGGCTTTGTTCGCGATGACTTGCCGATGACTTATTTGGGTGTCCCTTTGTTCAAGGGGCGAATGACGAAAGAGCTCTTCCTCCCAGGTGATTCGAAGAATATTGGATAGAGTTCTTTGGGTGGTCGACGCCATCATCCTCCTTTGGTGGTAGGCTCGCTCTTATTCGAAGCACGCTAATGGCCACCCCCGTTGCATATTCTTCAGTAATGCGATCGCTAAAGACAGATTCTTCATCACCGGAGCGGAGATCATAGCTAGATTCTTTTGGGGCTCTACGCGGGATGTAAGAAGACTCATTGGATCGGTTGGGATATTATTTGTCATCCTATTTCTGAGGGTGGGATGGGGTTGCGCCGACTTTCAGATATTGCTGACGCCTTCAGTTACAAGTTGTGGTGGAGGTTACGCGAGGGCCATTCGTTGTGGGCTCAATTCTTGATCGCAAAGAAATCTTATTCAATGGGCTTGATCTCCCTGTAGAGCCTCTGTAACACATAATCATAGTCATCGGTGGAGGCGCTTGAGGCGGATCGGTATTCGAGCCCGGAGGAGCGGATTTTTTGGTCTATTGGCGGTGGTAGTCGTGTCGGTTTAAGGATGATATTTGGTTTGGGCATAGGCCGCTTGCAGATCATTGTTTGGATCGGCCGTTGGGTCATATGACGGTTGATTGGTTCATTCGCGATGGTATGTGGGATAGAGACAGACTTTATCAGGTCATGGTATCCAGATGTGGGCTTCCTGAGAGTCTCATTGAGGATATATCCGGGGTTCCGATTCTTCTGGGGTCAGAGGATATCATGCGGTGGATGTTTACCTCTCATGGTGGGTTCTATGTCTTACTCGCTTGGGATTCTCTCCGGGTAGAAATGCTCGAACCTTATGTATGGTGCCATTTGGAACGATGCTCTTATTCCTACTATCTCTATATTCCTTTGGCGCCTCCTTCGTAATCGTCTTCCGTGGATATCAAGCTTCGCACGTGGCTTCTCTTGCCTCACGTTCTTTGTTGTTGTTGAATAATCCACATTCATCTCCTCAGTCGAATCTATCCTCACCTCTTTTTGATGAATGATATTGTTCATCGTGTGGAATCACTTTCTTCCTTGGTTTGACACTACACTTCCACACACCACCGATATGATATTGTTCCTATCATTTTGGAGGAATCGCACACACGGATCACACACGAGGCACTTGAGTTTCTTGGTTCCCTGCTTGATTTTATGGTTTGTGCGGACGGAAAGGAATAGTGTCAAGCATCGACACATTCCTTTCTTGGCATCTCACATTATTTGGCGGTGGAGCGGTATCTCTGGATTCTTGTTTCGGTCGGCGTTTGAGGCCTTGGATTGGTCCGATCTTCCCTACAGAGTTTTTGCGGGGGAATGCTCCACTACGTTTCACGCAGCTAAGATGGTGATTTGGCGAGCCCCTCGGTCTCCTCGCGGTCAAGCTAAACACGGATGGTTCGTTTGATCGAGACACATTGATTCTTTGGCGGGGGGGATTGATTCGGGGTTAATTGGGCAGACTTATGTTCGCGTTTCACAGTTCCTTCCAGGCGGTGTCTAGCTTTCATGCCGAGCTACTAGCGCTTGAGATCGGATTACGGCATGCCCGACGTTTTCACTTGATTTGGATCGAGTTGGGCAGCGGCGGTGGTCACCACGATCACTTACGTGGCTCTCGCTCTTGCGGAGTTCAACACACCCCGATTCGCATTCGGAACATCTTGAAGGACCTTGATGATCGATTTCCCACATACACAGAGAAGAAATCGACCAGAGATCACCCAGCGAGTTGGGAGCCGCTACCGCCCAGCGATCACATTGTTGATGAGGGCACAACTTCTCACCACCTTCGCTCATTCGGATGGACCAAAATTTGGGATATCCGAGCTTGATTTTCATAGATCATTGGTTCTCCCTATTATTCTTTAGATTTCTCTCTATGATAGTCTTTCTAGATATCGGAGTGATAGGTTATTTGTTCTTTGATTTTCCCCGCCTTGTGGGCATGACATTGTATGACATTTTGATTATTTGATATAAAAAAAAAAACCAAGAAGATACTTACAATATTTGGAGGAATCAAATCTTTGTTGTCCATTTAAGTTGTTGTGTTGGTGTCGAAAAAACTAGGGTTTATGAGAACAAGGTTTAAGTTTTTCTCAAGAAAGAAGAATAAGAAGAATAAGAATGTAGTTGAAGGATGTGGGTGGGTGTGTTTTAGTAGATTTAATTGAAATGAATGATGTGGGTGTATTTAGAGATTGGGGGGTGTATTTAGAACTTGGCTTTTTAGTAAGGGTATTATAGTCTTTTAACTTAATGGCATTTTTGAAATTTTAGAAAGTGAGTGTACTCATCAAATTTGGGGGTACCAATAGCGCCACCCTTTAACTAATCAAGAACTATTGGAAGTTGGCATCCTATATAGGGACCCATACTGATACTGATACTATGATGAAAATTTCAAAAACAAAATCTTGCAAGAAAAGTGAAGATGAGGACATTTTATCTGCAAGCCCTTTTCAATTGGGACCAGATTTTCTATTCTAATTTCATGTTTCATTTCATATTTCTCTTAACTTGATGAATAACACGTGTTATCGAGATAAATATGTATCATTGATTGTTTTAATATATTTATATATGTCATTCATTCGGATGATGAAATATGAAAGTGGAACAGAAAATCTGAATCATTCTCAATCATTCGTGTGAAATATTAAAGCTAATGTCAAACGCTAGACTTTTTAATGAGAAAAAATAAATCAAATCCTATTATTTGATTGAGAAGTTTAGTGAAACAACACTTATATAAATATTTTTGGTAATTCTTCACTTAAATATTATAATTGTTGCATCGATAGTCTAAAACGAAATACTGTTCTTTTTATTACAAATAATATAACTTTGTATTTATATTTTATTGGGCTTTTCCAATTTTTTTTTCTAATTCTCACTAAATAATGAACATATAACATATACCCTTAGAAGATTATTCCAGAATTGTTACCCATGAATGCCAAACTAATTATAGTAATGTAAAATAATTTCAATTCAGACCCAAATCACCTCTTTCAATTTTGAGACCAATTAACAAAATTATGGACACGATAAATTTCCACTAAGTTTTGTTTTTTCAACAATCTGCTTGTTTCTTAGTCATATTCTAGTTTAACTGTAGCTTCTTAATTAATAATTAACCCACACAGAACTATAGTCACCAACCAAGGTTTATGTTCTATGTAAATTTAAATTCTAAGGTTTACAAGTAATTCTGGTTAAATTTCACCTTTTAGGTTGGTAAGATACTGGTGAAACGACAAAAGAATATGAACACAGCAACAGAGCATTTTAGTCAAAAGAAGTGCAAAGTGGTAGATTTTAGATTTTTAGTAGGTAGATAAGATTAATATGGATATATTAATTAAATTTAAATTAATGGTTGGTCAATTGAGAGGCCGTGCATTTTGACCTGGTTCTAAATGTAACGGGTTTGATCCATATTGACAGAGGCGGAGCTAGACCCGAAACATTGGGGTTGAATTCTTTTTTTTTTTTTAGGGGAAAGCTAAATCAATAAAAAATAAATATTTAATACTAAGAATTAATATGTTAAAATAAAATATACATATAAAAAAATGAGTTTTCAAAATTTTGGGGGACTATAGAAGAGGATACGCCTCTGCATATTGATTAAGCACGCGAGTAAACTGTAGCATATAGGCAAGAACCAAATCCATTTCCCAGAGGCCAGAAGTATCCTATCCGGAAAAATCATAAAACCGCCCACAACGAACAATACCTCTTTAGGGATTCGATTTATATGTCATAAAATAGTATTTATTTTATTATAAAAATACACATAAACATGCAAGTGTGGAATAAAATAATACTGAAATATAATTAATTTGCAATAAAAAAAATATGAATTGGATCCATAAAACTTAATTGTATTTTTAGTTTCATGAAACCTATGGTTGATGCATCCATATTTCCTGTAAACTTTTTTTATAACTCAGCTTCCAAGTTTGCGCCCGATTGATTATGCATAGGGTCGTAGCAGTTCTAGCCCTCAATGTTGCCATCAAGTTAAACGGGGGATGTGCCTGATTAGTATTATAGTTAGTATTATAGTTGGATCAACTGAGTGTCATCAAAGTCCTATTCTTAAAGGAATGAATAATGCTTTCCACTTCTTTCCCAATTCAGATATGCCCCAGGGCTACTCTCCTTGTAATTTCGGGGCTACTCTCCTTGTAATTTGTTTTGCTCTAATGCTAACATATGCTTGACGAAAGCAGCCACACAGTTAGACATATATATTATTAGATGGGATATAATTAGAGAAATCGGTAAAAAGAATTGTTGGATGTAGTTACTGGACCATGGTAGTTGCTTGGTTGCTGGGCTCAGGGCCCAATTTATTTTTAAGGGCCCATTTTCGGATAAGTTCATCCAAGCTGATCTTTGATATTTCTTAATAAATAATAATATCATATATTTATATGGGTTTCTCCAATAAAAAAAAAAGATAACTTGTATGGGTTACTTGTGAAGTATTATTTTAAATAAATGATTCGAACTGATGAGCTCGCTCAATGAAAAATAAATAAAATTACTCAAGTTTTTTTTTATTTGAAATCTTTTTCTCATTATTATTTGATTGGTGTTTTTTTTTTTTTTGATAGATTGATTGGCGAACTTAAGTGCGTTATCTAACATCTGAAAAGATTTCTTAAATTTCAAAGCTGGTTAACCTTTTTTTGGGCTTTTGTACCTCTCTCTTGGGCCATATAAAGCCCAGTAAAAGTTAAGAGAGAACATTAGAGTAGGGATGACAATGAGTATGATTCGGGTAGAATTTTATATCCTCCATCCTCATCATCATCCTCATTTATTATATTCATACCCATCCACATACCCACACCCATTGGGTATTCAGTTTTCATACCCATCCTATACCCATCGGAGGATCGGGTATTCATACCCTACCCATACCCTATTACCACTTATAATTGTATTTTTTCAAATTTAAGTTATTTCTTTTTTTTTAAAGAGAAATCTAAGTTGTTTAAATAAAGATATAGATATTTACTAAATTCTTGAGGAAACAACAAGGAAAAAAGAATAAAGATGAGAATTAGCGAACTAAATATTATAAAAATATACCAAAATATTAAAAAGGATTAAACAAGAGTGTTATATAAATAGCGAACTAAATATAAATAAATAGAGTTGTATAAATAAAAAATATATGTAAAATATTATAAATAAATATATATATATATATTATATATATTATTATTATTATTATTTAATTGGGTATCGGGTAGGGTATGAGTATGATGTATCTAGACCCACCTCCATACACATACCCGAAAATCTACATGCCCACGTACCCATTTATTTAATCGGATACAAAACTACCCTCCATACCCTCCTCTGTTAGGGTCGGGTATCGGATCCTCCATTGGGTTCGGAGGAAATTGTCATCCCTACATTGGAGTCCTCGTAGGGCCAACAGACATTTAATTTTCTTTTATTTTAAATAGATTTCTTCAACTCTTCTTTTTTTAAGTATAATTACAAAGTTTCGATAGGGGTGGGACGGATGAGATTTGATCTCAGGTCAATAGACTGGGTTATAAATGTTCAAACCAACTCTTCTTAAAAATACAATAAATGCTTTAAATATGTTGTCTGCCAATATAATTGTCTTACGGTTATTAATTAATGATGCGTGCATTTGGTTAAATTCTACATTATGCATTAAAAAAATTTATTACCAGCAAGGATTTTGGTTGATTGGGCCTAAAATATTTGGGCTCTTGCATTAATCTACTTAATTAATGGGTATAACGTGAGTAATAGATGATTAATATTTTTTTCAACAAATCAGATCTATTCAAATCTAATATATATGCAAATGTTGTTATTACTCTTACTATGTTACTATCATTCTCCTTAAATTTCAAATTAATTAAATTATATAATTTACTTTGGATATAATTCGACCAAAATGGGTTAAACTAATTTTCCAATTAATTATTAATTCCATCCATTAAAGAAAAGGTTAATTGTGTAATTTTTGGGTGTCTATGAAGTATGAAGTAAGATTTTTAAGAATAATTTCATCTTTGGCAATAAATGAGGACCAAAATTGAAGTTGTCTTATCTACAATTATCCCCTTCAAAACTTCAACATTTCTGTCCATTCTTTTATGACAAAAACTCCTGTTCGACCGCCGGTCGATGGCGGTCAAAATCCGTCGAGGCGAATCTAACCCAAATCCAAATCATGAAAAAATTAGCTACGTGCATGGAAGCCTGGTATATGGACTAGGTGGTGGCCCATGCCTATGGGCCATGCCACTAATAAAAGTAAAAAAAAAAAGTGATTCAAATTTTTAACAAACCTTTTTTAAAGGTTCAAAGAATACACATCGACCCATCCGATGCAAGCCTCGCGCCTCCTATAGACGTGGGACTTAAGGTGGGCCCCATATATATTGCATTAACGTGATTTCTTTGCTTTTTTAAGCTTGTTGGTCTTTGGTTCGCTTTAGCAATTTTTACCGAATTTTGTGCACGATTTTGGATAGTTAATTATTGTAGTTTTCAAAAACGTATTAGCCGCCCTTCTAAAACGTATTAGCGCTTCTTCCTAAATGTATTAGTAGTTTCTCAAGAGTATTTTAGTATTTCTCATGAATATACTCCCAAATGTATTAGCGATCCTCAAAAAAGTATTAGTAGTTCCTCGAAAAAGTATTAGTAGTTAAAATTCCGAGTATTTTTAGTTTCCTGAATATAATTAAATTTTTCTCCCGAAATGTATTAACAGTTCTTCTGAAAAGTATTAGCCGTCCTTTTAAAAAGTATTAACAGTTCTTCTGAAATGTATTAGTAGTTCCCTGAAGAGTATTTTAGTATTTCTAATGAATATAACTCCCGAAATGTATTAGCAGTCCTTCAAAAAAGTATTAGTAGTTCCTCGAAAAAGTATCAGTAGTTTCCTTGAATATAATTAAATTTTTCTCCCGAAATGTATTAGTTGTCCCTTGGAAAAGTATTAGTAGTTACTCGAAAAAGTATTAGTATTTTCCTAGAGAGTATTTTAGTAGTGCTCCTACAAAATATTAGTATTTCCTATAAAATGTATTAGTATTTCTTCATAAAAGTATTAGCTGATACTAATACTTGTATCATTTGCTGCAATATTCATTTTTCGGATCACCTGGAAAAAAAAAACAGAGCAAATCTTCAACTTATTCCTTGGAGGTGTGATTAATGTGAATGAGGTAGGAAACGAAAGACGACGGTATGGCAAGTCATGAAGTCGAACCGTTTTTTTGTTGGAATTTGCATGATTTTGGGTGATACTTGAGTTGTAAGCTGAGGATGCAGACACTTGTTAGTCGAAGCCCTCGATCTTAACTGGGGCTTATTTATTAATACCGATAAAAGGGGCAAATTTTTCGGTGGTTATGTTCATTAGAGAGGTGAAAGGGTTCAACAGTTGTTTGTGGTGTGCTGTAAGGCTCTTCGCTTTGGTTTCGCTTTGGTTTTGCCGTTTGGGGATGAGGAATGATAGCATGCAGAGAAGTGGTGGTGGCAGAGCACTGGTGCCACTTTCGGGTAGGGTTAATAACGAGATTATTCCAAACTCGTTTAGTTGCGAAATGGATCTAGATCTGTCTAACGAATCTAGATCCGTTAGACGGTCTGACAGGAGACTAGCTCTTCTTTTATTGGGCTTTTTCAGTATACATCAAAGCCAGAGTAGATTATTTATGTCTAATCTATTACGGAAAAATAATACAATTATTGACCTAAGAATGAAACTTACTAATTACTATCTATTTAAAACGTTCACAAAAAATAATTTTTTTTTTAAATCTTAAGGATATATTGGAATAACCTTTGGTCAATTCAAGATTATGTTTGATTTAGGTCGATATAATAAGTCTGGAGAATAATTAACTGGACCAGTTTTGACATATGAATCAAATTTTATCATGTAATCTATTTAAAAAAAAAACTATTTATATTACTATATTTCTATTATACGTTTTTTATCTAAAGATTTTTGAAATTTAGATGAGACCTAATATCATTTAACTTCCAAAATTATTTTATAATATATGTGTATATATAAAAAATTATAAGATATATGTATATATAAGATATAACGCTTGAGGAATTTCGGACCATTTTTATATGCAATGATTATATGTCCGTAGGCACTTTGACCAATTAAATTAATGTAAATTTGAAGAATTTGAAGAATAAATTTGTAGAATTCATTTCATCTTGTTCTAAAATATTCAGCTAAATGTCCTTTATTTTATCATGAAATGATGAAAATCAAATCAACCATCTTAATATAACATGTTTCCAACTATTGTCAATTTTCCACCATTCTTGAAAATCTTTGTCACAAATTGATGACATATGATTCTTGTGAAAACACAAAAAGGTACCGTGCTAATAAATGTCGCAGTCAAAGTTTATGACACGTCTTTTGCCAGCCACTTTTATAATTCATTTGACCTGCAACCAAAATGTTAGAACAATGGAATCTATTGATATTTTCACTTTCCTTCTTTCATACGAAATCAAGCAAAATTAAATGCCCAACATTTGGATTTTAATGGAAGGGATATGAAAAATTCTGTTTTGGTATGAAAATGTAACAAGTTTTTTAATCTTTTTAGAATAAATATAATTCAATAAATAAATGTGATGATAGTTGTATTTTTATTTTATATGCTTTCCCTTAGGATGTGCTTTAATAATAAAAAAAAGTAAGATGGAGAAAAATATATAATTTCTTAATATATTTTGAGATCCAAACAAATGACTCCACAAGTTCTTATTTTTTATTTGTTTTTTTTTTTATCTTGATTTCGTCCTAAAATCATCACGTTTATTTAATTTTATGGAGAAGTTGGCGCAAACACTAAGGGGATTTAGAATTTATGTATAAACAAATATATGTTTAGTTCTATAAATTTTGATAATATTTTTATAGGGTGTAGAATAAGAATATGATTTACTATGTGGCCTGATTTTAATTTTTTTTAAGTTATGGTAAATTGATAATTTATGTATGGATCATATGTAAGTGGTGGAAGTCCCTAAAATAATGTTATTAAAAAATAATAACATATCATTGAGTAAATAATAAATTGATGGTAATGAAGTCCAATTTCGTGATTATGGTTTGGATTTTATAATTCATTAGATAATTTTTATATAGTGGATCCTACTGCAATAATGTTATTCGAAAATAGTCATATTGTGTGTTATGTAAATATATGTAATTGTGGTGGGCTTCAACAATATAGTGTACATACAAAATTAAGATTATATGGTTAGAAAGTATTTTTAATGGAAAACAAGAAGATAAAAATATGATATTTCTAATGAGATTTCTTAAAACAAGTATGATTTGAAATATTGTTCTTCAATTTTTTTTTAAAAAAAAAGTTTGTAACATGATTACATCTCCAAATTATTCTTTTCCAATTATCTTTAGTTTTTTTTTCTTGTATGGAAAATCTCTTAATGAGCATGCTTTTTCCAAAATTAAATTTCATAAATTACCAAAAAGAAAAAGTTTTAGTTATATCATAGGAATGTTTGAGAAATTATTTATATATACCATGAATAATAGAAGTTTTGGTCAAAATTAATCAAGGGCCCTAAAAATTAAGTTTAGTAAGAATAATCTCAAGTAGATAAACTCATAAAATGTAATTATGTCCACACATCAGATTCCACATGATTATAATATTCACTAAACACAAATACTCCTATTAATACCATCATTTTAATTTTTAAGTATACTATTTAAGTGTATTCAGATAAATTATAATTTTTTATACTATAAATATCACGATCGCATATCGTCTTATGGTGCGACCGTCTCACATAAACCTGTGAAATAAAAAATTCAAGAAACTAACTGAACTAATAGAGGCCCCTACTCAATTTGAGAAGTTTAAATACCCATCAACCCAATAATATATCTCCATACTTCTCATCAATACCCACTTCCCCTTATTGCCCCATTCAACAAACTTGCCTCAACCCAGGACTCTGTTTGTTTGCAATTGAATTATAAACATGGAAAAAAAATATCAGGATTACACAATAGTCAAACAATATGTTTATTTATAACACAATATTTTGTTTCTTGATTAGGAGTATTTGTTAAACCGAGCAAGTGAAAAAATTGTTATAGTAGGTATATAATTAATTAGACTTATTGCCAATATTTAATTGCTAATAAATATGGATGGATAAAATTAAAAAAAAAAAAGAAGGAAGCAGTTATAGTGCGTTCCAACTATGGAGGTGGGTTTTAAATTTTTGACCCATATTTTATTACAATTAAATCTCTTATTACATTAACATAAATAATGTCATTATATATATTTGATCTGTATTAATGATATTGTATTTTTATAAAAAAATCCAATTATATATATTTATTTAGCCATATTGGTAATCTTGGTTTCTTTTTTCCTTTTCTTTGAGTACAAGTTTTGGGAGGCGAGGGACTAGTTGGAATCATACCCCAAACCTCTAGGCGAGTGTGAGAGTCTTGGGAGTAACGGTTGGAGGGGAGATAAATTTCAAAGAAACTGAAATATACAGGGTTGGAACTCTAGTCAATACTCTTACAAATGGTGATTGATACCACTTGAGCTACAAGCTCGTGGTAACCACTAGACTATTATTAATAATATTGTATTTTAATAAAAAAATCCAATTATATATTTTTTTAGCCATATTGTTAATCTTGGTTTCTTTTTTCTTTTTTGAGTACAAGTTTTCGGAGGCGGGAGATTGGTGGGAATTGAACCCCAGACTTCTAGACTGAATACGAGAGTCTTTAACCATTAGACTACTATCCAATTCTCGTAACATTATTAGTTTCTAAAATATGTAGAAAAGTGTAATTTGAATTTTAATCACATTAAGGGAATTTGATTCAAGAAACCAAAAGAGGCAAAAGCCAAACAGGGCGCAAAGGTGTCAACTAAAGGGTGGTGGTCATTAATACAGACAAATTTGATTCAAATCTCTGCTCCATCAAATTGTTTGTGGGGTGGAGGTCGGGGTTCATATCTCTTCTCCATCAAATTGCTCCCATATATGCGGTAGTGAAGATTTGGTGGGAACTCATCTTGAATAAATCCGTGTGGGTTCGATTCGGGGAGAGATCGTTATTAGTAGATTGGGGGTCGAACATAATTGTTCTCTTTACAGGAGGATCTGGTTGTCTCGGGCCAGACACCGTCGAAGCCTGGCCAAGTGCGTCACATCCATGATTTCCTTGGCGGCAAATGAATGCGGAATGGAAATGTTGTCTCGGGCGTAGTCGGGCGTGGCGCAGGCGAGTTATCAAAAAAAAAAAAAAAAAAAAAAAATGATTAATGCATCAAATAAAAATGAGAAACACAACAAAATAAATTCAAAAAAATTTAAAAAGCAGTCATTACCAGCATTAATGAGAGCTATCAAAGGAAAGCCAAAAGGTCTTTGTATTTTGCGTGGCATTAATTCACAGCTGTCCTTTTGTGTTCTCATTGCATTTAATGCCACGGTCCCTACTTTTTCTTAGAATCTCAAATTCAACCCTCTCTAATAATTTCTCCCCCCCAAAAAAATAAAATAAAATAAAAATATTAAAGAAATTTCCCATAAATATCCAATATAAATTCATGATTACATTAAATTCTTTCATAATGGGGCACTTTAAATAATTATAGTAATTTGCATCATCATCTTCTTTTTTATATAACGGATTTCATTTCACTCATTACCCACCCACCCTACCCCCACCCCCCCCAAAATCCCCATTCTATATAAATCTATCGGCTAAGGTCACTCTGTTCCTCTCGTGTGTGTTTTTTTTTCTCTGTATTTCTTTTTTGTATTTGGGTTCTGCAAAATTATTCTTTAGTGGGGATGGCCGCTGATGTCAGTTCTTTGGTCAGAGTGATGAACGGTGGTGATGTAAATGAGTCGGGGAAATCGACGGCCCCGATCACTAGGGACTTGCTTGGGGGGTGCTGTACCCTTGACTCAAAGGAGTTGGACCTCGACCTGCAAGTGCCTTGTGGATGGGAAAAACGCCTCGATTTAAAGGTATAAATATATATATTTTTGTTTGTTTTTTATTTTTTCTGAATTTTTGCGAGTTTTGATTTTCTGTTTGATTGTTGATTATCTAAGAGTTGATTGTTTTAATGCATGAGCTTAAAAGGAGCTGGGTTCTCCTGTAAGAAGAAACCCCCTTTTGATTTTAATTTTTTTGTTGTTCCGTCTGTAAATTTCTTTAGTTTTATGAAAATGATTTGAATTTCCTTTTTTTTTTGGTTTTTTTTTTAATTTTGGCTGTGATAATCGTTTAGCTTTTTTTCAACTGTATAATTAATTGAATTAATGCCTTATATCCGTTTTAATCAGAATCTCAATTTCCAAATTCATGGGCATTCATGAGCAATTCATGAATTATATGCATTTATTGAATTTATTGTGGTATATAATTATTTAGGAAGCTGTCATTATAGCAATCTGTTGAGTTGTCTGATTAATGATTCTTTGTTTGTATGTGTGTGTCTTTTGGTAAGTCCTCCTTTAGGACTTCATTGATTATCTTTTCATGAACAAAAAGGTGTATTATATCTTAAGGGATAATGGAGGTTTACTGGCTAAGATTGATCATTGATGTGTATAAAATTATTAAATTTACAAAATCTTGAAATTTGATATCAGAATAATCTGGTGTAGGTATTTGTTTAATTGTTTATTTATCTTTTTAGAAAAAGTCAATGGTGTTAAATTAGTCAACCAATCTGGCCACGGGTATTAGTCTTCTGTGAAGAGGTCCGAGTTCGAGTATCTGCAATGATAGGGCCGAGTTTTCTAGAGAAAAAAAATAGTCAACCAATCCTCTTGGACCCCATTTTATGGATTTTTAGATTCTCTTCAATTCAAAATCCTATGGTGCTCATGTTTCTGATATTCTATTACCTAACATTATCAGAACATGATTCAATCTATTATTGGTTTCAAAAACTTGTTACTCTTGTTACATAAACAACTGATGCATTCTTTTGACTGTTATCAATTTACTATTATGTGTGTAAAAATGAAAAACTGATGTTAATTACATTTTTGTGTATGATCACAGTCAGGAAAAGTCTATCTCCAGAGATGCAACTCATCAAACTCATCCTCTTCGACTTCGGAAAACAAGCCGCGGAATATCAAATCGACGGCCAAGTTTCAAGACCTGAATTTCCCTCCATCATCAAAGCAAACGTTAAACCTTTTCGACGAAGCTTGTTTAGACCTAAAGCTCGTTTCGCCATTGTCGGCCTCACCATCATCCTCCAATTATCAGAGCGTGTGCACTCTCGATAAAGTGAAGTCAGCGCTAGAGAGGGCCGAGAAAGAGTCTGTAAGAAAACGCTCGATATCCATGTCCAAGTCATCTTCCCCGCGGTCAACTTCTTCGTCGTCCGTCAAAGACGGCGATCTTGACGAGGACGAGGGATCAACAGCCTCGATTGCTGCTGGGTGCCCTAGCTGTTTGCTGTATGTGCTGATCTCAAGGGGAAACCCGAAGTGCCCTCGATGCAACAGTAACGTCCGTTACCGTGGCAGCGAAGAAACCTAGAATTGATCTTAATATATCTATTTGAAAGATTTTGATGAGAGCCATGAAAAATGGTTCTATTTTTTGTAAAGATAGAAAAACAGGTTTATAAGTTAAAGAATGGTATATAATCTTTTGAAAGGTTTGGGTTTTTTTTTGTTCTTTCTTGTTTGTTGTAGAATATGGTTAAGTTAATTGTGAAGATGAAATCATCTTTTGGGCATTTATATCATCCTTGGGCTCCTTGCTTAAAAGTTGTCATATGAAGTGTGTTGTGAGGGTGCTGAAATTCTTTAAATGTGGTCATGGGATTGAAAATTGATGAAATATCTATTCAAAATTGAATAGAAGAGAATAGAAGTGCTATGCTAATTTTTCATGGTTTACAGTTAAGATGTGTAAACGAATCGAGTAAAGTTGAACATAGTATTGTTCAGGCTTGTTTGAAAGTTTCTGAGCTTTAAAAATTGTGTTTGAGCTTGGTTTGATTGCCAATCGAATTAAACTTGATCGAGCTGAACACGAAACGAGCTTGAGTGGCTCGATACTTTTACACGTATAATGTTTTATTTACTAATCAAGTTGGGTTCGAACATAGCTTTGTATTTTCTGGAGCTGAAAATTGTGTTCAACCTTGGTTCTTTATGTTTACGATCCAGCTCAAACGATGAACTTTTAACCACCGATCTTGAGTCGATCGAGTTGTTTGGTTCGTTTTTTAGCTCTGCAAGGGAAGGGCTCTTGATTCGTATACTTGGGACTATCAGATTTCCACTTTTACACCTGAAAACGACTTTGCGTCCATAATTCAGTCGAGTTGAATAAACCATGATTGGCACTTTAGAGAACAACAGAAAAAGCATCATAATCGCATAAATAACCAAGAATCTTCTAACAATAAGGTGAATAATATCTAAAAAACTATTTCTTGATAATAATTTATTAATAACCCGTCTCTCTCCTTACTTCAATTTCATCCTCGCTTCAATAATAATTTACTCTCCAAATGCAGATTCTTGTCCACATCACTCTCAAAGATTTCATGGGCATTAATTAAATGCCAGAGGAAAAATAAAATAAATAATTTTTTTTTTTTTGAAAAAATGTCTGTCCATGGGGGGTTTAAATGAGGCAAAATTACTGCAACCCACTAGATTGTTTCATTTATGCACCTAACAAATAATAAATGAGAATTTATTTATTTCCTGCTACCATCTTTGAATATGCACACCTACTTTCTTGCAAAAGATTTCAATTTTTTTTTTTTTTTTTTTACAAAATTGTATGCAAATTTTAATGCAATTTTTGCTTGAATGTGCTTTTCCTGTTGGATTTTGAAGGAAGACTTTAAGATCAAACTCTGAAGAGAAGCTGCTAATTTTGTTCCATTGCTATTAATATACTCTGGCTGCTATTCAGGTTATTAAATTTACAACATAGAATCAAGTGAAAGAGTTGTTTTTTTTTTTTTTTTTTAATTTCTTTGGGGGATAATCAGTCATCAGATAAGAAATAAATTCTGGAGATTATTTATCTGTGTGATTGAAATATCCATATATTTAATGCGTATATCAAATTTAATTTTTTCGTGTGTATTAAATTGACATTTTTGCAAACAAATTAATATTTGCACCTATAGCAATAACCTAGATAAATATATGTGTTGAATATTGGTGGATTAATTGAGATTAATGGTACAAGATATATGGAAAAACTTACCCAAACGCCATAAATGCCAACGAGATATATAATTTCTGCGATAAATGCTAATTGTGCCTTAAAAAATCACCATTTTAAATAAATTAACTAATTTATTTTTATTTTAATGCATTTACTATATAAATTAGACTGATTGATGAGCACGTAAAAGATACCTTATTGAGGGGATATTCATGTTCTTGTATATTGAAAAAACATTAATTGACAAATTAACATGTTGTAGTAATTTTTTTTTTTAAGTTAATCTGTATATTGACCATTAATTGTGATAAGGGCAAACGATGGTCCGGGCCGACCTGATAGGCCCATAACATTGGGCCGACCTGATAGGCCCATGACATTGGGCCGAATTCGACAAGTCTAGGAGTGTTTGGCCGATCGATGATATCGGGCATTAGATCAAAAATGATAAGGCCCATAGCCTGGATTGTTAAGCGTTAAGTAATGGGCCGATCCGTGGAGGCTTACGAAAAGAAGAGATTAGTATAGGGCACCGCCAACTCGGGGCTTGGTCTATCATCAAGCCCAAGTTCAAGTTGTGATGAGCCGACCTGTATAGATTTAGCAGTGTTGAGTTGACTGTTGTGGACGGATTCTGATTTGGCATGACCTTAGAAGAAACAGCCGGTTCGGCGTATGAGATGAATAAAGGCCGAGATGCCTCAGAAGATTTAAAAGGTTTGTATCAACACAAAAGAGTCACATTGCTCGAGAGATCGGAGGTCCGGTATTACATGAAATTAGGGTTTTTAACGAGATCCGATCCTAACCTAATGATGACTCGACACCAAATCGTAACGGAATCCCTGATTTTACGAAACCCTAATCCGAGCTAAGGTATAAAAGGCCCAAGCCCGGTTTATTCTAACCTAATCCCATTTTTTTGTTACATTGCTTTTTCTCTCTCTATCTATCTTCCTTCTCACAATACTTGACTTAAGATCGGAGAGGTGCGCTGAGCCCCCTCCCCTCCCCTTTGTGCGGTCTCGTGGTGGTCTTCAACTAGAAAGGTGATCGGCGAGGAGGGTAAGTTTTGGGAGTAAACAAGTGGCGCCGTCTGTGGGAAACATTGAGCAGACGTGAGATTCTTGATTTTGGCTATGGAAGAGGTTAGGAGAAGTTTGGAAGATGATTTGAACCGTGACGCCGAGATACTCCTGCGTAGTCACGCAGAGAGATGTTGCACCTCCGCCCCCACCACCCCGGTGAACTGGCGGGCGGTGCAAAGGACGGAGCGGATGGACAGACGCCTATGTCTGCGGGGAGTATAGATTTGAGTCCAATGTTCTTTGAACAATTGGGAGGCTTCATCACTAGAGTCAGGAGCGAGGCACGGTGGAGGCGCTTGAGGAGATCTTCCACCGCCACCGCTCACCGTGGTCCCCTCCGGTGGTTCCTCCTCCTCCCGTGGTCCCCCCTCCTATGGTCCCTCCCGGAGGTAGGAGAAAAGAGGTAGGCGGCCTACTTATGGCGGAGGAAGACATTCATCAAGGCGGAACATGTGTCTACCGAGGACCAAGATTGGTCGAATCGGATGGATGACCTCCACCGTGAGGTGCGAGATATTCATCTAGAGAGTGGGCTGAATACCGGGAGAGCGGCGGAGTCGGGTGAGAGATCGGGAACACCCTTCTCGGAAGAGGTAATGGCAGACGAGCTTCCTACCTCATACCGAGCTCGAGCTTGAATATGATGGTACCACGGATCCGTGGGACCATCTTTGCCGATTTGAGAACGCAGCTCTACTACACAGATCACGGACGGCGTGATGTGTAGAGTTTTTCCTACCACTTTGACGAAATCGGCTCAAAGATGGTTTAGTCACCGCCCTGGGCTCCATTCGAAATTTTGATGACTTTAGTTTGGCTTTCCTTAACCAATTCACGAGTTCCGTAAGTACCAAAAGGCGCCCGACCTTGTTTAGTATCAAACAGAGAAGGGGAAGGACTTCAAGTTATATCCAGAGGTTTACAAATGGCAAAGTTGGAGGTGCCGTCGGCCTAGTCCGAGAATTTTGGCCAATGCCCTAGCTCGGGGCCCGAGGATGGGGAGTTCTTTGAATCATTAGTGATAGAGCCTCGCTAAGACATTTGACGAGCCGTTAGCTCGGGCGGAGAAATATATAAACTTGGAAGAGGCGAGAAAAATGAAAAGAGAGGAAGGAGAGAAGAGAAGAGACGAGGAGGAAGATAGGGAAGACAAAGTACCTCGTAAGGTTTGTCCGAGGCAATGGGGGAAAGGCCGAGGTTTGAGAAAGTATACGCCTTTGGCCGTTCGTGGCGAAGTGCTTATAGCTATTGAGAGGCATCCCGACCGAGATGGCCAAAGGCACACGCAGAGGCACCAAGAAAAGCGAAATGTAAGGAATTTTGTAGATTTCACAATGAGTATGGGCACACAACGGATCGGTGCACACACCGAGGATGAGATCGGACGGCTCATTCAAGCGGTCACCTCGTGGGAATTTGTGTACATTGACAAAAAGGAGAAAAAAGGGGAGTATAAGAGGGATAACCGGGATATCATCAACCTCGGCGGGGCCGGAGCGTAGGGGAGAGGAGGAGCTACCTCCACCTCCGCCCCACCCTCGGCGTGAGGTCATCCGGATGATTGTTGGAGGGCGGCGGAGGGAGATTCGAGGCGAGCTCGGAAAAATTATGTGAGAGCAAAGCGAGCGCGCGGATCGGGTGCAAGAAGCGATTGAAAGGTGGAACAGTCGGTCAAGGCCGAATATCCAATTTGGACCAGAGGATTGCAAGGCATTGTGACACCTCACGGTGATGCCCTTGTGGTCACAAATGACGATCTCTAATTATGATGTGCAAATGGGTATTTGTGGATACCGGGAGTTCAAATGGATATTCTATTCTATGATTGCTATAGGAAGATGGATCTCCGTGTCGGCTTGGAGACGGTGGACACGGCGTTGTTAGTCGGATTCGCTGAGGATGATCCAACCAATAGGTATGATTACTTTGCCTGTCTCTTTTGGGTAAGGAGCCTAATCGTAAAACTAGAATGATTCGGTTTTTGATAGTCGAAGCACCGCCCTCTTATAATGTCATGTTGGGTAGACCGGCAGACTAAATGCCTTTCAAGCAGAGATAGTGTCGATACCATCTAAAAATGAAATTTCTGTGGGAGAGAAAGTAGGAGAAGTCGATGGTGATCGATATATGGCTAGAAAATTGTACGTAGAAAGTATTCGAGGAAGCGAGAAGGGGAGTGCTTTTGATGATGATAGAAACAAAGACAAGTTGGTTAGGTTGGGCGAACGATGGAGCATGTCCAGCCCAATGATGAAATGATGATGGTCGAGCTAGTTTGGTGACCCCGATAAGGTCACTAAGGTCGGAAAAGAGTTGATGATGAATTAAGGGATGAGTTGGTAGAGTTCTTAAGGAATAATGTGGATGTATTTGCTTGGACAAAATGGAAGACCTGGTGGGAATAGATCCAAGCATCGCCGAACATAGGCTTAATGTTAATCCATCATATAAGCCGGTAAAGCAAAAGAAGAGAACTTCGGTCCTAAGAAGGATGCTATAATTAGGGCGGAGGTGCAAAAGTTGTTGAAAGCAGGGCACATTAAAGAAATCCATTTCAGAATGGCTATCTAATGCAAGATTGGTTCCGAAACGGAGGACGATTGGCGCATGTGTGTGGACTTTAGGGATTTGAATCGTGCTTGCCCTAAAGATTATTACCCATTGCCCAATTGATCACCGGTGGATTCGACGTCGGGATGTGAACTCGCTTAGCATGATGGATGCATCACAGGGATATCATCGGATCAAAGCAGCGAAAGAAGACCAAAAAAGAGTATGCTTCACCACCTCTTTTGGTACATTCTGCTATGTAGTAATGCCATTCGGATTAAACAATGCGGGAGCCACATACCAAAGGTTGGTAGATAAGATGTTTGGGAAGCAGCTCGGCAGGAACATGGAAGTGTACGTAGACGATATGTTGGTCAAAAGTATAAAAGTTGTGAATCATGTGCATGATCTGGCCGAAACGTTTGACACCCTAAGGAGGTATAGGATGAAGCTGAACCCCAAGAAGTGTGCCTTTGGGGTCAGGTCGGGAAAGTTTCTAGGGTACATGGTAACGGAGAAAGGAATAGAGGCCAACCCGGAAAAGGTCAGGGCCATTAGAGAGATGACACCACCTCGGGATGCCAAAGATGTGCAGTGTTTAACAGGTCGGCTAGCAGCATTGAATCGCTTTATTTCACGCCTTGCAGAGAGAAGTTTGCCCTTTTTTAAGGTCTTGAGGAAAGCCAAAAAGTTTGTTTGGGATGAAGAGTGTCAGAAGGCTTTCGAGGACTTGAAAAATTACTTGGCTGATCTATCATTGCTAACTAAGCTGCGTTTCTGGGAGCCCCTATACCTCTATCTTTCTAGTAGGGGAGCAAGGGGTTAGCACAGATCTTGATTAGGGAGGAGAGATCGGTCCAAAGGCCGTGTACTATGTCGATAAAGTTTTGAGAACGCCGAGTCGCGATATGCCGAGATAGAGAAGGCGGGTTTGGCCTTGGTGGTGATCATGGGAGACTTGGCCGTATTTTCCTTTCGCATAAGGTAATCGTTCAACTAATCTTCCGTTGAGAAATGTGATGAGTAAACCCGAGGTAGCGGGGAGGTTAGTGAAGTGGGCTATCGAAATGAGTGAGTATGATATTGATTTGAGAACAGATCGGCCATCAAAGCTCGGGCTTTGCGATTTTGTTCAAGAATCAACCGAGATGATAGCATGAAGGAGCTTGGGTAATTTATGTGGATGGTTCAAGAGGGAGTTCGGGATGTGGTGCTTTGTATTGTTTTGATCAGCCCGCAAGGGATCGAAAATGACTTTGCTGTGAGGTTGGAGTTCAAACTATCTAATAATGAGGCAGAGTATGAAGCATTCATCGAGGAATGCAAATGGCCATTGAGATGGGGTCATTAAAATGGTAATTTACATGGACTCTCGGCTCGTCCATAAACAAGTTATAGGAGAGTTCGAGGTAAGGGAAGAAAGGATGAAGAGGTATATCGAAGCATATCGAGCTTTAGAAGGAAGAGTGAAGGAAATCAAGATATGTCAGGTCCCGAGGGAAGAAAATGGTAGAGCGGATTTTCTGCAAAATTGCCGATTCGGCCTTGGAGAATCAAGCTAAACAGATCACACTTCCATTGTAGCAAAGGAAACGACACCTGGGGTTAGAAGTCGGAGAGATTGAGAAAAAGAGGATTGGAGGCCGGCTATCATAGCTTACCTCAAAGAAGGGTCTTACCAACAGATAGGCGCGGCGGCTGACTCGAAAAATTCGAGCGACACGTTTTTGCATTATCGGGGATAAGTTATATAAGAGAGGCTTCTATGCCTTTTTGAGGTGTTTGAGTGGAGAAGAGGGTACATATGTGCTCAGAGAGATACATGAAGGTTGTTGTGGGAATCACATGGGAGCAAGAATTTTGATGAAAAAAGTCCTTAGGGCAGGGTATTTTTGGCCTTACCTGAAAGGAGAAGCAGAGAAGTTGGTGAGAGCATGCGAAAAATGTCAGATCCATGCGCCTTTGGTACATCGACCGGCGGAAGAACTCATGACGATGAGCTCGGCATGTCCGTTTGCAAAATGGGGAATTGACATTGTGGGTCCTTTTCCTGCTTGGTCGAGGAAGTTCTTGATTGTGGCAATCGACTATTTTAGCAAGTGGGTGGAAGCAGAACCTCTTGCTAAGATAAATGAAGATGCAGTAATGAAATTTATTTGGCAAAATATAGTGTGTCGGTATGGAGTGCCTCGTGCCTTAATATCAGATAATGGGACGCAGTTCGCGGGGGCAGAAATCCGAGCTTGGTGTGAGGAAATGAAGATCAAGCAAAACTTCACTTCGGTGGCTCACCCGCAGGCTAATGGACAGGTGGAAGTGACTAATAGAGTTCTTGTCCAAGGATTGAAAGCTCGGCTAGACAAGGCAGGAGGAGCGTGGGTTCGGGAGCTCAGTTCGGTGTTGTGGGCTTATCGAACTAATCCGAAAGAGGCCATGGCGAGGCTCCGTCACCCTGGTGTATGGTATGGATGCTCTGTCATACCGGCGGAGATCGGGATGGAAACACATCGAGTTCAGAATTTTGAGGAAAATATTAATGAGCCGTGATTCGAGAGGCATTGATACGATAAATGAGAAAAGGAAATGGCGTTTTTGGGATGGGAAAGACACGAGGAAGGATTAAAGCGGCTTATGACAAGAAAGTAAAGAAAAGGGCCTTCCGTGTCGGAGATCTAGTTTTGAGAAGGTCGATGCTAGCAAAAACAAAGGAAAATTGGATGCAAATTGGAAGGGCCACTTCGGGTGGTCAAGGTACTAGCAGGAGGGCGTACGAGCCGGAAGAGATCGGAGGTCGAAAACTCCCGAGGGCTTGGAACAGCTTGTAATTTGAAGAAATATCATTCCTAGAATAGAAAAATATTCGATGTAATCAATATACTGCTTTTGAATGAAGTGATACGATACGCCTACATTATGAGTTCGTTCCTTTGAAGATCGACAAGTATTTGGAGCTCACTCGAGCTAGTCTCCAAATACTGGGGCCACGAGGCCATGCGAGAGCTCGGCTCGAGCCAGCCTTCCTTGAAGATCGACAAGTATTTGGAGCTCACTCGAGCTAGTCTCCAAATACTTGGGGCCACGAGGCCATGCGAGGAGCTCGGCTCGAGCCGAGCTTCCTTGAAGACGACAAGTATTTGGAGCTCACTCGAGCTAGTCTCCAAATACTTGGGGCCACGAGGCCATGCGAGGAGCTCGGCTCGAGCCACTTCCTTTGAAGATCGACAAGTATTTGGAGCTCACTCGAGCTACTCTCCAAATACTTGGGGCCACGAGGCCATGCAAGGAGCTCGGCTCGAGCCACCTTCCTTGAAGACGACAAGTATTTGGAGCTCACTGAGCTAGTCTCCAAATACTTGGGGCCACGAGGCCATGCAAGGAGCTCGGCGCGAGCCAACTTCCTTTGAAGACGACAAGTATTTGGAGCTCACTCGAGCTAGTCTCCAAATACTTGGGGCCACGAGGCCATACAAGGAGCTCGGCTCGAGCCAACTTCCTTTGAAGACGACAAGTATTTGGAGCTCACTCGAGCTAGTCTCCAAATACTTGGGGCCACGAGGCCATGCAAGGAGCTCGGCTCGAGCCAACTTCCTTGAAGACGACAAGTATTTGGAGCTCACTCGAGCTAGTCTCCAAATACTGGGGGCCACGAGGCCATGCGAGGAGCTCGGCTCGAGCCGCCTTCCTTTGAAGACGACAAGTATTTGGAGCTCACTCGAGCTAGTCTCCAAATACTTGGGGCCACGAGGCCATGCGAGGAGCTCGGCTCGAGCCAGCTTCCTTTGAAGACTGACAAGTATTTGGAGCTCAGCTCGAGCTAGTCTCCAAATACTTGGGGCCTCGTCTCCAAATACTTGGGGCCACGAGGCCGTGCAAGGAGCTCGGCTCGAGCCAACTTCCTTTGAAGACTGACAAGTATTTGGAGCTCAGCTCGAGCTAGTCTCCAAATACTTGGGGCCATGAGGAGCACGATATGCTAATCTTTTTAATAAAAAAAAAAAATTAGTTACAAGAATAATAGACAAGAGATCGAGAAATAAAAGTGCGAAGAAACTTTATTGATCATCCAAAATAAATACAAGTACATGATAGAAAAGTACAAAAGTAGAACTAAACTCCTAAGTAGTAGGGGGAACATTTTCGGTGTTCAGGTCATCCATGGAGATGGTCACATCGTCTATGAGAGCGAGTTCAGGATCGTCATCTGGGATATCCTGAACTTGACCTGCAGGAAGCTGAGAGGATGACTGAGCTCCAGGAGCTTGTGAAGGACCGGCCGAGCTGGAGGCAGGGTGGAGGATAAAAGGAGCAGATAAGGACTCTATGAACTCCTCCACAGGAGCAAGGTTGAGACGCTCCGCCTCGTCAGAAAACACGAAGCCTTTGGGGTCGGGCGGGAATCCTCCCGGGGACCTCGGCGATCGAAGGGCTCGGTAGTGATACCGCGTTCCCGAGTTGAAGCTCGGCCTCGGTCAAAAGCAAAGCCATAGACTCCATGGCGAATCTGAGAGAGAACTCGGATGAATTCCTTGAGCTTAAAAAGGCTTGCTTCACCCGCTCCCGAATGGCCTCGAACTATGGAAGAGCCTCGGGAGGTGAGAAACTTTGCCGACTAGCCTTCTATGCCCTCGGCTCGGGCTTGGTCGACATTGGCAAAGACATCCGAGCCGGAGATCGCTTAGCTCGGTCTTCATGTCGGCATTATCGCCTCTCAAAGCCTTTATTTTGGCCTCTGAGAAGCCACCGTGGCCTTGTTGACTTCTTCCCCTCCTTATACCTGGCGATTTTCCTCTAAGAGTTTAGTCTCCCGAGCTTTCACCGACGACCTCCTTCTTGGAATTGTTGAGCTCGGCACTTTGGGAAGGATCGGCAAAGCCAACCCGAGCTCGGGAGATCAGTCGCGCAATTGTGCATCGGCCTTGGATTGGTTGAGGCGCGAGAATGAAGTCACCACCAAAGATCACCGAGCTTCTCCATGGCGTTCTGTCGGGGTTCGGGCGCTTGCCTTGAATATATTGGATGGCAAAGGTTCCATCGGTGTTCTTCGTGATGGAATTGCCATGAAGAAGGTTTGGTTGGCGTATGAATGGGAGTGCGAGAGAGAGAGAGAAGCAGCAGGAGAGCTGGGGTGTTCTTCGCCTCTCTTGGCGCCTCCCGTCTTTGGTGCCAACAAAAACTTGGAAGGAGGAGGTCGGATAGAAGGTTGAGCTCCCGGGCGCAAGATCGGCCATCATCGCAATTGTGTGTCCGTCGTCGCCGAAGTGGAGGAGGCGACCTCCGGGCGTGGAGCGGCAAAGACTGGATGAAGGAGGTTGTGAGCCGCAGAGAGCAAGGACTTGCTCCTCATCATCCAAATTCAACGACCATCCGTCCGTGCCATGAACATATCCGCACAAAGAGAAAAGGATTAACCAATGAGTAAGAATAAAATAAATCAATTGCAAAAAAAAAAAAAAAAATCAATTACCAATATCGCAAGGCAGAGGAGCCACAATGGGGCTCAAATTTCAAAGTAGTACAGAAGATGAGGGTTATAAGGCGAGAGAGGTCATACTGACTAAAGTGAGTTTATTTATTTGAGCCTGGAGGTCGGGAGACCGATCTCCGGGGTTGTGTTTGCGTTGAAGTGGAAGGGTCCAGTCCAAGCAATAGGGAACCCCAAGCTCGGGGAGAAATGAAAAAAATATTTGTCCTTCCGAAATTTGTTGGAGGAAGGATACTTGCTTAAATCGCATCACCTCGGGAGGTGATGTAGAAAAGACCCTTGTGTTTGAGTTCTTTATTTGGAATAGGGGCAAAGAATGATCTAGAGTGGGCTCTATGTCTAAATACTTGGTCAAAATAATGAAGCCGGCTAGAATACGGAATGAGTTCGGGGCTAGGCGATTTAAAGGCACCGAGAACTCGATACCCCACCATGAAGGGATGGATGGGAAATCTGAGGCCGCCCTCTATCTGACCTACGAAGAAGGATAAGGCATTGGGTGGAGGTCGGTTAGGTCGGTCAGAGCTGCTGGGAAGATAGAGTTTGAAAGAGGACGGAATTTGGGCGGTTCTTTTAAGGGTTTGAAGATTGGGGGCTGATAAGGTGGTCCCCTTAAAATCATGAGGATATACAGGTAAGGGACCCGAGCACGGAGCTCGGATCTCTATCGAGTCAGAATCACGACCTGAATCGGAGCTAGATTCAGTCGCGTCGGGGTCCGATGGGCGGACACCGGTGAGGGAAAGGGGCGGAGGAACAGAGCCCGTAGTCATCGCCCACCGTTCTAAGTCGGCGACAACCGCGTCCGACGGTGTTGAGTGTGAGGAAGAAGATGCCATATTTAAAGGAAAAAGAAAAGCTGGAGAAGAAAGGTTTACTTACTGATTAGAAATAGGAGGTTGAGGGAGGAAGATGGTCTGGATCGTGAAACTTTGGGAAGCCTACCGGAGCTGGGAGAATACCGGAGAAGGTGAATATTTGCCGAGGAAAGATTTCAAAACTGGAAGAAAGAAAAGTGAGAAATGGAAGAAGAGTGTGGCTTTTATAAGGGAAAGAAGACAAAGGTGCCTCGATTTTCGAGGAGATGATTGATGGTCTACGAAGTGTCGGGAAGCCGAAATGATGTCTAATCAATCAAATCCGCGTGTCGTACTCGAAAGGCCAAAGGGGCGGCGGAATTTGAAAAGCCAAGAGTCGGCGGGAAAGTGAAAAGACAAACCCTAAATGATAGGTCGGGCCGGCTTATAAGTAACTATGGTTGAGGTGCAAACCAATCCATAGTTGGGGAAGGAATTGATAAGGGCAAATGATGGTCCTAAGCCGACTGATAGGCCCATGACATCGGGGTCGACCGATAGCCCATGACATTAAACCGACCCGACAAGTCTAGAGTGTTTGGCCGATCCGATGATATCGGGCATTAGATCAAAATGATAAGGCCCATAGCCTTAGATTGTTAAGCGTTAAGTAATGGGCGATCCGTGGAGGCTTACAAAGAAGAGATTAGTATAGGGCCTCGCCAACTCTGGGGCCTGGCCGAGCCAAGCCTGCCCAAGTTCAAGTTGTGATGAGCCGACCTGTATAGATTTAGCAAGAAGTGTTGAGTCGACTGTTGTGGACGGGTTACTGATTTGGCATGACCTTAGAAGAATAGGTCGGTTCGGCGATGAGATGAATAAGGCCGAGATGCCTTATAAGATTTAAAAGGTTTTGTATCAACACAAAGAGCCGACTGCTCGAGAGATCGGAGGTCCGGTATTACAGCGTGAAATTAGGGTTTTTAACGAGATCCGATCCTAACCTAATGATGACTCGACACCAAATCGTAACTTAATCCCTGGATTTTACTAAACCCTAATCCGAGCTAAGGTATAAAGGCCCAAGCCCAGGTTTATTCTAACCTAATCCCATTTTTTGTTACATTGCTTTTTTCTCTCTCTAGTCTATCTTCCTTCTCACAATACTGACTTAAGCATCGGAGAGGGTACGCCGGAGCCCCCCTCCGGCCCCCCTTTTGTGCAGGTCTCGTGGTGGTCTTCAACTAGAAAGGTGATCGGCGAGAAGGGGTAAGTTTTGGGAGTAAACAAATTGCGGTCACCTAGTACTTAGTATCGCTATTATGGTCCATTTAGTTAGTTGATTTAATAAGCGGGAGAACACTAAGAACATGAATATTATGATTGTATTGATATGATGAGAAATATTTTAGAGATGTTGATTATTTGTGATTTTTATTTTTGAAAATAATAGTGTAAAATATAATGCCAAAAAATTGAATAAAAAATAAAAATTTAACCACAAATAGGCAATTTGTATCTCATTTTATACATTTTTATAATCAAGATTAAGATAAAATAATAAAATTAATGATAAATTAAAAAATTACCCAAATTAATGATAACGATCCATAAAGAACATTTTGGGTTATTTGTAATATATAGAAAAATTGAGAGATGTAATTATAGACTATTTGATGACGTCAGCAAATTTTGTAAGTTTAACTAACAAATGAGGTGAAAATAGAACACGAAATCAAACAAACCTAAAGGAATTTCTGTATGTAATTTTGAAACTTCTGTAGGTTTATTTCTTAACCACCCCAAATATTTTCTTTTCTTCTAATTTAGTTATCTGATGAAAATTTTGAAAATTTCATCGGTCAGAAATATCTCCTGTCATGACCAACTCAACTTGTTGTGTCCAATACTCCAATCCTTAGGCATTGCTTAGCCACGCTTCCATAAATCATTTCGTCCTACATGAAATTTAATTTATTTGCGTTTCAACTTTGGTCATATTGTTGAGATATGTCACTTGTGAGTTGTCCCACATTGTTTAATTGAGGGAAGAGAGTCCAATTTATAAGCCAAGTGAGCTACTCTTCCTATCGCCAATTGGTTTTAGGATGGAACCTCACTTGGTGGGCTTGTGCTCTCTCTTATATCGTGACATTTCACGCAACAGATCGTACTGTCCCCGAATTTAACATGATACCAGAGCAGACCCATTAATGAATTGATGTATGAGACCGTAACAAGTCCCCCGAATTTAACACATATTAGTCTTTTCACCATATAAAATTTAGTGGACAAGCTTTGTGCTTAGGTAGAGTTCCTACTTCCTACACATGAAGCAAACGTGGACAAAAATTACGACAGGGATAAGATTTGTCGAGTCCAAATTACTCGCAAGAAGAGCTTTAGTATATCTATTTGGGTGTTACTTGCAAGACTAACAGACATTTTGTAGGGTCGGAGGGTCATCTCATTAAATCCTCCAATGGTCAATTTAGGGAGTGTTTGGGGAAAAAAAACTTATAATTTTAAAAGAAATGATTTATTGCATTAGAAACTAAGAATAGTTTAGAATTCAAATTTGGTTCTGTCTGCAATTAAAATCAAAAGTTGAAAGTGTAGAGTAAATAAGTTGTAAAAGTATTTATTTGTTTGTAAAAATCAAATCAGAAGTATAATAAAAAAATCTAAAGCACTTCTCTGTTTGTTTTTAGATTATGATTAAATTATGCACAATGACGTTTGCAAAAGCTATTAAATCATGGAATTTCAACTATTGGGAAATCATGATTTCGGTCCATGATAAAAATTTACCCGATAATCTTGGTTCAACCATGTTACTGCATAAACTATTTTTTGAATCCAACAAAAAGAAAAATGGATTTTCCATCTATGCGCTTGATATAAGTCATTTTTTCTTGTTCTTTTTAACAGTTCGGAGCGCTTTGAACATTAGTTTGTTTATCGTATGCCATCATTATTACCAAATGATATATTGTTATCCTACTCATACAACCAAACAAAAATTTCATCTCAATTAAATTATCCATAAACAATGCAATCTTAATTCATACAAATTGCTTAATCTCACCCATAAATCCAAACGAGATCTTAGTTCCTACTAGATGTATAATGTATCCCAAGTCTAGCCAGGGATAATGTTGTAAATGGCTTAACATCTCCTTTAAAGGCGTTACTAATTTCATTAAGTAATAACCTGGCAAATTACCATTTTGACCTTACTATTAAGTGGGCCTCTCACATTGATATGTTTTCACTGAAAAAAATTAAGAAATACACCATGTATGACAATTCTTGGAACTCATTTAATTTTTGATTGAATTTTGGTCAAATGTGTGAATTTATTAAATGAAACAATAAAACTTACATAAATAACTCACTCCTTTATGCTGCTCCTCCTGATTGGTTCAAAAGACAATTATAAAAGAGAGTTATGAGAAGTTAAAAGAGGTTCACATATGAATGCAAAAGTCAGAAATTTCAATTCAGAAATTAATGTTGGATATTAAAAGCAGCAAATAGGACAGACTTTCATATATTTTTGTGGTCCAAATGCTAATTACAAATTCAATTTTAATTATATCATAATGGCAACTGTGAAAAGTTGGACACAAATTCAATAACCATATATTTTTTTAATAAGTTGGGAGTAGTGGTTGGAGGGGAGGGTATAAATTTCAAAGAAATTGAAAGATACATGGTTCGAACTCCTGGTCAACACCCTTACATAGATTGAGCGATACCACTTGAGTTGCAAGCTCGTGGTAAATTCAATTACGATATTAAAACTTCTTTGTCTCACCTAATTATAAACAACGTAAAACACCAAACTAATTTTTTTTAATTATTTACATTATTTTTGGGCTGATGAAGTTCATTTACTTGACTTTTAATGCACATTTTATTATTCAATTAAAACGTGCACTCAAAGGAAAAATAAAAGTATGCATAATAGTAGTGTCTCAAATATGTGTCAGCTGAAAAAAATCTTGTGGAATTTAGGAGAATTGATAATATTGATGTTCTGAAAAAAAAAAAGGGATAATTACAAAAAGTACCCCTGAGGTTTGACCTAATTACAAAAAAACCCAGCTAACTTTAAAACTTACAAAAAGTACCCCTGAGGTTTGATTTAGTGTTAAAATTAAGGGGTAATCTGCAATGATTTTACAAATATGAAGGGGATTTTGAAATATATTTCAAACCTCATGGGTACTTTTTATAAGTTTTTAAGTTAGCTGGATTTTTTTGTAATTAGGTCAAACCTCAGGAGTATTTTTTGTAATTATCCCAAAAAATAATTATTACCGCGGGTAGTAGTACCATTATATAAACTCCTTGTATTCATTTAACATAATTATATACAACTCTGATATTCTTCGATAAATCAGGTGCAATTAGGGACGGAGCCAAGGGGCTAATGGCGGCGACTGTCCCTCAAATTCAAAAATTTGTATAATTAATATAAATTTTGTATATAAAATCATAAAATATTAAACTGGTCGCCCCTTTAAAATGATAAATAACATATATTCATCTACTAATTTTAAGAAGAAAAAAAATCTAGTCCCCCTAATTTTTATTTTCTGGTTCCGTCCATGTGTGCAAAATTATCTCCGCGTATATGCAAAATTCTAATCAATATATGATGGCCCTCAAATATTTTGGTATATGGAGAGGCTTATAATAATAATAAAAAAATCCCTTGATAATAACTCATATAAAAAAGTATTTATTTTTCTTGTGTGTTAATGGAAAAAGATTGAAAATGACCATCTAACTTAAGATGAAGTTACCACACATGATAAAGAGTTTCCTTAAAATTAAAGAAAGAAGGTATTAATATCAGACAATGGCTTGTATTCGTGCAGTTTGTGTCAGGAAGGTATGGACCTATTAAATTCACATAAATCCTGCAGCAGTTGTTCTAAATGCAAATGTGGAAAAATTAGATTTCCAATTGAAATTAATCAAGGCCTCTTGACCACCAGTTTAATTTGATATTTTATTTCAATTTTATATATGCTATAATTTTATATTTAAAAAAATAATACACGTTATGTTTATATATATATATAATATTTTAAAAAAAAATATAAGATGTAATATAAAAATAAAACAAATTATTTAAAATTCATGTTCTAGAATGAATAATTGAAAAGGGTATCCACCTAAACTATTTATAAGGATTAATTTCTTTTGCCACCTTCATGAAGCTAATTGGCATTTACTCCACCCATTCATTATATACCTAACTTACATTAAATTCCATAATAATTATTGTTCATCTTACACCCCCTTTAAAATAGCACACCTACCGTTTCAGATGAAACCAATGTTATATTTACATTTATTACCACTTTTATATATATCGGTTCAATGTTTAGATCAGGTAGACTTGTAGGCTTTGTCAGTTTAATTAAATGTTTCTCTTTTTCATATACTTTTCGTTTTTTACCTTTTGTCGGGGGTAAATGTATATCCAAGAATTTAACAGGTTATCACAAGTTTTGTAAATTCAGAAGCGAAAACTATGGAAATTTAATTTGGCTCAACTCAATGAATCAAATGGATCAAGGCTTAATCCAAGAGCTTATTAACCTAAGTTAATAATTTATATTAAGGGATAATTAACAAAACACCCTTAAGGTTTGGGCTAGTTACAAAAAGACCCAGAAATATTTCAAAATTACAAAACACTCAATCAAATTTAATTATGTTTTAAATTAAGAGGGTAACTGTGGTGTTTTTATAAATATCAAGGGAATTTTTGATATGTTTTTTTTTTTGTTTATGATGGGGGAAAATATAAAACGAAATCAAACCTCAAGGGATTTTTTGTAATTTTCAGAATATATGAGTTTTTTTTGTAATTAACCCAAACCTTAGGGTTTTTTTTTTTTTGTAATTATATATCCCTTAATATTTTAATATAAAAGTAACATCCCATAGAGCTGATCATATATTCAAGGTTTGTGACAAGTATTAGAACATCTTCAAGAGAGTTATTTATCTTTAATTTGAAGCAAAAAATTATTTTATCACTGCACAAAAGTATTTTGAAGATGTGAACAATTTTGTGCAGAAAATAACGCAACATTGTAGTTGTCCTGTTTTTTTTTTTGTAACTAATGATGCACTAAAATGGAATACTACAAAATATTCCCTTGTAGTATAGAATTTACTACAAATTGCTCAAGTTGAAGTGCACGTTTTGTATTAAAATAGTGTAGAATGTGCACTATTTAGTAAATTGATGGAGATGGTTTAATTTTGGAATTATTTACTTTTGATATATTTTGTAAAGTATTTTCTACCGCTGATTTCGAGTCATATCTACAATTTGGTGTCTAAGGCCTTAATTAATTGATTTGAAAGCTCAAATGAATGGAACGTAACAATATAAAATCAATATTTCTTTTATACACTAGTATTATATTTTTAATTTTGAAAAACGATAATAGAATTGAAAATAAAAGTACCAAATTAAAATTGAGAAAAGTAATTATCCTACTCAATCAAAGATCCAGAATAATAGCCTACGTGCAAAACCACTCATTATCAAAATTAATTAATCTATGGCCTTGGAGGAAAAAATTAACTTGTTTCATTTTCTTATGGCTTTATCAAGGAATCCCTTTGAAAAATAAATGTTAATGTTCGAGGCATTTTCCTTTAGCGCTTTTAGATTTAGTTGCAATTGTACAGTTCCAATATATTAATTTACACGATTTACTCTATATAAATTAATGATGGGGATAGAGTTACCGAGTAATAATTGTTGCTTTTCAAGATTAAATATTACACGAACAATAAATTAAAGCTTAATGTTCTGGTCCAAAATGCAGAAAGGGAATGAATTTTGCTTTGGCATTTACAGGAGCAATCAGCTTAAATACTATAACTATTTCTTATACAGTTAATTATTCTCACTATTTATAATTTTACGAAATGTTAAGAGCAGTGGATTCCAGAACTTCAAATAAATAAAGAAATAAATAATACTATATATCACGTACGGTACTAATAATATTTTTTGAAGACGTGTGAAATAAAGGCTTCTCAAGCATTCTATTTCTATCAATCTTTTTAAGGCTATCATGATGATATTGTTGCAATTAGTTTTTGTTTTGGTGTAAATTGCAATTTTAGTCCTGTAATAGAGGCGCGTCAAAATTGGACCTTTTTAAATTTCACTTGGTGTATCTTTAAAAAACTCTTTGGGGATGATGAAAATTTCAAAATTGTTTAGAAATACTAACGTGAATTTCAAAATGGATAACTGCAAGAAAATCCCTTGAAGTTTGAAGTAATTACAAAAAAATTCAGAGATTTTTTAAAATTATAAAAAATCCCTCTAAGGTTGATCCGTCTTATATTTCCTCCCTTTTCTTATGCTAATAACATTTGAGTAGTTTATTAAAGTATATTAGTATATAACAGTCAGGGGCGTTCTTTCCATGAGGGGCTTTAGGCCCCCAATTTTTTTTGAAAACTTTAATTATTTATATGTATATTTTATTTTAAAATATTAATTTTTAATACTAAATATTTATTTTTTTATTGTTTTAGTCCCTCAAAAATATGTAGCCCCCGAATGTTATAGGTCTAGCTAGCTCTGCCCCTGACTACAGTTACCTCTCAAATTTAATACACAGTCAAATCTCATGGGGTTTTATGTAATTTTCAAAAATCTCTTGGTTTTTTTGTAATTAACCTAAACTTCAGGGGCCTTTTTGTAATTACCCCTAATACAAATAATGATGAGAGCCATTGATTCTTATCTGAACCAATATCAGCTGCATGGAAGAGATGAATGAAATAAAGAACATGTTGTGAGTTAGCATCAGTCAACTAAAACCATTTATGATGGGAAAAAAATTAAATGCCTGGTTGGTCATATAATAAAATCTCAATAATACATTCTTAATATATACTGGGGGTCTGTGTGAAAGCCATCAAGCAACCATAAAAGGAGTATCCATTAATGATGATATTTATGATGGATAGTTGAACTCCTCAATTTAATGGGACAAAAAAAAAAAAGGAAAAATGGTTAAATAGCTCAGACACAAATCCTGTGTTTTTTTATCATTATAAAGGATCACAATCATTTTGAGACATAAACTTTTATTCATATATAGAACTCATTGTAATCTCTTTTAGAAAATACCTCTTATCAAAACACGCTTAGACAATGAATTAGAGCATTTCTAATAGAGTGTTCTACATTTAATTTGGAGCAAAAACTTGTTCCAGCACTGCATCAACGCCCATACCATTTTGCGTCAGAAATGGCGCAACACTGCAGCTGTGCTAATTTTTTTTAAATTAATAATTTTAGTATATTTAAATATGCCTAAATGGAATATTATGAAATATTCTTTTTTAGTGCAGAATTTAGGGCAAATTGTTGGAGAGGAAATGTAGATTTTACATTAAAATAACGCAAACTGCTAGAGATGGTATACGTCGTATAACTAGAGGTGGCAATTTGGCCCGACTTAACGATAAGTCTAGGCTGGGACATTAATTTGTTGGCCCGAAAAAGACCATGTCTATTTGGCCCCCAAAAAAATACACTACATGGATTAGGCTTGGTCATGAAAATATTGGCCCAAACGAATTTCAGGATGGGCCGGCTTGACTTGGTTTTTCTCTTTGGCCAAGTGGACCAGTATCAGGCGTGCCCGACCTAATTGCTATCTCTAGGTATAACTTCAAAAAGATTTGTTATCTTTTAAATCTTCAAATTACCTATTTAGGTTTATATTTATTTTACAAATATTTAAAAAAATAAAAAGAGTATTTATTATTTTTAAAATATCTGAGATTTTTTTAATAAGACTGAACCTACAGGATAGTTTTTTGTAATTTCCATTAAATTGAATAATAAATAAATACTTAATTAACTAATCATTTTCATGTTTACATGTAAATGTCACATCCAATGGTTTAACGTTGTTATCGCTTTATAATGAAACAAACAGGAGTTGTAACATGCAACATGGCATGGTTTAGGAATGTAACTGAATATCTTAATTTCATTGATCCAAAACTTAATTGCTTGAAAGTGACATTGTTTGTAGAAATTAAAGTTTGTTGCTCTTGTAGTTGTCTCAAGAGAGCCCATGCTTTGCCCCATTGGCATAGCTAAATTTATAAAAGACTTGGCTCATATGATATCTGTTTCGCTAATAGCCGTAGCGTGGAGGTTCGAATCTCCCTGATAGTAGGGTGGATGAGGATTTCTTGTGTGGTGACTCCGTCTAAAGCAGCTCAGGATCCTGACTCGTTGAGGCATATCCCCCGATTCATCTTTTCTACGAAATTCTAGGGGCGGGAGGTCCCTCACAGATGGGGTTCATCCCTTTCTTGAGAGAGCCCATGCTTTGTAGTTTGCTTACAAATTCAATGTCAATTATTATAATCAATTTCCTACCCACTAATTTATGCTTTGTTTTTAATATAAGGTCCTAATATAGAGGGGCAATAGTTGCATATAATTTATGGTTGCATCCCATAAATGATCCATAGAAAACAGTCTTTACCTAAATTTTGTCGAAAGAGATGTGCTATATGTTTTATATATTTTATGGCATTTAATGTTTATTAAGGCATTAAATACCATTATTTATTTATTTATTTATTTATTTTTTTGATGTACCTAACCCACACCAATGTCAATTAATGGATCATGTTCAAAGTTAGCCCTAGGTTATAACTACAAGTTCTTTTTTCTTTTCTTTTGTCTCAAAAAAGATACACTTGCTCTTTCTATTCATAACCATCAAAACGTGCTACAAGAGCTCTTGGATCATAAAAGTTATATCTTCATTTCTAAGAATATTAGGAAATAGCTTGATTATTTCAAAATTTCATCTATTATATACAAGTTAAAAATCAATTTACAATTACGATTCAAAAAACAATTAATTTACAATGAATATTCAAAAATCAAGATGATCTTAATATATAGGTTGCATAATTTGGTCAATAGGCGGAACCAAACCGAAATACCAAAATTTGTGCTTTTTTATATTTCAAAATTTCAGTTTTTCATTTTTGGTATCGTTTAGCCGAACCAAAACACAAACAAAACTAATTTTTTTTATATCTTACTTTTAGTTTTTACACTATCCTTCTTCATTTAGTTCACCAAGCTAAAAAAAAAAAACTATATTTTTATTTTTTTAAATCTATTTTCTTAATTTTTTTAAAATAAAAAATTAGGTTAATCAGAAATTCGAAACAAAAAATAAAATAAAAAATCGTTAATAATCAAGCCAAAACAATTATTCAGTTTGGTTTTGGTTTATGATTTTGGTCAATCGAAATTTTCCGAGTGTGCACTCTAGTTCATCAAGCAATTTAGATGTAAATAAAAACGTGCCTCTTCCATGGAACATAAGAAATTATTGATATTGTAAAAATGAAGATAGAGTTTTCTTGTATATCTTCATTTTCTTCTCTCTGGATAGGATAACAAATCTGTTCTAAAAAGCGCTAGGCGCTAGTCGGGTGGCAGACTCGGACCTAGCGACTAGGCGGAGTCAGGGCGAGGTTAGGTGGGATATGGACAGGTTAGGTCGGGCCTAATTGGAAGAATAACGTAGATGGAGAAGGACGCTTTATATATTTCTAGTCTCTAGACTCAATGTGGAGGTTCGAATCCCCTGGTAACAGGGTGAAGGAGGATTTCATGTGTAGTTACTCAGTATATGGCAATTTAGGACCCTGACTTGTAGAGACATATCTAGCGATTCACCTCCTCCACAAAGTTGTAGACAAAGACAATGGGGCCCGTAGAGATGAAGTTCATCTTTTTTTTATATTACTAGACCTTCCGTGATGTCCTAAAAGGCCCAATGTCCAGGGCTCCAGGCCCCATATAAACTTCTGATATTAATATTACGACCCACAAAACCATACATATAAATGGTAACTAATAGTTCATTGATGTGATTTCTAAGTTCATTCAATGATAAATGAAAGAATCACATTAATATTGTTTCCCACCATTGTTAAAATGGTCATAAATGTTTATTCGCGACTTCACTATTTTGTGCGTGTTTAAAGTTACAGATACATGGGCTAGAAGATTTGTAAATCTTGTTAATCAAGGCCCAAGAAATTTGTAAATCTTGTTAATCGTGGCCCAAACAAAAACCCATTTACTATTGCTTGATTTATCTAGTGTTTTAGAAAGAAAGTGATGACAAATATAATTTACACTGTTAACAAAATTTGAAATTAGAACATAAAAATATATGTTATATTTTTTTCCTTTATTTTAAATAAGCTTATTCTTCATGGTGTAGACACAATTTTTTACAATCTGTTTTCTAAATAATTTACGACATATTATTATGTTAAGAGGCCTTAAATCTATAACCAATTAATCAATGATTTTTTTAGGAGTGAAGTGCTTGTTTGTATAGTTACACATAACAGCCCAATTTCAATCGATCAGCCCTTTCAACGCATTTGATTTTATTGGGCCCACTTGCGATCTCAATTTACTAAATTTCTGAGAAATGATATCAACTATGGGCCGATCACATAAGAAAACTTGGGCTTTGTTTAGAATGAATATCTCCAGATTTACCTGTCTCGTGTCTGTTTATGAGGAGCTAGGCAAAAGGCCCATTCAAGAATTTCATTTTGGTCAGAATAACGACCACTTGATCAATTAAAAATAGGGTTAATTACAAAAAATACCCTTGAGGTTTGACCTAATTAGAAAAAAACTCAGCTAACTTTCAAAATTACAAAAAATATCCCCGAGATTTAATTTGTCTAACATTTAAACCCATCATAAGCAAAAAATATTTCAAAATCTCCCTACATATTTATAAAAATATTTCAGTTTACCCCTTAATTTTAACACTAAATCAAACCTCAGGGGTACTTTCTGTAATTCTAAAAGTTAGTTGGGTTTTTTTGTAATTAGGTGAAACCTCAGGGGTACTTTTTGTAATCTATATATATATAAAAACAAGATAGTATTCCATTTCAGGAAAAATCCCGCCAAAAACATATTTCCAATCAGAAGCTACCCATTTTTTCAGTAAAAAAGAAATGGTTTCTGATTTCGATCGACCAAAAAACGAATTAATAGAAACAAAAGTGAAAATCAAAAATTTTGCTGGCATATTTTGTAAAAAATTAGCTACAAAATGTGTCTTTTTGGATGTGTGCGTCTTCAAAATTTCTTCTTTTCAGAAATGATATAAAACAAAACTTGGAAAAGATGGGTAGCTTCTGATTAAAAAACTTGGTCGATCGAAATCAGAAACCATTTCTTTTTTACTGAAAAAATGGGTAGCTTCTGATTAAAAAAAAAAAAGATGAAAGTTTTCTGATAGATCCATATGTATCAGATCTAGATGTCTTGTTGAGTCTGCGTTTATTTGTTTTTTTCCATGTACGTGCTTCAGGTATGCGTATCCAACCCCAAAAAGGGTAAAACTCGTATATATATTTTTTTAGGGTTTTACCATTTAAGATTTTTTTTCTTTTTGCATATATATGCTATGGAATGGGTTTTCAAACCAGAAAAAAAAATCTGATCTGCATCTTTTTCTCTCAGATCTAGTTGTGGCTTTTTTTTTTTCTTTTTTTTGCGTTTTGCATATATATACTTTGGATATGGGTTTCCAACCCAAAAAAACCAAATATCTATATTTTTTTCTATTAGATATGATTATGTGCTCAACTTGTTGGGTTGCATCCTAAAAAATATGGAGAACGAACTCAGGTAAAATTTATCATTTGTATCAATTAATCACTACCATATTTTTTCTTTCAATGGATGACTTCTTGGTACTGCTTATGTATTTTTTTTATTTTTTTTAACTATTGCATCTACTTCTTGAATTTCTCTGGACAATAAATTAAAAAAATATTAGATATATTTTTTGATGTTTATCATTTTGTCCAGATCTTTTACTAAGGAAAATGCATTACAACACATCCAACACAAAGTCGTTGTGGGAAGTGCTGATTTATTTCCATACATTCACAAAGCTCGAGTAAGTTTTTTCTTTTCCACTTTCTACACTCACCCCCCACATATGATTGAATTGATTTTTTTGGACATCTCCTAAATCATTATGATATAATATGATAATGTTATCCCTTAAAAGTTTTTTAGGTAATAATTTTGAACTATTAAATTTACTAAAAATCAGCCATAGAAACTACTTGTAACAGAGTAAAAAACTGTTCTGAAACATGTACTCTGGGCTAAAAAAATTTGAGCTACCTGCATATATGGGATACAACGTATCCACAAATCAGTTAGTCTGTAAATCATAATTATGCATTATTGTTAACCAAACTAACAACCTTAGACACCTTATGTTATATTGCACAAAACAAATCCCAAAAAAGGAACCGTAAAAACACAACTGAATGGTACGTGTGAACATACCTAATGTCATGAAATAAAACTGGTGGTTCTTTTTATCATGTTTATTTTTTTTATTTCAACTTCACAAAAAAGTTAAATAGATTTATTAACTCATTGCACTGCCGTATTTATATGAAATTACAAAATATCTGAAAAACACATTAAAAAGAAGCATATAAATAACAGCTAAACTTAAAAAATCTATGTAAAGAACAACACTGAAGATACTAATTAGTAATTATGCATGATTCATTTAAAACATCGGAGCTGTAGAATACAAAATTACATAGTACATTACATTCTAATAGAACTGAAAATGATTTTTTTTTTAAAAGGAAAATCTATTAACCTTATATTACATTACACAAAACTGAACTACAATTTTTTTTTTTTATAAAAAAAGCACTGGTAAAACTCAACTGAAAAGTTTGGGTAAACATACCTCAATATCATGAAATTTGCACTCTAGACTGTAAATTTTCGAGGTATCTTTATATGCAGCAGGTACACTTTTGACTGAGAGTACTAATTATCCATTCTTGTCTAATGGCTAAAGAAAACATAAATACCTTCCACTGTTAGTAGAACTTCAGAAAAAGGACAAAGTTACAAACTTTATTTTGCATTGCAAAAAACAGAAAAAAAAAAAAAGAAAAGAATAGAAAATGAACAATATAAACACAACTGAAAGTTGTGTATGCTCTCTGTACTGAAAAATTCGAACTATCTCTATTTACAGGTTCAGCCGGACTCTAAACACCCAGTACATCTTAGTGCTGTTATGGTCTTAATCGGAGCAATTCTGTAGATGTATTTTGGTTTATAGTTATAAGCAACTTATTGTGTGTATTGTTTGATCGCGCATTTAACGCCTATTTATACCAGAAGGACTGAAGTAAAGAAAGATTATTGTGGTAATCCATTTAGTTGCCCAAGATTTTTTTTCATTTTCCCAGTAATTGTGTTAGCCCATTATCACTTATCTGCACAAGACACATTTTTTCGGTAATTGTGTTAGCCCATTATTGTGATATTTATTTATAACTTTTTTTGAAATGGTATTTATTTATAACTGAATAATAAAGAAAGAAAAGAAAGAACAAAATAAGCAATAAATAGTTTTAGATATCCAAGAGGTATAAATTAATATAAATTACCGTATCACATACACCGAGGCAAGCATTTGAATTTTGTACGTAGACCAAGACAAAAGCTAGTCACAATTAATGATGAAATCTCGAAGATCAATATGTATTTAATTATTTGTTTTGAATTTGAATTTGAATTTGAATTAATGAAGCTGCTGAATCTATGGAAAAGTTAGTGTCTTTAACCTTTTATTATATTCGTTTTTTATTTTTATCCTTGTTTCAAGACTTTCCAAAATTGGAAATATGTTTTTGGCGGGATTTTTCCTGAAATGGAATACTATTTTGTTTTTATATATATATAGATTAAAATAAATTAAAAGAAAGTAGCTCAAATGTAACTCCCTTATGACTGATGACATCATGGATTTTCCAAACCTACAAAGGCATATGGAAATTGATGATGCGGCAGATAAATTCAAGTAAAGATTTCTAAAGTTCAAGTTTTCTCGTGAATTGGTAGTTCTTCAAAATGGAAACTTGTCTGTAATGGTTCAGCAAATGTTAGATGGGCCCTGAGGTTATCCCAGAGAGGCTCCTCTGTCGACGTTGAATTTAGTACCGGAAGTAGGAGAAATCCAGAGCAAAAAACAGTGATCAAGAGCGTGTAATTTAGGTTAATGTCTAATACTTACAAATAATGAGAAGAAACCTCTTTTATACCAGAAATGATGGGCCGCATAAGCCGTGTACGAGAAAACGACCGCATAGACCTGATAATTATATCTGCGATCTAATAATGATTAATAATATTGGATAATTAAGTAAGTAATTTTGAAATTTAATAATGAGTAAAATAATAAAAATATGAGATATTGGAAAAAAAGTTTTGTTCCCAACAGAAATAATTTTATCCCTACTAAACTACAAAATTATACAAAGTTGGGGTTATGGCTTTCACATGTTACACATAATACATCAAGTGTGTAAATAAGAAGTGTTGTATTTATATATAAAATGGAATGTTTATCCATAATTATTCAAGTAATTAACCAATTAAGAATACACTCAATATAACATGTATATATATATATATATATATATATACCAAGGGATTTAAGATAATGTGATGAATGAATATGAAAACGAGGTATCAACAAAAGGAATGCCATGTGCATCACATGTTCTTTCTATCACAACAGAATCATGTACATTTAACAGCTAACAAACCATCCATTCAAAAAAAAAAAAAAAACAGCTAACAAACCATAATTTTAATTACTTCCACAAACATTATTCCCATATAAATGGGATCACATAATTCAATTTTTTTTTATTAAAAAATTGATTAAGGATGATTGTTGACAGTTGAGCTGTGCCAGTAATCTCACCTACTATATTTTATGTGTTGTCCGAATTGCCTATGATGATCAAGATACATGAACAAACTATAACGCGGAATGTAAGGTGATCGGTGTTAATCGAGCAAGATTAAAATTAATTAATCTCTTCATTCATTTTCTCATGCTGATTATATATTTGTTTCATTTCAACTTCTATGTACATTTAGTTTCTGCTTTTGTATTCATCAAAGACCTAGACGGAATTATAATTCTTGATCGTTTTTTAAAAAAATATAATAGGAAAAAATACAAAATTAGTCTCACATGTATTTTTTTTTTTTGTCGAAACGATAGTATTTTATAAACATAACTCAAAAACTAAAATTACAACTACAATCGTAGCCAACTGGCTATGAGCCGATATGACTAACTACAAGCCAAGCGGGAAATTGGTAAGACCAATTCATGTTCCACATCACGGACTAAAAAACTACACCCCAAACTCAACCACTCCACACCGGGAGACTTCAGCACTCCTTAATGGAGACTGCAACGCACTAGAAAAATCTAAAACCGGGCACGAGCAACCACTACATACTGTAGACCATAAAAAACTGACCCACCTACGAGTTTCGCAAATCAACCGGGAATAGAGAAAATAAACAAAAAAAGAAAACTAACAGCAAAAACAACAAAATAAAAAAACAAAAAAACAAAATTACATCTAACAAACAAATAAACAAATGATCTCTCCCTCCCCCAAATCCACTGCCACATCCCGAAACCACCGCTCCCCAAATCTGCCACCATCTCCCAGTTGACTCCCACCACGAAGAAGCTCCCAAAGCCCCGATCGCTACAACCATAATGAAAAAGATCCCACCTCCTCTTTTCTAGTACCCAATCAATTTCCCGTTTCTCCCCTCTCCAAACACTCCCGTCATGCTCAAATGGCATCGTAACCGAGGAGGAGGCACTGCTCCAACGGGCGGCGAGTCCGGTGCATGGCGGTGGCGGGGGTCACAGGGACTCGACAAAAAGAGTGGAGTGCGAGATCGAGACACCGACTAACTAGTTCTTTCAAGGGGGATGGGAGGGGGGATGGGGAGGGGGGAGAGGGGGGGTGGGCGGCCGGGGAGGGAAAAAAAGGGGGATTGTAGGGTTTGAGTTTTTTTTTCTTTTTCTAGAGAGTGGGAGGAGAAAGTTACTATCTTTTTTTTTTTTTTTTTTTGATAACTCGAACCTTCCGTGCTTACGTCCCCGACTATGCCCGAGGACAACACTCCGCTCCTCATTCTTTGCCGCCAAGGTAAACCGCGGGATGTGCACGCACCGACCAGTTGTTCTGACGGTCCGTCCGACGCGTACAACCGATCCTCCTGGTAAAGAGAACAATTATGTTCAACCCCAATGTACTAATAACGATCTCTCCCCGAATCGAACCTACACGGATTCTATTCAGTATGAGTTCCCACCAAATCTTCACCAGCTCGCATATGCCTCGGGGAGCAATTTGATGGAGCAAGGATATAACCCCTGACCTCCACCCCCACAAACAATTTGATGGAGCAGGGATTTGAACCCTTGACCCCCATCCCACAATTGCTTGTGGTGGCCAGGTGGGCTAAGCCACCTGGTTGAGAAAGTTACTATCTAATTAGCTTAACCTAGACAATACTTGGCAAGTTACTGTACAGTCTCACATGTATTGAGGTGTTGCAATGTTGGCCTCATAATACTCTCATAATGGCATGCTCACCACGACAACTAGTGGAATTACACTAGTAAAATTTTGTATGACTTACTCGACCAAATGGTGATCAAGAAGTGGAGATCTGAACTAGAGACATTTTGATTTGGCATAAAAAAAAACCATCATACTTCACTAGGCCGCTCATTAGAGGCACAAAATGGTGATTTTGGCTTTTGTGATAGTGTATCAAGTTAATGTAAGTGATAGAAAAAAAAAAACTAAGTGTACCAAATTCATGATTTTTTTTAATAAATGAAAATATATAAAAAGAAAGGAAAAGGTCCTAATTGTTCGCCTTATTTTTAGCTTCACCGCAAGTGTACGGTGTAGTTTATAGAATATGGTAAGCAAGGTCGTATCCACAGACACTAATAAATTAATGCGCTAAGTATTGAACTAAGATAGCCTTATTTTTATTTAGACGATCAAAATTGAATGATTGTTGTGGAAGAAAAGACAAGAATAACCACAAAAACACAAGATGAAAATAATAGTGGAATTATCAAGGGAAATGAAATGGATTCCCGGGTTATGATTTCAATTAATATTCCTCTTGTTTTACGATTTAATCAAAGCCAAAGTTATTATCAATACACCTATAAGACGATCACATCGGTATTTTATCCTCCATCTTGAGATGTATATAAAGTGTAGATTGAAATATCTATGCTAGTATCTCTACTCAACATAAGATACACAACTCCCAAATGCACAAAAGATCAAATATCCTCACAAATATTCACAAACCTCTCGATTATGCAAATATTCATGTCAAGTACTCAAGATCTAATATTGAAACTCATCTCTCGAATTATGAATCAATATATCAAACATGTTAAATCATTGGCCAAATGATAAAACAAGAATAAGAACAAAGTACTCAAATAGGCTTCAAGACAATAACTTCAATTAAGATTAAACAACAATCAACAAGAGTTCAATTAATCTACTTCCAAAACCCGAAAATCACAAGAAATTTAGCTACCCATTATAAACAAACAACTCATAGATAAATTGTTCATCTTCATAAGAAACTAAAATGAAAGATTAAAACACAAAGAATGAGAAAACTTAGGGAAATGGATAATCTCTCGATTAATCTTTAATCCTCAAGCTCCGATTCGACCCGATTATTCCCTTGATTTTTCCTTTATGAAATTGATGTGTTTCTTGTGTTCTTGGGTGTATTCCCAGCCTTTCCTCCATATCCTAGATCAAGTCTCCCATGTATCTATTTATAACCCCACAAAGATCCAAGAAAAAGGTAGGCTTAGCATAGGAAAATCCGCCCCGGGCGCTGCGGCGCCCAGAAATTAAGTACAACATAGTCGCTCGGGCGCTGCAGCGCCCCATCCGTCCACCGCACTTAAATCCGCTTGTTTTTGCCTGCAGCTCCTACCGGTTTTTTTTTCGCCACCAAATGTCCGAATTTGGTTTTTCGTCCTTCATCAAAGTTGTAGCCCTATCTCTTAGCTTTTCATAGCCACTTGAATCAGCTCAATATCAATTTTGTAGAGAGAGTTATGGTCTTTTTATGCATATTTTATGTGTATATTTAAGTATGATTTGAGTTATTTTATTGTTAGTTTCATAAATTTTTGATTGTACATGGTTCACATTACTCTGAGGTGCTTTTATTGGTGTAGATTGATGATTTGGAGCTGTTTTTGGTGAATTTTAGTCCATGGTTTCATGTCAGAACATACCCGGGGGTTTCTGGATGCAAAAACACTCAAAATCCCAAGCTAAACGCGTCATTTCGGGGCCTTTTCACAAACACGAGCAGGTGTGTTTTTAAGCACGGCCGTGCTTTTTAAAAGTCAAAAACGAGCAATTTTTCGACCCCGACGTACCAAACATGGCCGTGTTCGGGAAAATCCGCGAACACGGCCTGGCCGTGCTTTGAAAGCACGTGCATGCTTTTCGTCCAGACTGGTTTTTCTTTGGCGGAAATTATGGAGACTTTCCCTATGTGCTTTTTGACAACCTTTGAGCAACTTTTACACCTCATTTTGATGCACCAAGCTCTATTATTCCCTCAATTGTCATGTGGACACAATGATTCAACCAACTCAACAATGAATGTGCACACAATGATTCAACCAACTCAACAATGAATGTGCACACAATGATTCAACCAACAACCATGGAAGTGGATCATTTGTTAGCATTATTGATGTGTTCTTTCATAAAGATGGTGCCTATAAAAGCCAAGAGTTTGAGTTGGAAAGGGAAGATATAATTTCATGTAATATTCATTCATATAGAGATTCATTGTGTTTAATATTTTGAGTGGAATTGGGATCAAGAGGTCTTGGAGGAATAAGCTTGTAGCAACATTGGAGAAGAAGGCTTGGATCAACATCATCTATCAAGGGAAGAAGTCATTGAGATTTTGAGAAAGATAAGTACACCATGTTTACAACACTTAAATCTTCTTGTGTAATTTATTCTTTTGTCAAAATCATGAGTAGCTAAACTACTAGTGTTTGAATGTAATGAACTCTAGAATGGATTTGTGATTAAGGTTTGTATGTTTTTAATAAAATTCTCATGTCTTGTGTGATTCACTTATATCATGTTTATTTCATTCAAGTTGATATTTCCGGTATATTAATTTGATATTTATTCCTCATCGGATAATCGAGAGATTTATGGTGGGAAAGAACCTATATAAGTGAAAAGAGTTGCATGCAATCCTAGATATATGACGACATAAATCTTCTGAAATAGGGTCAAACCTAATATGGGAATTCATAAATCGTTGTAATGCAATTTTGGGGTTTTAACTAGAAAGAGATTTCAGTTAATCAACTCGAGATTAGGAGTTTTTCGCCTTGAGAAAGGGTTTAACTTAAATCGGGAATTTCTACGGTCCACATAACATGAGATTTTATTAAAAGAGGTTGGTTTTTGCTTAAGGGCTTATGGTTGTATTTTTATCTTGATTGAATCACAAAAACATTTTAGAGGGATTTACATTCAACACATTTCTATCTCTTGATTTCTCATTCTACAATCTATTTTTATTTGATTTCTTTTTGTAAGTTGCAATTATCTTAAATTCTCAATTTTTTTTCATTTTCCATTTTAACAAACAAAACTCTGAAAATTACTAGATTAAATAACAAAAGGACGGTAATTATTAGTACTTATAATCCTCGTGGGAATGACACTCGGTACTCAATAATCTATACTACAAAACGATAGGTGCACTTGCCCATGGTTTTCTAGAGTAGCTTTTGAGCCATCAGCCCACCAAATGTCCGAATTTGGTTTTTCGTCCTTCATCAAAGTTGTAGCCCTATCTCTTAGCTTTCCATAGCCACTTGAATCAGCTCAATATCAATTTTGTAGAGAGAGTTATGGTCAAAATACGAAACACTCTTGCCATCTTAGAAATTCGAGACGCATTTGGACTTTTCTTCAAATCAATCTCTCGTTGTTTGCTCGTTCGTACTTCTTTTGATACACGATTCATTAATATGACTATAAACTCAATATAATAGGCTCTCAACATGGCTTGGCCCCTCAAATGACTCAAAATACTCAAAAACAACACAAAACTCATGTCTAGGAAGCCCAAATCAATGGTATAAAACCAAGTGAACACTAATCACAAGCCGATCAGGTAGCAAAGGAAAAACAATGCAAAATTTTAGGTAAAAAAAACGACAAAATAACTTAATGACGCAATTTAAATGAAAGACGTTTATGTCTTAAGGATTTTCGAGGATATTCTCATTTGTATTTTTTGTACGTGCTCGAGTATCGTCTTGATGGTCTGATGTAGCTTGTGGAATGTCGGCTTAGGAACCTCGAGCCGCAATTTTCAGAGCCTTCATAATTTTTGAGGGAACACATGAGTGAATAACAAGTGAAATAGTTGAGGAGTTGCCTAACTTGGTCTTTAAAGCTTCCGATTTGTCTTGTTCTTCATCATCCAGCATATCAGACCAAATTCATGAAATTGATAATCCTAAAAGTGGAAAATATATAATAATTTTAAAATATAAAGATAAAATTAACATTTTTTTTAATAAGTTGGGAGTACTGGTTGAAGGAGATGAGATAAATTTCAAATAAACTATATTGATACGGGTTCGAACCCTGGTTAACAACCTTATAAAGAGTTAGTGATATCACTTGAGCTACAAGCTAGTGGTGAAATTAACATGGTTGTTAAACTCTTAGCAGGTTTGTCTATAGTTTTTAACAAACTTGTTTTTGTCTTCTATATCGACGAATTGCTAGTTTGAATTAATGAAATTGTTTTACACTAACTAAACTTGGCCACATCTTTAACAAAATAATATATAAATAGATTAATTCTAATAGTCAGCGGTCACAACCTATACAACCACCTCAATTTATTTTAAATAGTTTTAACGTCATTTATCACTTATCAGCCGTACGTAATTTTTACTTGCGTTCACCTAATCAAGATTATTAGGTGGGAGGTGTAATAATAAGTGATACTAAATGAGGAAATGTCCACATTGTTTTAGGTGTAGAAAATAAGAACCCTAACCTACGCTACCTCATTTGATATCATAGGAATGTGATAATGTGTGTTGTATACAAACTCCATATATTCTACGAATATATATGTACATATTAGTGATAAAATGTACGTGACAATATCAAAGTCATCACAAATAGACATATTCTAGAAAGAATTAGTCACGTACATATATAAAAACAAACGCAAATTAAATCATGTTTCCTTATCCTTTTTTTTTATACAAATTAAATCAAATTTTCAGACCATCAAATTTCCAAGAAATTTCCTTTAAGCATAAAATTAGCAAAGAATGGTTGGACTGTCAAAGAAGTATCATGGAAGTTGCCTTAGTTATGACCAATAGAATGAGCAACCCTACTATCTTGGAAATAACGACTTAACTAATTCAACAAACTAATTTCAACAATAGTGTTTGGACTATGGTGTGTTTGCTTATGAATTTTTTTTTTTTTTTACAAAGTTTTCATCATAGAGTTTATTGGCGATGTTTGGTTTTCTTAAAAATGGGACAAAATATTAAGACAAATTTGTGAAACTGAGGCTAGCTAGTATTGAATACCATTTCTGCAGGACGAAATTGCCACGTACTAAAGTGTTGACAGTTCTGACAATCGTCTTTAATATATTACAAAATGCTAAACCCATATACTCAGTGACAGATGTAGGAATTGAGAATTGGGGGATGAAACCTAATTTTGGAGACATACAGAGAGAATTTTCCCCAAAATTTTGGGGGCAAATGTATTTTTTTCTTTAGTTTTTATATAGTTTTAGACTAAATAACATATAAATTAAACAGAAAAAAAAACTAGAAATTTTTTGGGAATTATCAACCCCCACTTGCCTCGCCAGTGAATCTACTCACAATGTAAATTATGATTATCTAATTTATTTTTATTTATATTAATGGAACTCACTTAAATATTTAGTCAAATATAATATGAGTCAAAACCCATATCATCAAAATCAAATTTCCAACAAGAGAAATTTTTATTTCGATATATGATCACTTGTATTTTAAAAAAAAATATTAATATTGTTTTATAATTGATCTCATTCTAACATTAATCACATCCAATGAATCATTTCATTAAAAATAAAACCGCATCAACTTATATATCACAACTCACTTTTATAAGAAAGATTACTCTTACCACGACACTTTCACCTCAAGTTCGTTTAACTCTCAAGTCTTTTTTTATTACTAAAATAAATTGTTTATTTGTATTTTTATTAAAACAAAAAAAAAATCGAAAAGAAAAGTAAAGAAATCATTCTAGTCTTTGTTTACATGCTCCATAATCATCACTAAAAATCTTCACCAGCCAAGGAAAAATAATTTCACCTAAAAAGAAACTCGGAAGAGGTTAATTTCATTAAAGGGCCATTAACTGTTAAGCATATATATCCCAAAATCCGTACAAGATATGTGTTTGGTATAAAATAATTCACATGACTAGACTACCACCGGAAAGGGAACGTGAAATGACAAGTGAACCCCTACATTTCCCCCAACTAAGCTATCAAAATTCAAAACTACAAACATTTCTTTTTTTTTTTTGTCGAACAATAGAATTTTATTATAACAACTCCAAACAACTATAATCGTAGCCAACTGGCTAAGAGCCGACAAGACTAACTAAGAGTTAAATGGGAATTGGTAAAACCAATTGATTCACATGGACTAAAAACTACCCACCCCAAACTAACCACTCCACGCCGGAGACTTCAAAGACTTAAAGGAGACTCAGAACACACCGTAAAAAAAAACTAAAATCGGGCACGAGCAACCACTACATACTTTGCAAACGTAGAAAACTGATCCACCTACGAGTTTCGCAAATCAACCGAGAAAAGAAAACACAAACAAAATAAGAAAACAACAGCTTTACTAACAAACTATAGAAAAAAACAAAAATTTGCCTCTCCCTCTCCCAAATCTACTGCCGCAGCCCATCGTCTTCACCGCTCCGAGACACCTCCGTGAAGCTTCGACCCGCTTTTGCCCTGAACTAAAAATTTCGCCACCTTCATACGCCTAGGGGACCGCTATTTGTATCCCTCCAATAGAAAACATGGAGGAGAAAGGGGAGGGGGGAGGGGGGAGGGGGGCGGCTGTAATGGGAGAGGGAGGGGGAAAAGTGATAGGGTTTTTTTGGGGGGTTAGAGAGAAGGGGGAGAGAAAAAAGTTAGAGAGAGAAGGGGGACAGATTAGCAAAAAAAAAAAAAAAAAAACTACAAACATTTTGATAGGCCCAATTGGACTGTAATATTGTAAATCCGGAAGGAGCCAATTTGGTCAGCTGAACTTTTTATGTTTATTTTCATGTGCCCGAACAGGCAAGACTTGAGCCTCCAAATTAATGGACTAATGGAATGTGGACCAGTCCAGCCCAACCCAGCCCAATGTTCTCTTTAGATTTGTGGGCTACTACAAGCCTCCGACACATTTGATAGCTCTATCCCCAACAACGATTTCGGAAAATGCAAAGCCCCACCAAAAATCGCATTTACCAAAATATTTGTTAATGTACGAAAATCGTAGTGCTAGGGTAGTGAGTTATGAGTCAGCTTCTTTTAGCGGTGGTCCGTTACTTTCCATTTCTTCATGTACGAAACGTACGTACGATCTGGCTCCCACTTTTGTTAATCTAATCAACTTCCTCATCACGCATTTATTCCAACCTTTCATCTGCAATATCTTACCTGCCAAGACCTTCATTTATTTCATTGTGTCAAATTTCTTCACCAAATTTATGCAACCGCGCCAATTTATTTAAATTCGAAGCAAAATCAATCAGAGTATCAGACTATTAACGAAATAAAAGGAACTTGATGCATAAATCAAAGAAAAGTAAGAAATTTAATGTAAAGGTGAAAGTCGGAAAAGAAAATAGTTATGCAGAATTTTGCTTTTCGTATGTACCGATTTTCATCGGTTTGCAAAAGATATACGGATTTTAATTACAAAATTGAACAGTAGAGCCAATCTGGCCAGCAGATCCAGTAAGAATTTCAACAAAACCACGACGGAGATACAAAAGTTTCGAGAAATACGTATCCATTTACATGGAGAAAATTTAGAAAATTTACAAAGCGATGTAAATGTATATAGTATAAACATGAAAACAGACACACAAAATAGGGTGAAAATACCAAGTATTACTCCATTCTCACTTTAAACATCATCATTAGGCACCAAAAAAAACCTTCATCAACACCCTAAACTTTTCACTCCTCCACTTCGTTCAACACAAAGTATTTACAACGGAGAAGAAAAGCAAAAACAAAAACAAAAAACTGATCTATTAATTACGTCCGTTAACTAATCTCAACACGCCGTCGTTTAATAGCTGTCAAAACTCATCTGACAGCGAGTTGAGGATTTCCTGCAAGTCACGCGCCTCGCCACCGATCCGGAGCGTCTCGAGCACGCGCTCGAAGAGGAACACGTGACAGGGGATCCGGAGCACGCCTTTCTGCTCGTAACCGTACTCCTGCGCCGATTTATTGAGCAGCTTCACGAAGATCGGGTGATTCAACAACTCGGCGCTCACCACGAACCGCTCCATCTCGTCGCCGACGTAAACCGGCAGGTGTCCACCCGGAACGCCGCCGGATCTCTTCCGGAACGATTCCCCTCGGCCCGGCCGCGCCGCCGCCCTCGAATCGGAACGCAGCAGACAGTACTGCGAGGAATCGGCGACTTTGGATATTCTCCTCATGAGTTTTTTCATGATTTTGTGAGAAATTGAAGTTTGGAAGGAGAGAGAATTGTTTGGGTTTTAGTGAGAGAATATGGTGAAATGAGGAGTGTGTGAGAGTGGGGGTTGTGTGTGTATAAATATATAGGAGGAAAAGGGAGGAAGGTTACTGAGAGGTACAGATAAGCGTACTTGGCAGGTACAATTAATTTGTTTGGTGTTGAAGGGAATTAATTAATTTGTGTTAGGGTAATTAATTATATTAGAAAAAAAAAATATTCTTTCGGAGAGAGAAAAGTCATTTATGCAATGACAAATCATGTGATTTTTGCAATTTGATCCACCTTGGACTCATTTGTAGAGCTATAAACAGGAGCCCAGGGGTATATCTCAATCGGTAAAGGACATGGGTCATATGATGTCCGTTTCGCTGGCACCCGTAATGTGGAAGTTCGAATCCCCTAGGTAATATAGTGGGAGAGGATTTATCCTGTGGTAACTCAGTTTAAAGCAGCTCAAGACCCTGACTCATTGAGGCATATCACTCGAATCACCTCCTCCACAAAATTCTAGGGGCGGGAGTGGAGGCCCACAAAGATTAAGTTTATCCTTTAGAGCTATCAAACAGGACGGATCAGGCCAGCCTTGTACCAGTAAATTGGGCCAAAGGAAAAATAAGGCCGATCAGCTAGATAGTGACCGAATCACTATTTTTGGAGTCCAGATGAACCCAACCTATGAAATTGTGCCGACCTACGAGGCTCCAAAAATAATGTCCAGTCCAATTTTTTTACCCGAACTTATTTTGATAGTTCTACTCATTTCTAGTAACTTGCCTTCAAAAATGAATTTTGGGAATTCTTGGAGGAATATTCCATTGGCATTTAATTTTATAAGATTTATTTTTTCAAAGAAATGGAGTACAAGAATGAAAAATCTGACTTGGGAAACATCATGGAAATTGTTCATTGACGACTTAAATAATTTTTTCCAATGTTGATCAAATAAAATTTTGAGTGACAATCCATTTTATTTTGTATTATTGGTAACAATCTCTCATAAATCTGAAGTATGAACACGGAAAATTAACACATTATTAAATCTTTACGAGTCAACTTTTTGTATAAAAACAATTATTTAATTTCCACGACAATAATATATGTCAAATGTACTTTTACTTATATTCTGATTGATTAAGAATGTTTGGATCTAATCAAACTCCAACCCAACCATTTTATTGCAATTGCACCGAACTTCATAGTTTATATTTTTAGTTGCAGTTTCTTTGATTTCAAGGATCATTGCAACATTTTATTACTAAATTTTCTAATAATGTCAGTGTCTCATTATAAAATAAGAAGAATTCAAGGGTTTGAACGAGAAATGATCCAGCTTTTTTATAATTAAACTAAAAATAAGAAAGGGTAGCAGCCAAAATTATGACATCATTTTCAAATACAAGTAAACACATAAAGTGACAGAATTATTTATTTCAGCCGAATATTAGAAGAATGGCTTCTCTGGTGGCTTTATGGTCATATGTGAGTGTCAGCAGTTCTTCAGTATTCCAAATTCAGCTCCTTTAATTTGACCCATAATAAATCTTTTTCATTTTTTAATTCAAAAAAAGTGTAAAGAAAATTAATTACCCTTCTTTGGCTTCGGGTAAGAAAAATTATTGCTATTTTCTATTAACTATGTCATATTATATTATTTATATCCAATGGGTGAGAAAAAAAGGTTCTAAAATCCTTGCCAACCTGTCTTGGATTAGCAAATATTAGGTCTTTTTTTAAATTTAATAAAATTGATGAAATATCTGACAGTTGTCTTGCAGATTCTCTAATTATTTAAAAAATAAAAAAACTACTTTCAGTTGAGGCCTAGAAATTTTCACATTGGAATATGCTCATGATTAAGATTCAGCTGCAGTCTGTTTTAATTTATATTTTTAGGAAAACAGACTAAATCAATCATTAATACGTGTTTCATTCATTCAAAAATAACATGGACATGATTTTTTAAGGAATTTGCTCTAAACATGATTTTTTAAATGGTATTTCATATTCTATTCCAAAATCGATCAATCATATATGCAAAGTGCACACTAGTTATGTTAGCTTGTATATTGATATTGGAAGAAAGTAAAATAATATTAGATGTAGATGGTTCAATTTGGTGCATTTGTGTAGCATGAATTTTTTTATAAACTCAGATCGATACACACTTGGTACGCCTAGTGATAGTGAAATTGGAAATGAAATTAACAACAATTGAAATAGAGGATCCAAACGCGTCGTGTGCAACATGGATTTAGCCGAGCAATACATTCACTTTTAAGAAGCTTGAAATAACAAATTACCATACAAATTGTAAGAATTAAATCTTAAAAGGACCACAATTTTCCAAACAATCAAACAAGATTGCATGCATTTATGCCTGTGGATTGAGATGTAAGAAAAAGAAGAACATGTATTGTTAATAGGACAATTGGGGGTTGGAGTTAGGTAAGCTGGCGCCATTGAATGCAAATATACACACAACAAAAAATCAATAATCTGTATGTAATTGTGTATCATAGGAATTAGGATGTGTATATCCCTCAAATCAAAACTTGACAACTAACGCATGTGCTCCAGAGTTTAATTTTTCATGTGAGCTATAAAAAGTTGGAGGAATTAGTACTTTCAGCACATGTATCTTAATGTTATGCATGTTTCAATTAAATGCCAAAAACTTAACTAATATCCAATAAAGTATAATTGTGACTTTTGTATGATTAGAGAAGATGCGAACCAATTTATATAGCAATTACGAATTTATTTGCTATTTTAATTTGCTTGGAACTTCGAAGCACATGCAATGATTTCCCATCCTTGAAAAGGGATTAGCTTATAAGCTCTTTAAATAATTTTGTAAGATTTTTTAGAATTTATATGATGCCATATAATATTTGGCCATGGGTAAATTTTTTAGGAAATTAGTTTATAATTTTTCTTATAACGAAAGAACCCACAACTATTAAGTATTATCTTTTGGGTGCCCACTGGACAAATGCTTAGCTAGGCTAGGAACCAACAAACCAGACTAGTCAAGTTAACCGTCTTAGCAGTTTCTACGCGATGCCTCAATCTAGTGGTGGAGAGGTGGAGATTCAAAATTGAGACTTTTGAGCCTCAAAAATCCACCCTATACTACTAATTGATCACCTTGTGAGGCTATGACTATGAGGGGCAAATTATAGTTTATAAATTTCCAAAGATAAGATTATTGAGAATTACAAACTTCATTGAGAAAATAATGATATTATGTTATTCAAATGCTTCAAAAACTTAATTTAAAAAAATTGATGTTTTAAGCTCTAAAATGGCATGTTTATAAATATATTTAGCCAAAAATCTTATAATCCTCAACAACTAGTCGAGATATTTTACCATGGTAAATAATAGTCTTAATTAAATTTTTATTGACAAGTTACATTCATTAAATTTATTGAATTAATCAAGAAAAGTTATGAAAAGTCGGGGGATTTAAAGAATCACCGTTGGAATTAATGAGAATCTAAGAAACCCAATTAGCATGATCAAACGGCACATACATACATTTCATGATTTCAGAAACCATGAATTATTGTCTTGTATCTTGCCTTTAATTAATCAATCTAGTTTGAAAAGTACTCTTTCTCATTCCTATAACTACTTAACTAACCCAAAAATTCTTCAAGGAAATATTTTCTAAGAGTTTGGCCTAACCTATTGCACCCCTCAAATATTTTCTCTATTTGTAACCACAAAAACAAAATATCACAAACTAGTCAGATTTTTGTTATAAGGCTAAGATCCAAACTAACCTAAAGCCACCCTACTTGACGTTTTGAATATTCGTATACTACAAGAGAATATTTTACCCCAAACATTAGAGGGAAAAAAAAGAGTATCTTGGAAACAAACAATGTTGTTATTAGAACATTGAATGGGCATCTTTGGAGAATTCTAAATCTAAAAGACAATTTTGCCCTCTACAATAAATAAAACTCTAGATCTTTTAAGTCATCATTAGACCAAAATCACATTAACTTTTTTAATAACCCAACTTCCAAACTTCCACTCCACTATGTCTGCAGTAGTAATTTTGGCCCCTCATTGCTACCACGTTAAACCACGTGAATGTTTTCAAAGCTGGATCGGGCATCGAACTAGATTAATAATTGTATCATTGGGTCACTTGTTTAACTGATTCAACCATTCTCAAAAAACCAATTGACCCGTATATATATACCTACATATATATAAGTATAAATGTAAAAAAAACTAACAAATACAAATACAAATACAAAAAAAAAGCTAAAATAAAAAATTAAATATAAAATATGTTTGCAAATCAAATATATGGAGAAATTATATGCAAATTTACTAAATAAATTTTCCTCTCAACTTTTTTTTTAAAAAAATATTTACTAAAAAGAAAGATTTTCTTTTTCCTTTTGAACCGAGTTATTTAGGTCATCGGTTTCCGAGTTTTTGACCAGGTGGCAACGGTTTTTTAGCCACTCAATTTTACTACAAAATCGGATCCGACATGTGACCAGTTCCCAGTTAAACAATTCGAACCCAGCTATCTAGTCCGATTTTAACAATATTGACGTGATGTGTTTGGCCTAGTCAGGATTGTGATTAGATCCTACTAGGAGATGCTTTTGATCTTGAATTAACGAATCCAAGTGACAATATACAATAAAATTAACTTAAAACCAATAAAGTTATTAATGAATATGTTTATCCAAAGAAAGAAAAATGGATTAGGATTAGAGAAGTGGAGTAGAGAGGGGAAAAAGGAGGAACAAAGTGAAGGAAACGTTGGAGGCGTGATTGGCGTCTGTGTGAGTCATCTCTTTTTCTTTTGCTTTATTGTTTTTGGAATTTTTGGTTTTACTTTCCGTAGTCCGTTTTCAGTACAGCTTCCGTAATCAATGACCGATTAATGCCTTTGTCTATTTCTTACTTTCCGTCTTTTATTTCAGCCCCCGCAACTTTTCACGCCCCAATTGTCGTGTGTCATTCTCAATCTCTCCAAATTAAATTATTATTTAAAAATGAAAATATTTATATTGGCTTTTAACTTCAGGAATTAAGTTATATAAAAAAAAATTAAAAAGCTTTGTGTAATTTGTACAAGAATACCCATTTTAATGTTTATATTCGACATTTTAACATAATTTTCAATTTCTCGCAATTTATTTTTAAGTGGGGAATTAGATGTTCAGTAAGGATAGGGGAATAAGATCCGGACCTGGGTTTGCTCACCCAGTAACACAATATTTGATCATTGAGTTACATCTGAATTTGACTTTCTGATAGCTTTGTTAACCATTATAACTAATTGGAAGCATGGTAAATCCAATTTGAATTAATATTATTATTAACTCACAAAAAAACTTAGATTCCAATCATATTTGCCACGTTGTCGTGTTGAGCAGACGGTAGTATTCTGAGTATTATGCATGCTACGCCAGATGCATGATATGTATGATATACTGGGTGTATAGATGAATGACAAAAGTCTCGTTTTAGAAAAAAATAGGACACGTGAATGATAAATTTGAGTAAGTCTCACATGAGACCGTCTCACAGATTTAAATTCATTAGAAGAATCTAACCCATTTTACAAACCAAAACAAATTAGATCCAAATTCAAATTTGGGTTAGCTAATACATACAGATAATTTTAGGATCTGTATCACAAAATTAATCTATGAGACCATCTTATATAAATTTTTGTCGATAAATTTATACTAAAGACACGTACATCAAATATAACATCTACATGTACTCATTACAGATAAGCCTTCAAGAAAAATAAAAAAAGGAAAAGCATCAATGTCACTTTTTCACTTTTTATAGGATTAGGACTCTTGACATGCCCAGGATCCAATGAAATTGCAAGTCCGCCCCATATCTCTTTCAAATCCTTTTCGAATATCACCTCCTTTCAAATTCTAAAAAGCTTCATGGCTTCTCCTTCTTGCCCCTTGGACCAAAGGGAATATTTTTACAATTTGTAAATCGGCCCCTTTATTTATGTCATTTTGCACAAGTCGTAGAACTGCAGAGTGTAGGGTAGTGAGAATGGTGGTAGTTATGGACCATGATTCCACTGCATTGTAGCTGACCAAATTATTGGTGATGGAAAACAACAAGCAAAAATCACTATCCCAAAGAAATTTGCTTATTAGGGTTGAAAATCACCAATTTTTATCGTGTATAGTGCATAATATACGTGGACAAAAAATTGGGTTATGTTGGAGTTGATTTACACTATATAAGAAACATGTGGACCTTTACTTAAAGATCGTTGGCATCTTATCTTTTTTAGGAGAAAGTCATTTTTTTTTAAAAAAATCACCTTTATTTGCCTAGTCACATACCGCAAACTTTTTCTTTTAATTTTATTTGGTTCTATTGTCATATTTTGCATCTCAAAATCTTGTTCTAATTTAATTCTACGTTTTCTTATAAAGTAGATATGTCTGAAAATTAAGCACGGATGCAATTAAGTGCTTAAAGATTGTATCTAAACTATGTCAAAATTGAAATATAGTAAGAGAACTCAATTTCGTATCTAATTGCCTCCAATATATTATAGCTTTTCCAAGCATGTAATTAATTTGATTTATATTTTGATATTCGTTTAACTGCTTTTAGATATAAGAGGGCAATTATGTGTGTGTGTGTGTGTACATGGACTTTGAGTTTTGAGGAACAAAATCGCCATTTTGATTCATAAGAAAAAATAATACATATTAGAAAGGTATAATTACAAAAACCTCATGATGAGGTTTGGATTAATTAAAAAAAAACAGAGGTTTTGAAAATTATAAAAAATCCATATTGAATTTTGATTTCTTGTTACATTTTCTCCCTTCCAAAAGCAAAAAGATATTTCATATAATCTCCATAACATTTACAGAAACATTATAATTATCCTTTTAAATTTAAGATAAAATCAAACTTTAAGGATTTTTTTTCGTTTTATAATTTTCAAAAAACATTTATTTTTTCACCAATTACTAATTAGTCCATTTCTCATTTTTTTTCTTGGCAATTTGCTAAAAGGATTAATTTCATTGCTTAATTGCTAGCTAGGTCCAATTTTATGGAAGATCAAATCGTTAGTGTACGTAAGAATGGAACTTATAATAAATAGAATGGTAGTTGTGATTTTTTTTCTTTTTTGGCAAGAGGTAGTTGTGATTTTTAATTAAAGGTAAGTGTTTCCCATGCTTGTTAAATGTATATAAAGTGAACATGTTTCTTGGTAAATGTGATCGATCTACAGTCCTATTTCAGGATAAATGGATAATGCATCTAAAGCAGATTCATTGAGCACACCCAATGTTCGCTTTCTTTCAGGAAAGATATCGGTACAGCTACACAACCACATACACAAGCTCATGGGGTAGAGAATATTTACATTTCACCATTCTAAACTCTAGTAATTATTTGCTTTTTTCCCATATATACCGAATATTAATAATATTGGGGATCAATCATGTGCTCCAGTGGTAGAGTCTTGTATTATATTTGTAAGCATGATTGAGCCGAATTCGATCTCATATGAGTGTGTATCCCTTTGCCATTGTCCCCCATTATACTAAAAAAGAATATTAATAATATTGAAGAATAAAATAAAAAAATGAAGGCCACTTTCTGTTTTTGATTTTTTCTTCCGCCCTCATAATTGGTGGTCTAGGCTTGGAAAAATCAAACACGATTCAAGATTACACTCTTAAAATCTATGCCAAATGAAGTGAACTAAGTTTGATTCAAATCCATTAATTAACACCCATAATTCACTACATGAAGCTCCAAGAAAGTGCATATAATTCCTAATCAATGCAGTTGAGTCGTCAGACACTCAAAATTCCATTCCAAAAGCTGAGGAATTCTCTACGTGGGAACTAGCCTGCAACTAGGGTCGACCCTGAGGATAATCACCGAGGACGACAGCCTAGCGGCTAGGACCCCAATTTTACATAAGTATTTATATGTAGGTATTTATAATTTATTAGATTGTCTTAAAGCCCCCACCCCAAAAAAAAATAAGCAAAAAATAAATAAGTATTAAGTTGTCCATACATGGGTCCATTTTTTTTTTTTTTTTGCCATGGGCCTCAAAAAAATTAGGGTCGGCCTGCTTGCAACACTGAGACGGGATTAGAAGGGTAATAGGGTTGTCTCAGTGACCTTTTCTACCCGAGTTGATGAACTTCATGAGTCACTTAGGCTGCAACAGACCTCGTGAGTCAATTAGTAGTAATATTTTCGACCCGATGATAATTAATGATATTGGACAATAATCAAATAATTTCAATTAAATATATGCGTGAATAATAAAATAGAGAAAAATCGAATTTACCCCAACACTGCAAAATTTTAAATTCTATCATTGTTATTACTTATCATTTTTTTCATAAATGGAGAACATACATTAAAAAAGAAAGAATGAAGTAATACTGCTAATCACAAGCCGATGCACTAGTTAAAATGGCCTGGTTAGTTATTATATTGTTGACGTTCGTTTCGGCCAACAAGCAAGATGTGCGAAAAAGTAATACGTGGAAATGTAAATGAGTTTTTATTTAAGGGTTGATTCTGCCTTTTTATAAATTGCCGAGTCGAAATGTCTGGTCGGTTTTTCTTAAAATAGTGTGTTTACCCGTCCTTTTTCTTCCCTTTTTCCCTCTTTTTTTTTTCCGAAACGATAGAACTTTTATACATTAACAAAACAAAATTTACACTGTCAAGTGGCAAAATGGCCACCTTGAACATACATACATTGATACATGTCAAGGGGAGAACTCCGTACGAGAGGTAAAACCACCGTAAATCGAGGGAGCAAAACAAGAAACAACTAAAAAAAAAAACACAAAGCAAAAGAAAACTAAACCACCTCCGAAAGGAGGACTAAGCACTCCTCAAGGGAGACTACCCAACTCGAACAAATCAGGGCACAAGCTACTTCACGCACCGCAAGAGGCGAAATAATCGACCGCCTCGAGTTTCGCAAATCAACCGGTAAAAATAAAGACTCAAACAAAAAAAAAAAAAAAACGAAAAAATCGAAAAAAAGAAATGAAAAATGCCTCTCCCTCACCCGATCTTCAACCGCAACCCATCACCTACCCTCCCAACTCTCCTCTTTGTAGCTCCGATCTCCGACTTGCCTCCACTCTCGATCGGAGAATCCGATCACCTCCTGGATAATACAAAAGATGTGCCTTCATTGGCCTCCATGTGAAACATGGTTGGGGGAGGAGGGAGGGGATAAGGGGAGGAGGAGGAGGAGGGAGGGAGGGGAGGAGGGGAGGGAAGGGGCGTGCATTTGGGGAGGAGGGGGAGGGTTTAAAGTTTTAGGGTTTGGGTTTTTTTAGAGAGTGGGAGGAGAGAAAGAGTAGAGAGGATATTCACATGATCGCAGGCCTTCCCTTTTTCCCTGTTAAAATGAGGCTTTTTATACTCTTCTAGTAAGTGGATTTTCAATAGTCATCTTTGCACTAATTAGTAAAAATAATCTAAAAAGGACACATGTCCCCTCTTAATCACGCATGCCACCAGTTTTTGCCACTTGGTGACTCATCTTGATTATGCTCGACACGCGGCGAGCCTTCCTGCGCTAATGGAGTACTAAGTATGAGCAAATGACTATTCTTTTAAATTTCTCGCGCACGCGCTTCCCGACAAGATTCAGCTCGGAGGTCGGGCTCGGTAGTTGGGCTCGGGGTCGCCGAGCCCAACTAATGACGTGTCACCAGGCACTCCAGCTGACGTCACACCTCGAAGATATGTACTTACTAAATGGTCACGTGGGACAATTTCTTTCCAGCTCGGCTCGGGTGTCATCATATATCAACTATAAATTATCTACTACATAGTCTACATTGATTCATTGAATGTAATTTCTTGTGCATTCATTCTCAATATTAATTGTGAACTTCTATACATTTTGATCAATTACTTCCACGAGAAATGGGGCACGCGTCCGATTATATTTCGTAAACTGTAATAATGCCCACCGTCTGGGGGACACATATATACGCGTACAAATACTACATGATGTACGGACCTAGAAAAACAAAAGAATTAATAAAAAATAAAAATCGGGACCCACAAAAGTTGTCTGCATAGAATTTATTAGTTACAACAAGTGCCGTGGCTTTTCCGTATGATGCCGTACGGTCAAGTCGTACACGCTATCCACCCACTTTTACTTTTCCACATTTTTCAACATTAAATATTACATTTTAAAAAAAAAAGAAATTTAAAATTAATTTGGAGTAAGGAACATGACATGGATATCCACGAAGTGGTGGGCCTATGTCCGCCCGTATTTAGTTTTTGCCAGGACATGGCTCAAATGGGGGAAGAAATTGTAATAAACAAAAGAAAATGGAATCGGTTTGTTCTAGAAATATGTCTGTTTGTTTGCTCCAAAGTCCAACCTATGGGTCAATTGCATTATCTTCTTTGAAATCTTCTTGTTATTTAATAACCTTGTTTCTAGTGATTAGTGACCATTTGTGCTTTTTCATAGAATAAAATAAATATAATTGAAAAAATTATCATGTGTTGTTGGATAATCTGAAATAAAGATGTGTAAAGACGCACATATATATATCCCTGATTAAAAATGCCAATAAGGGACAACACAAATTTACATTCACATGAAATGCGCATTGTATGTAGACGTAACGAAGCCGTGTGCCAGATAGAGTAACATGTTTTATGTCTGGTATCAAGGAGTGGAGAACGAAGCCTCCCTCCTTCATTTGTAATGTCCTGCAGTTAGATTTGTTGTCTTAATGAAGTTTTCCTCTTTGTGTTTTCAAAAGAAAAAAAATTGAAGTCGTGTGCTAGGTAGCCTAGAAATAAGGCGATGGCTAATTTTCTGACCAGATCATTGTTTCACGTGTAAACACTATAATTTATATATATAGGGTTAATTACAAAAAATAGCCTTGAGGTTTAACCTAATTACAAAAAAAATTCAGCTGACATTCAAAATTACAAAAGTAACCTGAAGGTTTTATTTTGTCTAATATTTACCCCCTTCATAACCAAAAAATATTTTAAAATTCCCCCTCATATTTATAAAAATATGACAATTTATCCCTTAATTTTAACACTGAATCAAACCTCATGGGTACTTTTTGTAATTTTGAAAGTTAGCTGAAGTTTTTTGTAATTAAGCCAAACCTCAGGGGTACTTTTTGTAATTATCCCATTTAGATAGGGATATAATAAAACGCATTAATGTCACATCCTTGAGTGTGTGAATAACACTACATTTCATTTACTAATAATTACAAATAAGAACCCTATATTTTCTTAAAGGACATAATTATTCTAGTTTAGCTAGGATGAACTAGATCTAGATGTACAAAATGGTAATAATCTACTATTTCAAAAAATAAATTCATGAACCATGTACACAGTATATCCGTCCTTCACTATTGACTCTAACCCTAATGTTATTTTGAAGCAAATAGCATTGGATTATATATAAGATTACAAAATCAATCTTGGCAGAAATGGTTATTCCTAGCCATTTTTATAAAAATTTTCGCTTAATCCCGATTAGTCTCTGCCTAGCCTCAATTAGTGTTCGCCTAGGCGCTAGGCACATCATGTCCGCCTATGTTGTTCTTCCAATTATGCCCCACTTAACCTCGTTCAGGTTCCGCCTAACCTAACCCACCCAGACTCTGCATATACGTTAAACCTCAATCAGCCACCCAACTAGCGCGTATTGCTTTTTAGAACGGTGGTCCTGCACAATAAGCAGGTCCCTGATCCCCACCAATCATGAAACGACTTTAATTGGGTTCCCATCCACAGCACAGTTGGGCCCCAAACTATGGGCCCATATTTGATTATTGAGTGTCTGAAATCTATCTATCCATGCTGGATAGTCTACTCATGGGCCCAATTCACATCACCATCCACTTTTGTCTCTTTGACTGATAACAGAGCACTTGTTGCTCCACAACGCCCAACGGCTAATGCTTGCCCGGTCTTCGGACACTTTTCACGTTTATTCTTCGGTTTTGTAATGGGCAAATGAGATGTTCATGGAGGACGGAGATGAGATTGAAACATTAATCAACTAGATCAGTAAGTATACGTTTTTTTTTTGACTAAACGGGCTACATCGGAACCTCCTCTACACTTTCTTTTTGGCTTATATTTATTTTAAATTATATAGTATGTTATTCACAGTCTTTAATCTAATGGCGTAACCAGGAAAATTTATGGGGTGGGTCGATACATGGAACCGGATAGGCCAGATAAAAAATTAATAAAAAAACTAATAGAAAAAAACCCCTCCCTCCGCCACTGCTTTAATCGTATAACTATTTGGACCAAATTGAACTTAATTATGGTTTCATTCGATGGATTTTGAAACTATGGATTTAGAATATCAGATTATTTTACTGTGAATTTCAAATCATTATATTCGATTTTATGTTATTTTTGGATTCATTGTGGTGGATTTCAAATGAGTCACTTAAAATCCTCCTTCAATTCTCCTTTAAATTCTTTTTCTAAATGCAACCTAAATAATTTATTTATTATTATTTTTCTTGGTTTGATCTGAATTAAACTACGTGATAATTTGATGAAGATAAGTGTTGATAAATCGCCTAAACATAATTTGTAGGGCGTTTAATTCAAAAGTTTGATGGGTCTAGAATATTCTTTTTGAAATATTAGGCTACAGGGCTACCCAGTGGTTCGCTTAATGTGATGTTAAGAGTTAGGTTTTTGACAGTGACTCATTTGTATCCATTGATAATATTTTTTTCCCCATCTAGTGGCTCCATAAAAAAGAAAAAATGTCTTAGAAAGGTGTATGTTCATTAACTTCATTTGACTGGGCTTAAAACCTCTTAAAAGATAGAATAAATTCTCCAAAAATTGTTTCGTAAATTTTCATTTTAAGTGTTTTTATCTAAAACCCCACCCACCACATTTGTTTGAGAACTTTTAAACATTTATAAAACATACACACCACAACTATTTTAGAAAATAAGTTAGATTGCCTCAATAAATGGATACTTATAAAAATGTTACTTTAACTACATCATATTTATTTTTTATATTTCCTTTTTTTTGTTCCTAGTTTGTAACTACATTAAGAAATTTGATATTTTATTTCAACAAATAGATACTTTTACTTATAAAAGTGTTACTTTAACTATATCATATTTATTTTTTATTTTTCCTTCTTTCTTTCATTTCTAATTTGTGACTATATTAAAAAACATATGTTACTTTATCTCAAAGAACAAATACTTACTTATAAAAATATTACTTTAACTCTATCGTATTTATTATTCATCTTTCTTTGTATTTATTATTAAAAAATATAATACTTTATTTAAAAACATATATTTTTACTCTTAAAACATGATATTTTATCTCAAAAAATATATATTTTTACTCATAAAGGCGTTCTTTTAACTCTGATATCTTTATTTTACCTTCAATGTAATATAATCATAATCTGTGGCTATATTAAAAAAATATGATACTTTATCTATGATTAGAGATGTTAAACGGGCTCAGGCCCGCGGGCCAGCCCGTTTAGCCCGGAAAAAAAACAGGGTTAGGGCTAGGTTTTTCTGGCCCGTTTAAATCTGGGCTTTTTGGCCGGACGATTAGCCAGCGGCCAACCGCCAACCCAGCCCCCGCCCCCGGTTTTTTTTTTTGTGTTTTGGTATTTTTGTTTTTCAAAATAGAGTATTGGTGAATTAAGGGATAACAAAATTTACATAACATTTCCTAAGAAAGATATTTTTATAGTGACTTAAAATGTAATCAATTATGATGATTTAAAATGTTATATAATTTATATCTCTCTAATAAATACAATACTATAATCTAAATAGTTTAAAATTTTCGTGACTTAAGTGTGACAAATAATTAAAACTTTATGCATATAATTATAAAGATGAATTTGTTGTATTTTGAGATTCCAACTTATCTCACGCACAAACATTGAACATCAAATTGCGTTTTATCATTATTTATATTTATTTAATTTGTTTGACAAAAATCAAAAGGTATTAAGAAAATATTCATTATATAATGTTTATCATTCTACATTGTAGTTTGTTGTTTCTATTTTCATTTTAGAAATGAGTTTTAATTGAACATATTTTTGTTTTAACTCTTATTGCAGTAAGTATGTTCTTAAAGTTTCAAAGCCTTTGACGATAATTAATTAATGATGATGTTGATTGTATTTGAATTTTAAATTTTTTATCCTTGTAATGCAACATAAAAAAATTGTGTAATTTAGTTTTGCATATTTAGTTTGAATGTTATATTGTTATCCTTGTGGCCCGATAGTGGCCCGTTTAGCCCGAAGCCCGCTAGGGTTAGGGTTAGGTTCGCATATTGCCAACCCGCATAGTAGTGGCCCGTTTAGCCCGAAGCCCTATAGGGCTGGCCCTATAAGGCTAGGGCCAGCCCGTTTAACATCTCTATCTATGATGGCTCAAAAGCTACTCTAGAAAACCTTAGGCAAGTGCATCTATCATTTTGTAGTATAGATTATTGAGTACCGAGTGTCATTTCCACGAGGATTGTAAGTACTAATAATTACCGTCTTTTTGTTATCTAATCTAGCAATTTTCAGAGTTTTGTTTGTTAAAATGGAAAATGAAAAATATAGAATTTAAGATAATTGCAACTTACAATAAATCAAATAAAAGTAGATTGTAGAATGAGAAATCAAGAGATAGAAATGTGTTGAATGTAAATACCTCTAGAATGTTTTTGTGATTCAACAAAATAATAATACACCCACAAGCCCTTAAGCAAAAACCAACCTCTTTTAATAAAATCTCATGTTATGTGGACCGTAGAAATTCCCGATTTAAGTTAAACCCTTTCTCGAGGCGAAAAACTCCTAATCTCAAGTTGATTAACTGAAATCTCTTTCTAGTTAAAACCCTCAAAATTGCATTATAACGATTTATGAATTTCCATATTAGATTTAACCCTAATCCAGAAGATTTATGTTGTCCTATATCTAGGATTGCATGCAACTCTTTTCACTTATATAGGTTCTTTTTCACCATAAATCTCTCGATTACCCAATGAAGAATAGATATCAAATTAATATACCTAAAATATTAACTTGAATGAAGTAAACATGATATAAGTGAATCACACAAGACATGTGAATTTTATTAAAAACATACAAACCTTAATCACAAATCCATTCTAGAGTTCATTACATTCAAACAATAGGAGTTTAACTACTCATGATTTTGACGAAAGAGTAAATTACACAAGAAGATTTAAGTATTGTAGACATGATGTACTTATCTTTCTCAAAATCTCAATGACTTCTTCCTTGATAGATGATGTTGATCCAAGCCTTCTTCTCCAATGTTGCTACAAGCTTACTCCTCTAAGACCTATTGATCTCAATTCCACTCAAAATGTTGGACCTGACACAATGAATATTTTTTAAGTGTCTATGATGAATACACAATGAATCTCTATATGAATGAATATTACATGAATGAATTTCCCAACTCAAACTCTTGGCTTTTATAGGCACCATCTTTGTGAAAGAACACATCAACAAATGTTTCATTTCCATGCTTGTTAGTTGAATCATTGTGTGCACATTCATGGTTGAGTTGGTTGAATCATTGTATTCATATGACAATACTCCACTTCCATTGGTTGAGTTGGTTGAATCATTGTGTCCACATGACAATTGAGGGGATAATGGAGTTTTGGTGCAGCAAGATGAGGTGTAAAAGTTGCTCAAAGGTTGTCAAAAAGAAAAGTCTCCATTATTTCCGCCAAAAGAAGAAAAGATTTTGAGTTGGAGACAAAACACGACTGTGCTTATAAAGCACGGCATGGTCGTGTTTTCTTCGTCATTTGGGTTTTTTTGGCAGGGTGTGCTTTTAAACACGGTTTGAGCGTGTTTTGATGATTGGCGTGGGGAACACGGCTGTGCTTTGTAAGCACGACCTGGGTGTGTTTTTCTGTTTTTCTTGTTTTTCTTCCCTTTGAAGCATGACCATGTTTCCCAACACACTAGGGGTGTGTTTTGCACGAGATTGAGTCTTCTTGCCTTCTTTTAGACTTTGTTTTTGTTCGTATTTTCATATGAAATCCATACGAGTTTACTTCAAGTATTTACCTTCATCATTTAAAACAAGCCAATGTGATTTTTCTTGAATTTATTGATTAATGAACTAAAAAGTTAAAGAAATTATCTAAAAAGAGCTATAAAAATGTGAATAAAAATGCACTTATCAATCTAAAATAACCGATACTTTTTTCTCATAAAATTGTTACTTTAACTGAGAAAGAAAAATAAAAAAAAAAACAAAAAAAAAAGCAGGTGTTTTGACCTGCGGACCTGGTCAACAGGATCCTACATGAGTTTTTGCCATATCTTAGTTTATCCAAACAAATGAATAACTTTTTTTTTAATTCATTAAGATTGTTCAAAATATCCAAACACTAGAATAATTTATTTTCAAAATAAGATCTCACATCTTATAAAATATATAAACTTATAAAATCTTTTAAATAATCATATATAGGAAACACAATTTCAGGGCAAAAACGGTTTTTATTTTAGTTGGCATTACAATAACAATTTATAATCTGATTATTATTAAGCTCAAGATCAATATTTGAATCCTGGTTTTATGTAGGGATGTCAATGGGTCGGGTCTGGGTCGGGTCGGACCCGAGACTCGACCCGTTAAGAAAATACAATACCCATACCCAACTCATCTAGACCTATACCCGTCCCGACCCATACCCATGTCTTGCGAGTAAAACCCGTTAGACCCATTAGACCCGCCAACTTCATATATTTGGCCAATTTTTTACGATTTTTACTCAAAATAGTGCACTCAAAATTTATGTTATTTATATAATTTTGTAGATATTATATAAACTATGAAATAAACACCAACATATATAAATCAAGAGTCCTTGAACAAGAATAATACAATATATTCATTATATATAAAAAATAAAAACAATATGGGTCGGGTTTGGATCGGGTCATGTGATACCCGTTACCCGCCCCATACCCGCCGGGTCTAAAACTCTATACCCGTTACCCGTCCCATACCCATTTATTGGACCCATACTCGCCCCAAATGAGGTGGGTCTAGTTCGACCCGGACCCATTGTCATCCCTAATTTTATAGAGTAGCAGATACACAAAATCACATAAACTTATAACTATAGTGCAATAATTTGAATTACAAGGGCATGTTTGGTCCTTGGAACCGAAAACCCTATCAATTTGATAGTAGAATAAAAAAGTGGAACAATAAATCTGGACTCTCGGAAAACAGGCATGGAGCCAACCGAGCCATGCTTGTCTTTATGTATATACAAGCATAATTTCAGGTAGCCAATTTTGTTGACAGATGGAAATTAAGATGACTTATAGAAACAGAAGTGTTGTTGGTTTTTGAAAATAACTACTCAACAATTAGGACCAAGTTGTTTAATTTGGGGCCCATGGGGGGACTGATGTTGTAGCTATTTTGTCTCAAACTCAGCTTAGCTCCAAGGCTTCAACAACTTGAGATGCCCCCCACAGCCCCACTGATGTTAATTATTGCATGATGAAAGTGAAGATTTAGGATTGATGACAGATTAATTAATTGTTTGTTAATTGTATGATTGGGAGTGGGGCCCAATTCTTGCATCACCAAATCTAATGACTAATGGTAATGAGGCATCTCCAACCCAACTTCAAATCCTATACTATCACACCAAATATGCAAAAAACTCACTCCAACCCAACTCTAAACCTTACACCAAATTTGGTGTGGTAAATAGTATTTCACCAAATTTGGTGTAACACTATTCATTTACACCAAATTTGGTGTAATGCAATATCCCCTATTTGCCCTCCAATTCTCTTCTACTTTAAATTTAAATTCCGATTGTATCCTCACTTTAAATATAATTAATTTATATTGTTAGATCCGTATTTTTCATGGTTAATTAATATTTTCTTTTATTTTCGGAAAATATATTTTTTGGTGTTTTGCCTTTCTTGGTTACTTCTTGAAAAGGATTTATTAAATAAAGGAAGGTTGATTTAGAAAGAATTGTATTAAAACCTGGATTCTTGAGTTTTGGATTATGGAAGGATCGATTTTTTAGGGATATGTTTAAAAGAGTTCTAGTCCTTATATGATTAGGAATCCTATTTCCACTATGTCTCTTTCTTTTTTGTTTTATAGGGACTCAAACTCTTCAATGGATTGCTTACTATATAAAGAGGGCGATTCCCACATAATTCGGACGAGAATTACAACGAGAGCATATATCGAGAGAGATCGATTAAGAGAGAAATAAAGTCGATATACTACCACGATTCAGTGTTGAAGGAAGTCTTCTTTGAAGTACGATTCAACACACGAAGATCGAAGTCTTTGTTTCTCTCATTTTTCGTCCATCCGTTGTTTTCATAGAAGTTACGAATAGTTCATATTCTATCTTTTTGGACGAGTTGTTTTACAAAGTTTAGATCTACTCATACAAAGGAGTTTTGATAGGTTTCGTACTAGTTGAGTCATTCGATTGAGTTACGTAAACGATACTTCAACTAGTGAATATATTTAAGCCTGTTTTGCACGTTTACAAGTATTTTTATACTTGTAAACAAATTTTATCTCTGTGTTTTGGTGTTTATCCGGCTGCGGTTGGTACAAGTGTTCTTACTGCACTTGTAACAACACTCTCTATTCCGAGAAAGTTAGGGACCTTAAATTCTTTCAATTGGTATCAAAGCCAACACTGATTTCACTAAGTGTTGATCCTAAGTTCGAGCAAGCAATGGATAGTCAAGTTTCAAATATGTTTCGTCCACCTATGTTAGATGGATCTAACTACTCAATTTGGAAGATCAAGATGCGGGCGTTTATAAAATCAATTGATGAGAAAGCCTGGCGCGGCCCCATTGCTCGTTGGATGGACTCCTCCAAAATCATAGATGTCGATGGCGATTACATAAATCAAGATGAAATAAGTGTCCAATGAAGATATTCAACTTGCGAACTACAATTCGAAGGCTCTCAATGCGATTTTGGTGCGGTCGATTTCAACATGTTTAAAATCATCTGCAACTATCTGCGACCAGGACGCATGGGAGGCTCTGCAAAAAACATTGTGAAGGTTACGCAAGTGTTCGTCTCTCCAATTACGACACCTGACGGCTTAGGTTTGAAAATTTGAAGATGGAGGAAGATGAAGATATTACATCTTACCATGGACGACTATGTGACATCGCCATGAATCTCAATCTCTGGGTGAGCGAATCTCAAATTCCAGGTTAGTAAGCAAGATGATCGTTCCCTACCCGAAGGTTTGATATTAAGATTCTTTGCGGTTGAAGAATTATCAAACATTGCAACACTAACTTCGATGAGTTAGTGGAATCCTCAAAACTTGGGAACTCAATTTTGTCGACAAAAGGAGACCAAAAGGGAAAAGCATTGCTCTACGGGTAATACCTAATGAATCTAGTGAATTGGCTCAATTAACTAAAGAGGTTGAGGAATCAATTAGGTGAGGAATCTATGGCTATGTTTGCTAAAAAATTCAAGTAAAATCATGAAAAACAAAAGCAAAACTCGTTTCCTTCCAAAACCAACAAACCTTTTAAACCTAATGCTCCTAAATACCCTCAAAGGAATATGCCTCGATAGAAATCAAGATAAAATTGGGAATCGGTTTGATATTGAAAAGGTCGGATGTAGAGCATGCACCGGTTTTGGGCACTATGCCAATGAATGTGCAAATACTTTACGTAAAAAGGGTATGAATTTGAGTGTTACTTTGAGCGATGATGAGTCGGAGGAAGAAAACTCGAGTCGAGAATGATGACAATCTTTGCTCTCATGACAATCATCAATGAGAAAAGGGCGATGCAAATCAATCCATTGGGTGTCTCTCGAGGTGTTGCTCGAGACATTCCAACACCTAATGGTATACTCTTTCTAACCCTTCAAATACGTTTTGCTTAACATCCGCCTCTCTCTAGTTGAAACAGATATCCAGTGCCGAGGACTCGATAATGAAGAACATGACATCATGGACGCTTACCAAGAATTATACCACGATTGGGAAAAACGTGTTGAACACATCGGATGCCGACAAAGGAGAATGAAAAACTTACAAAGGAGAGCGAGGAGCGGAAGAATTCACGACACGTCCTGGAAATCATGCTAACCAGGAAAGATGAGGAGTTAGAAAAGGTAAAATCAACTTGAGAAATCTCTTGAGACATTGAGAAAGCTTAATTACGCAAAGCTAAACTTGACGAAATCCTAGCTCTAGAAATCTGAGAAAAAGCGGCTTGGGATACAAAACTCCTACTTTTGTAAAAGGATCCAAGACTCTAAGGCTTCAAATTCTTCTATTGATGATCCTTCTTGTTCTAGTGAAAAGCCACGAAAAAAAAAAAAAAGACATTATATCTGTCATTCTTGCTATAAACTGCCACATTAAACCATACTTGCTATAAGCTAAAGTCGATCTAAAACGTCAAAAATTTTATGGTCAAGTGTTTTCATGAGTGTCCTCACACACTTCTAACAACACCTCGACTAAAACTATTTGGGTCCAAAATCGAGTTGACTTGTAATGTTATATATACATCCTTGAGGTCTAACATTACGGGATCTTGTACTTCGATAGTGGATGCTCGCCACATGACAGGAACCAAAGAATACCTAACGGACTATGAATTGTTCGACGGAGGTAAGGTCACATATGGCGGTGGTGCTCGAGGACAAATAGTTGGTAAAGGTACTCTGAATGTAAAAGGTCTTCCTAAGCTCAGAAACGTTTTACACGTTGAAGGGCTCTCTGCGAACCTACTTAGCATTAGCCAACTTTGTGATGATGATTTGTATGTTAAATTTGATAAAAATTCGTGTGAAGTATTTGACAATGCTAACGTTTGCATCTTAGCAGGTTTAAGATCCGTTGATAATTGCTACCAATTTGGTGGTATTACTGCTTATCATAGTGTTAATTTGAATGAGACGGATTTATGGCATCAAAAGTTAGGACATGTGAACTTTAAAATGATTGAGAAACTTGTCAGATATGAAGCTGTAAGAGGATTACCAAAACTGAACACTAAAAATACCTCTGTGTGTGGATCTTGTCAAAAAGGTAAACAAACCCGAGTGTCACACCAAGTGTCACAACACTTTCACACTACCCGCCGTTTTGAACTTCTTCACATGGATCTTATGGGTCCTATTGAGGTTGAAAGTGTTGGAGGAAAGAAATATTCTTTTGTGTGTGTGGATGACTTCTCTCGTTTTACATGGGTTCGTTTCTTACGTGAAAAATCTGATGCTTTTGAGTCTTTCAGAAATTTGCATAAGAAGGTGTGCAATTTGTGCGAGTGTCACTATTGCTTTAGAATAAGAATCGATCATGGAAAAGAATTTGAAAATTCATCTTTTTCAACCTTTTGTGATAGGAAAGGTATTTCTCATGAGTTCTCCGCACCCAAAACTCCACAACAAAATGGGGTGGCGGAAAGGAAAAATCGAACACTACAAGAAATGGCACGAGTCATGTTAAGTTCGAAAAATTTGACCAAACGTTTTGGGTTTGAGGCCTTAAACACTGCATGCCATATTACAAATCGTGTGTATTTGAGGGTAGGAAGTACTATGACTCAAGTCGAGATACTTTTAGGTAAGAAACCTAACCTTAAATATTTTCATGTATTTGGATGTGTGTCTTTATGTCTTGAATAAGAGATGAACTTGCTAAATTTGACTCTAAAAGTGATAAGAGTTTGTTCTAGGATATTCCACTAACAAATCATGCCTATAGGATTTTTAACCTCCGAACAAGGACAATTATGGAAACTGTGAATGTTGTTTTCGATGATCTAGTGACCTTGCGGGAAAAAGCGAAGAAGAAAGTGTCTCCGATCTAATGAGACAAATATTACATCTAAGTCGATTCTCCCAAACCGAACCAAGTGTTACAACGATGTCGGTGCCGGTGTTCCAACAGATGTTGAGACACCCGCAGCAAAGACTGTAAACACACTGTGGGAAACGACTTCGGCCGAATCGATCATGAGAACGAACAAAACCAAGTACTTGATGATCATGTGACCGATCGTGCGAGACATACTAAGCAAAATTGGAAAAATCACCCAACTACTCAAGTGATAGGTGAAGTTCATCAAGGTGTCGAACACGAAGAAAGGAGAAGGTAAACTACCGTGACATGGTAAGAAATGCATACTTATCTTCAAACCGCACTCTGGTAAGAACTTGCTTTGCTTTATCTCTAATTTTGAGCCTAAGAATATCAATGAGGCTTTGAAAGATGAATTTTGGATTAATGCTATGCAAGATGAACTTGATCAATTTGCTAAAAATGATGTATGGTATTTAGTTCCTAGACGATAATGTGAATGTGATTGGAACTAAATGGATTTTCAAAAACAAAACCGATGAATCTGGGAAACATTGTGCGTAATAAAGCTCGCTTGGTGGCTCAAGGTATACACAAGTTGAGGGGTTGACTTTGATGAAACCTTTGCTCCATCGTAGTCCGAATTGAGTCCATTAGACTTCTTCTTGCTATACACACCTCGATCTTACACTTCACCAAATGGATGTTAAAAGTGATTTTTTAAACGGGATTTTAAATGAAGAAACTTATGTTGAACAACCAAAAGGTTTTGAAGACCCCTATAAGCCAAACCATGTGTTTAAGCTTAAAAAGGCTCTTTATGGTCTTAAACAAGCCCCTAGAGCTTGGTATGGTAGATTAACTGAGCATTTACTCCAAATGGGTTTTAAACGTGGTGAAGTGGATAAGACTCTTTTCATTCAAAGAACTAATCATAGTATTTTAATTGCTCAAATATATGTGGATGATATTGTGTTTGGTGTTTCTAGTCAAAAATTGTTAAAAGAATTTGTTGATTGTATGTCATCTACATTTGAAATGAGTATGGTTGGTGAATTGAACTACTTTTTGGGCTTACAAATCAAACAATCGAAGGATGGGATTTTTATCTCTCAAAGTAAATATGCACGAAATTTGGTGAAGAAATTCAACTTAGATAGTGCATCTCATATGAAAACTCCCATGGGTTCGAGTCAAAAACTTAGTAGAGAAGATGTTGCTGAAAGTGTTGATAACACTTTGTATAGAAGCATGATAGGTAGTCTGTTGTATTTAATCGCTAAGCCGTCACGATATCATGTATAGTGTGTGTTTGTGTGCTCGTTATCAAGCCAATCCTAAGATCACTCATTTGAAAGCCTTGAAAAAAATTATTCGATATATTGGAGGCACCACTAATCTAGGAATTTGGTACACTAAAGATACAAACACAAATCTAGTTGGTTTTAGTGACTCTGACTGGGCTGGAGACGTTGATGACAGAAAAAGTACAACCGGTGGTTGTTTCTACCTTGGTAATAATTTGGTATCTTGGTACGATCGTAAACAAAATTGTGTTTCTCTTTCATTGCGAGAATCAATATGTTCTTTGTTGGGAGTTGTTGTTCCCAATTACTTTGGATGAATCAAATGATTGAGGATTATGGTCTTCATAGTGATATCTTAACCATTTATTGTGATAATTCAAGTCTATTGATATTTCAAAGAATCTGTACAACACTCTCGCAAAAACACATAGACATAAGACACCACTTTATTCGTGATTTGGTTGAGAAAACATTATTCACATAGAATACATTGGTACTGAAAATCGATTAGGCGATATTTTCACCAAAGCTTTAGATTTTGAGAGATTTTCCACTCTAAGGAAGTCTCTTGGTCGTCTCGTGTGCGATCTAACATCAGCTTTGTTCGTATAAGTGTTGCGGCTACCACACAACAACACTTGCCGCAACACCTTTTTTTCATGTTTGCTTTTTTATCTTGCATTCATGCATTTAGTTAGATTTGCATCCGCATCGACGAAATTAGCTTGACAAAGTTACGTAATGTACCCAAGAGGTTCAACTGATAAGTGATGTGAGTGGATGTTTCCAATTTACAAAATCGATAATATATTTTACCCAGGCGATGAGTTTTAAAAAAATATTTCGATCATGTTTTGAGGCCTTTGAGGGAAACAATGACTACCTCCCCACCGAGTGCGGCTAATCCTTTTGACCAATTCTTACCTTATAAAAGTGTTTCAAGCGGCATGATCTTGTGATAAAAAGCTACCTTTGGGTTTTTGTGTGAAAGCTACCCACCCAAGCTAAATCGGCATGAATCTTGGAAAAATCATAAGAAAAACTCGAAAAATCCTATATCTTTGGGTATGCGGATCACTATTCATTGAATCGGCGTAAAGGTGTCTCTCAAGGTGTTACAACACTGGTACAATGTCGGCTAATATTAGTCCCCCACTAAGTGTGTTGTTTACTTTTTGTTCTTTTCATATCTAGACATAATTAGGACATGCATTTTTGGTGAAAATTGATGAATAACGAAATTTTGGAATCCATTGGATATTATGCAATCTTGATTTTTCTCCTCCTAATTGTTGAATCTTGTGGTGATTTAAGTTTTGTGGTGTTATATGGATTGTGATATACATGGATATATTTGACATTATCTCAAAGACTATCTTATCTAAATTTGCGGTTAAGTATTTCATATATTTTGGAGACTTGTAATTTAAAATCAAATTTGAAAATGAGGTCTTAATTTTTCTTCCCGTTTTTTGGGAAATTGGATATATTTGAGTCTCCTTCTCTCTCTCCTAATAACCGCCACTTGTACTTAGAGTACTTAATGTGATTGCTTTGTTGCTTGTCACACTTCATATCACATCTCACTCTCTCTCACACATTCTACAAAACTATACAAAACTATCTTCTTCTTCCCCAAAATTTTTCTCTGGATTTTTTTGTATATTTCACATCTACTAATCCACAATGAAGAGAATTATTTCGGGCATTTCGGGAATGTTCAGGTCCAACCGCTAGTCGTCGTCATCTTCATCGTCTCGGCTGTTGCGAGTGCGACTCCATCAACTCTGCGAAATCCACCGCGAATCGCGTCGATCAACCCCCAAAGCAATCTACGCCTCCACCTCCGATTACGAGTCGAGTCGATGCAGTCTTTGCAACACCCCTGCAGCACCCTCGACTCAAAATCTTGAAACTCCTGCTGCATTTACGGAACAGGGTGCCCCCATCAACGAGAACCCAAAATTCCCTACTCCCTCTGTTCCAGTCGAAGAATCCACAAATTTACCAGAAACGGAACCCACATCCACAGAAAATCCGCAAGAAACTCCACAAGAAAACCCACTCGAAAATCCTGAAGCCATTTTGGATTCAAACTCCGCCATGGTTCTTGGGTCTGAAACCCCAATTCCAATTGGTGTTTTTCCACCAGATGACACTGAAAATGTCATCAATGTTGAAGATCTCCCAGATATGGCCTCTCACGAAACACCTTTAAACCCTCCAAAATCGTCGATTTCGAAAAAGAGGGGTTTTGCCTCAACTGCAGGTACGGGGTCACCATCGCAAGGAAATCCGAAAAGAGAAAAGAAGCCTGTTAAACGGTCATCCAAGAAAGGGGGAGAACCGTCATTGTTCCCTGATATTCCACTGCAATCCGATTCCGATGAGGATATTTCCAGGTATGTGATGGCTCGGCGATCAAGAACTCGGAGTTACGTCGAAACCCATAGTTTGAAGCCCCGGCAAAAACCTCCTGTCAAGAAACCACCGCCAAGAAAGCGACTCCGACCACTCCGCGAAGAAGAAAAGTACATCTGCGGGTCTGCAGTACAAAAGAACAAGGAAAAGGGTCCGACAAAGGTTAACGAGAAGAAGGGGCTGAAATTAAACTTTAAAGACTAGTACGGTCAAGTACAACACGGAGAGGCGGTAAAAGTGTTGCCACTCCAGTTCCAACACCCTCTGACTCGGAGAATACCGAGTCAGATAACTCCAGCGATGAGGACTTTGATGCTCGAAAGGAAGATGATAAAGATGATGACACCGACCCTGAGCTAGTACCGAGACAAAATTAAAAGGCTGCGTCAAGTGCGCCTCAAGGTGTTGATACGCTGTTGCAACACCCGATTCAGGTGTGCACCACTGAAACTACAACTCCTTCATCCGATCATCCGCTGAATCCTCTGCTTTGCTTTGGTGAGGAGTTTGAGATAAGTAAAGCCTACTCTTTCTCTTTTTACACTGAAGGTGCTTTCAACCGTTTCAAAACCATGGAAGATCGCAAATTTATTTGTGAAAAGCGAATTGAGCATGATCTTTTTGAGAAAAATAACATTGTTCAGTTATTTCAAAGGCGCAACTTGTTGAGCACTGTAACTACTGCATTGTCGTTTGTTAGGAATGTGGTATTAGAATTTTATGCGAACTTGGAGTCTATTACCAAAAATCGTAGGTCTGCGAAGTATGGAAAGGTGTTTGTTCGAAACAAGGTTTATGATTTTTCGCCCCAAATTATTAACACCTTTTATCGACCCCTGACTTTGAAGAAGGTTCCTTAGTGGATGATTACAATGAGGTTGTTTGCACAATAACTGGGGACCGAGTTCAAACTTGGCCTGTTCATCCTTCAAAACTTCCCGCTTCTAGACTCACGTCTCTTTACTCTGTTCTACATAAGATTTCAGTGCAAAATTGGATTCCGACCTCTCACACGATGCGTCGGTTGCAAAGGAACAAATTTGTGGTGTTGTTTAAAATTGGGGCTGGAATCCTTTGAATTTTGGAGAGTTGGTGTTCGACATGGTGATGGGGTTTCTTTGAATCTTCCGTGCAACATGCTTTACCGTATCCTTCATTGATCTATTTACTTTTGACCTCTCAAGGTCTTAACTGATTAGTGGGGATTCCTTTTCACTTGAACCTTGAATCACTTTTTACAATTTCTCATAAATTGTTCAAAGGAGATAGGGTGAAGGACCTACCTCTTCGCTTCCCCACTGGTGAAGATGTTCCGAACCTATTCCTCCTGTGGCATCGAGGTGTTCCACCAAGTGTGCCATCGGTTCTCCCAACACTTCTAACGTTCCTATGCTGCTTTTGATTTTCCAAATGCTAAATCCGTGGGAGTCTTTTATGCGGGGACAATTGGCCTTTGCCGATCAAGAAATCAATCGGCCAAACAACACATTCATTTTTGAGAACTTCAAAGCTCATTTACTTGGCTTGCTCTCACCTTCGGACAAAAAGGGAGATGAGGTGAAAGAAGTCAGCAATCTTGAACCAAGCTTGATGGAGGGAGATGCATCTGTGTGGGCGCAAAGGTTGGAGCTAATACGAGAACGGATAAAGGAAAGGAAGCGGTGGGGATGATATGGACTTAAACTTTGATTTTGAAGACGATTTGTATAAATTTGATTAACATCCTGCTTTGAGTACTTACATTTGTTTTGGCATGTTTAGCACTTTTGCTACTTAAAACCTATCTTTGGGATATTCTAATATCTTTTGATGTGCTAACATTTCATAATGCGTATTGAACCGCGCCTAATGATTGGTGTCGATATCTTTCTCGCATTTGGAGTCTGTTGACTCTTGCTCTCATACACCGATATTGCATTTACATACTAACCATTTTCTGATTTGAGGTGTTCATGTAAGTGTTCTATCCTGTGTAGGAACACTTTGTGAAGCGGGCGTTTTTGATTAAGGGGAGAAAATTTTTGTTTTCACCGATTTTCAACTAAGGGGAGTTACTTACTTATTTTTATAAATCCTTTGCTTGAGTTTGATGTTTTGTCGAGAAAAAGGCAAAAAGGGGGAGAATGTTAGATCCGTATTTTTCATGGTTAATTAATATTTTCTTTTATTTTCGGAAAATATATTTTTTGGTGTTTTGCCTTTCTTGGTTACTTCTTGAAAAAGGATTTATTAAATAAAGGAAGTTGATTTAGAAAAGAATTGTATTAAAACTGGATTCTTGAGTTTTGGATTATGGAAGGATCGATTTTTTAGGGATATGTTTAAAAGAGTTCTAGTCCTTATATGATTAGGAATCCTATTTCCACTATGTCTCTTTCTTCTTTGTTTTATAGGGACTCAAACTCTTCAATGGATTGCACATATAAAGAGGACGATTCCCACATAATTCGGGACGAGAATTACAGGCGAGAGAGCATATATCGAGAGAGATCGATTACTGCAAGAGAGAAATAAAGTCGATATACTACGATTCAGTGTTGAAGGAAGTCTTCTTTGAAGTACCCGATTCAACACACGAAGATCGAAGTCTTTGTTTCTCTGTTTTTCGTCCATCCGTTGTTTTTTTCATAGAAGTTACGAATAGTTCATATTCTATCTTTTTGGACGAGTTGTTTTACAAAGTTTAGATCTACTCATACAAAGGAGTTTTGATAGGTTTCGTACTAGTTGAGTCATTCGATTGAGTTACGTAAGCGATACTTCAACTAGTGAATATATTTCGCCTGCAAGCACGTTTACAAGTATTTTTATACTTGTAAACAAATTTTATCTCGTGTTTTGGTGTTTATCCATTGCGGGTTGGTACAAGTGTTCTTACGCACTTGTAACAACACTCTATTCTGAGAAAGTTAGGGACCTTAAATTCTTTCATATATAACTTCGTTTTAATAATTAATCAACATTTACTATAAGTAATAATAAATAACAAATAATTATAATTAAATTAAAAGAGATACTAACATTAATTTTAATATTTATTTTTGTAATATAATTAATTAATGTAATATTAATTAAATATAAGTTTTTAGTTAATTACATTAACAATAATAAACTATAATTAAATGAAATAATTGTATAAATAAATAAATTTGGTTACTAGAAAATGAAAAAGAAAGAATAAAATATTCATTTGTTGTAAGATTTAGTGTAATGGGTTGAAGATTGTTTTCAAAAAATTACACCAAAACATCAAATTTGGTGTAATGGGTTGGAGATGGTCTGACTAATGATCCTTTGGTTGTAAAAGATTTACTAGAATCTACTATGAATGTTTGCCGTTAGAGATGTACAAGAGCCATTGAACTGTTTTTTTTTTTTTTTTTTTTTTGGTAACAATCAAGATTCCATGTTTCTAAATGATTAGTATTTGGGAAAAAAAGTTAGGAACTACCTTATCAGCCCTATCGGCAGTTCCGAAGTCACTCTCGGACTTTGATCAAGAACACCATCCGCTTCTAGTGAAGGGAGTTATTTTCCCGGAATTGATAGAAAGTATAAAACACGAGAATGCACAATGGCTCATGAGTCTCTAATTTCCTCAACTACGGCGCACAAGGTATCGTCCCCCAAAATAATTTCTTTATGTTGGACTCTCCTCTATTCAACCATAGGTTCCCCTAGTTCCTACATCTCACACTGCCGCTTGAAGCCCTGAAAATTCATGGTAGTTTTTATAATTTTTAAATTTAGCTGGATTCTTTTTGTAATTACTTTAAACTTCAGGGGTAGTTTTTGTAGTTATCCTAAATTCAATGCATTTCTTCTCTCTTTTTTTAGAATGCTTTTTAAGAAGTTTAGGCTGTATTAGTAAGGGGCAAAGTACTTGAATTATGTAATTACTAGCGGCCCAAGTCCATTCATTATTAGGCCCAGCCTTAATGAAACATCTGAAGAGGGGAATAATTAGTGGGCCTAAAGAGCTTGAGGTCCATCTTGAGTGTGAGAAGAAGTCTTGGAGGCTAGGACCAAAATTGGCTACATCTATTTAAATATTAGTAGATCGATGATAGCAGTACCTAATCAACAAAGGGCCGGTTATGAATGGGCCTTCGAGGGGAGTACCTTTAGGCTTTAAGCAATCTTGGGCCTTTGGGCTTTAATTAAAGTGTTGAAGACACATTTGTCTCGCATCCAAAAAAAAAGGGACACATTTTTATGCTCCACGCCTTTTACACACATTTACGCTCCAATCATTTTTTTTTGGATTTTTTTACGTTGTTGTTTCGAACATATTTTATATAATAAAATTTCAGTGAAAAAATAATTTATGCCCCCATTTAATTATCAATCATATACTCGAAATTTTATAAATAATCAAGAAATATACACATAAAAAAACACATATTATAAACAAATAAATTGAAAATAATATAGAAACGATACATGGAAAAAAATATAATTCAATTTTTGATCAAATGCATTGAAAACATAAAAACATGGAAATAATCAAGAAACAACAGTACTAGATTGAAAGCTATACAGAAACAACCAATAAACAACAAAAACAATATAGATAGCACCATATGAATAAAAAGAGAGCTTAAAAACAGATAAAAAGAAATACATTGGAACATCAAAAACCTAAATGGAAATAACAAAGAAACATCAGAAAAACATTAAAAACAATATATAAACAATCCAAAAACAATATAGAAAACACCACATGAACAAAAAAAACTTAAAAATAGGTAAACATTGTATTGAGACATTGAAAACTACATAGGAGAAAAAAAATCAGAACAACTTTAAATACATTATTGAACCCATAAACAATATATAAAATAACACATGAACAAAAAAAGAACGTAAAAAATAGGTAAAAAGGTTGTACTGAAACATCGAAATAACAAAAATAACGTATAATGCAATACTAGAACAAAAAAAAATATATAGGAGGGTAAAATGTCATAAAGTCAACCGAAATCGTACGTAAGTGATGTGAGCGTAAACAATGGCATTTTTCATGGAAATAGGGTCAATTTGTCAGTTTTTCTTAATTGAAATTGTTACAAATTATTAAAAATGGGCAAGCACATTGAAAGAAGCCCAAGCACATCGCGTCCTCACCCAATACATAATGCAGTGGGTGTATAAATAATTAACTAGTGTCTTATGTTTAAAATTAATATTTGTTATGTTTTGCAAGAGTTTATTATTCTTGTAACTTGCTAGACACATAATTAATTTACGATACGATATATATTTTTTTCAAGTGGCATTGCACCTTCTATTTCAATATATCACCAATGCATACCAAGTGTGTAAAATGATATCATCAATATACAACTTACGGGTAATATATCAAATGAAGGGAAGTGAATTGTGAAAAAATGAATACCACTATTTTCAGCATATTATTTTGAACCCATGAAAAGAAAATATCTAATGATTTTGCGTGATTGTTTAAAAGTCAAAGGCAATTTGGTCTAGAAAATTATGAACATATTAAGGTAAGGAAGGAACTTAGAAGAAAGAAGAATTAAGAATTGTCATCCTAACGGACTCAATCTCAAAACTCAAATATGAAACCCTAATTCTCCGTTTTTATTTGACAAAATCATTAAATACCAGACTACGAAGAACTTGAGTTATATATATATATATATATATATATATATATATATATATAATTTGGTTGAAATGAGCACCACCCTCCCTGGGTGAGACAAATGGACTCATCTTACCCATTGATCTTAAAAAATGAAGGGATGTGATTAATTCAGTTTTTTAATTATTTCCTAATTTTTGCTGATTTTGAGGGTAAGATTGTAATTTTGTAATTTAAATTAGTGGTCCCGATGGATTTTATGGTTCAAATTAGTGGTCCCAGCGATTTTAAGGGTGAAATAGACACTGCAGGATTTTGTGGCGGAATTTAAGGAACCTTTTTCTTTCCAAATATTTTTATTTTACTGAAAATAGTTAGGGTTAACTTCTGCTGCGTAATTAGACATCAAATAATGCATATTTAGTTATTTTGTTGCCTTTGTTTTATGAAAACAAGACATAATTGAATATAACGTACTGCATATGTAGTTATACTACACTGCATAAATATACATTATATTGATAATGCATAGTTAGTTGATTTTGTTGCATAATTTATGACATCTTGCATAGTTGGTTATCTTTGTCTACATATTAGTTTTTTTGTTGCATAGATAGTTTTTCGGATAATGCATATTTAGTTGAGTTTTGTTGCATATTTAGTTTTCGAACTCACTGTTCGTTATTTAATTTAGTTTTTTTTTCAATGATAACAAACATAACATTAGTCCTTAATTCATTCCAATCTCCAAACTAAATTATGAAACCCTAATTCTCCATTGTGAGCTTGGGTTTCGAATGATATAATGATTTACTTTGCTATTCTTAAATTTTTTTAACATATAAAAATATTTATTTCAAAATTACAAATACCTCCTTAATACATTAGAAATACTTCATAAAGGGGTATTTGTAATAATCATGGGAGTATTTACAACATTAAAAGATAACCTTTTTTATATAATTAAATTAAATTTCATGAGTAATTTTTAATTTACATTTTCTTTAAAAAAATGACCACTAGCATCATTTATCAATTAATATGTAAGTGGTTAGATTGCATATTATTTTTTTTTTTCAAAAAAAGGATTGCATATTAATTAGTGGGCTCAGCCGAAATCATGTCAATGCCTCTCTAAGATTGATACCTCGGCCGCCTTATTTGATAGTTGAAGACTTGAAGCTAGCCTTATTAAAAGTCAAACTACTAACAAAAAAATCTAATGCTTTTTGATGTTGATTTATAAAACTTAAATCCTGGAAAATTATGAAAAAAGCAAAGAAACATAGGATTATTCTTAAAGAATTATAAAAAATATATATAGACAACATCAACTATTACAATTAACACATTACTGAATTGTTGAATATTTTTCAATTAACCCACTATTTCGTAGTTTGTCATAACAATGGGTATTGCCTATTTCGTAGAACTTTATCCAAGATTTTTTTTTCTTGAATATATCCAAGAACTTTTCTAATTTCAAAATTACTAAGTTCATGAAACCCCAAGTGGTGCAGCAAGAATTTATGCCACCAAAAAAATTCTGATCTCCAATGCTCGTTCTGTCTTGACTCCTGCAAAATAACAGTGAGAGGGCCAGAGGGCAGAGGGTATCTGGCATATCATATCCGAAGCAAGTCAGAAATCTATCATTCAAGAGTAATTGAAATAAATATTCATGTGAATGTAATGTGTTGATAATAAGAATAAAATACTCCTTTATAAGAAGGAATAATTAATTACTTGGCCATCTAATTAAATAAAATTAATATATTTTTCCTCCTTTAATATCAAATATAAGTCATTTTATGATTCTACCAATTATAGTTCTAATAAAGTTCATATTGATATTTCGAAGTTCCAATCGAAATTATTTAGTTGATTAGCACTTCCACCGAAAAAATGAGTATTAGTGCAATTATTTGTAATAGAGTAAACAAAAAATGAAAAAAGTGACACATACAAATATACTATATTTAGTTGAGAATATATACAATAGTTGATTGTCGTGGCTAATTTAAATTAGCAAGCCATATGTAAAGAAGTCGTCCCCGATAATTAAAACCCGTCACCCAATCCCAAGGGCCAAAATTCACACAAAGCTCTAAAAATTTAAAAATATACAAAGGATAAGAAAAGGAAAATAGAAAGAAAGAAAAAGAAAAAAGAAAAGTCAAGAACGGTCTAATCCGAATCCGAAAACTAAAGAAATTTTTTTTTTTTTTTTTTGACAAAACTAAACTAAACTAAAGAAAATTGAGATGGTCATTGTTGTGCAACTACAAAAAAAGGGTACTATTTCCTTTAAGGAGCCAAGATTCTGAATGCACGTGTGAACCTTCTTCTATTTTATATTTTGTTGAAAAATTGAAAAAAATATTGACTAGTGTCTCCACTATCCATATATCATATATTATCACTTTAGAATTGAATATTTGAAGGAAGCTGTAAAGTTTCAGACTTTAGACGTAATTTTATTTTTGAAATTTCGTCATCATCATATAGGGAAATGTTTGCAAAAAGATAAAAAAAAAATTGATTTTAGTAGAAGTGGTTTATTATCATAGAGTTAAAAATAAGGGAATGTTTGCAAAAGCTCCAACTTTTAAAATAAGTGATTTACTGTAGTAGAGGTTAAAATAGTTGAGAATGAGAAGTTAATAGTATTTGAAAAAAGTTTAGAGCGTTTGGTGAAAAAGTTGAAAAAAGTGATTATTTGTTTGTCAAATTCAAACTAGAAGCAGAAATAGAAATCTCAAAGCACATATCTCCTTACTTTTAGATTATGATTAAACGAAGTAGAATTAGAAGTAGAAATTGACATCTACAAATACTACAAAGTGATTATTTTCAACCAAAAAGTGTTTTATTTTAGTGATTGCAAACTCTATATAGTGCCATTGTGATATGAAAATTACCATACTAATCTCGCCTGTGAACTCTCCACTGTTGATTGAGCTTCACGTGTACGATTATCTGCATTTCACGTTGAACAATACTATAAATACGACACGAAAATCAAGATATAGATAACTTGTTATTATTCTAAATTAACTCACTATTTAGCTTCTTAGTACCTCAATTACATGATTCCGACTTAAGCTTCATAGTAGGGATGGAAATGGGACGGTGTAGGCCGGGGCAGGTAATTGAATACCCGAACTCACCCCGTGTGCTTTACCATGCGCCTGCCCTAGCCCGTGCCCCGCCACGGGTCCAAAATGGTTGCCTCGTGCCCGCCCTATGTGGGATGGGTCTGTCCCTCCCTGCCGAGCCCATTTTGAATTTTTTTGAGCCTAAAATTATTCTAACAAAGTGTAAATGTTTTATTTTTTTGTGAAATTTAAATATATTTATATTATTCTATAATGTATTATTGTAAATGTACTTTTTTGTAAAAGTTAAATATAATCCTATAATATTAATATTATTGTATATATAGGTAAAGTAGTAGGCGGGAATCACAATACCTGTCTCCACTCCCTGCCCCATCTTCCCATCTTGAGCAGCCGAGTCTGGCCCGTTCCAAACCCCGTGGATCAGGTGGGCCAAGTCCATATTACCATCCGTACTTCATAAGGTCTTAACAAGAGTCCACCACAGTTAATCTAACATTTGCTCTGTTTAAGATTCGGTCGAACAAAATAGTCACCTCACTCCATGAGACACTAGATCAGGTAAGTCTCATTTACCTTCCAAAATCAAGTTGCATTTGTTGGACCCATGGTCCCCATCTAACTTAAAGAAAAGTTGATATATATATACACATCTCTGAAATTCTGAATCATCTCATTCATATACAATACATACACACAAATATATATATTCTTTCACCTTCCATCGTCTCAAATCATAACCACTTTTCTCACACACACACACACACATATTAACTTAATTAGTTCTGACAGAAGTCACAGAATATATATATATATAATACTTCACATGGCGGCAGCGCTACCTAAAAGGCGTCTCAACCCACGGTGGCGGCTGCTGATTTTGTGGTTTGTTTTCGCCTCCGGTTTGGTGGGTACTGCTCGAGCTCAAAATAGAACTACTAATGCCACCACCGATCCGTCTGAAGGTGCACGATTTTTTCCCCTTTCATTTTCGATTTGACATTATTGCACGATTTTTTTTTTTTATGAATTATGAAGTTGTTTTTAATGATTTTTATTGTAATTAAGTATCACTCAATTGTGAAGTAATATTATCTTACCTAGTGTTTATTCAATTAAAAGCAGAAGATATAATTAGTAATAACAATTAATAGGAATTTTGTGGTTTTTTTTAAAACCTAATTACTATGTAATTTTTAGAAATAAATAATTAATAGTAAAAAAAAATAAAAAAAAGAAAGCTATGGGGCACGTGCCCCATAGGAGGGGGGTCCCACACCCCCAGGTACCAGGCCACCACCACCACATGGCCTGTGAATGTGTAAATCAACGACAGAGAGTCTGCCGGTTACCAGCTGGCCTCCCCATTTCCTAAAATTATATATTTCACCCCTGAATTTTGAAACTCATTTTATGAAGTCCCCCAATATTGTCGGGTGTGAACGCTGTTAATTGTATTTTTTTTAAATAAATGGAAATATAAAAAGAAAAGAAAAATGTTCTGACCACAAACCGATCAGCCTAGCAAATGAAAAATAATGCAAAACTTCATTAAAAAACCAATAAAAATAATTTAAAAATGCAATTTATTGTATTTACAAATAATATTTCTCGATACGTGAGATAACTTTTTTTTTTCTTTATGTAATTTTGATTAATCAATCAAATCATCATCCAATTGTAAAAGTCTTCTTGGTCGTCTTTTGACAAGTTTGTTTTTTTCGTAGTTTTAATCAAAAAGTTGCTTTCATTCAATGTCAACAGCTTCTTTGATTTTCTATTCCTCATCCCATAATTCATACCGATGAAAATCTCATCTGCTCTTAGCCATGCCGGCCCATGCGTGATTTTGATCTATTTACGAATATCTACTGAATTTTAGAAGATTGAATGCAATAATGTTTTTTATTTTCAAAATAGAAATATCTCATTGCACTGGAATATTAATCAATAATAACTAGACAATGAATTCATTTATATAAAGCAAATAATAAAATAATTAAAGAAATTCTTGATGAGAATGAGTGCATATAAAAGAAATTATGTACTAGATATGCTAATTATGTTTCAACATAACTCGTACCCGATAAATCTCGGTTTGAGAGCTTAGTAACAATATATCATCAATGCAATTATGAATTATCTCATGCTCTTAATTCGATTTTACAGCAAGAGCTTTGAACGCCATATTTGAGCGATGGCGAATTTCAGCCAATAATCAATGGAATATTAGCGGTGAATTATGTAGCGGTGTTGCCACCGATGCAACTGAAATCGCAAACATAAATCCAGGCATTAAATGTGACTGTTCCGACAATAACCGCTCTACTTGCCACATCACGGCTCTGTAAGTGAAAAATATTCGAGACTTAACTTAATGCACCAAGAGTCCAAGAGCAATAGCAATGATCCTTTTCTTTGTAGTTGGCCGTGTTTTCACATATATATGTTATAATTTATTTACTTTGATATAGTCTAAGATGTAAAATGGACTGATTATATCCTGGTTTTATGTAATCTTACAGGAGAGTTTATGCATTGGATGTTGCCGGTCCACTTCCCGATGAGCTCTGGAATTTGACCTATCTCACTGACGTGTATGTTCAATTTCTTTATTGGTTTTGATATTATTAGTAGTGTAGTACTTTTTGAAGTCAATATTGAGAGTGTTAGCAATTACTAAAAAAGGGATTGGCAACTTTTGGCCCGAAAAAAGTAGTTTTTAGTATTTGCAAATGCCAACTTCTGCTACTGTATTCTATATGCAATTTTAATCAAAAACTAAAGGCAGGGGGAGCGGTGCTTTAGATTTTTAATTCTGCTTCTGGTTTGACTTTTACAAACAAATAAGCATTTTTTCAACTTATTCACCGAGCACTCTCAACTTTTGATACTCAATTTCTAATTTTATTTTCAAACACCATCAATTATTCTCAACTACTTTTAGGTTATGCTATAATAAACTGGAAGTAGAAGTTTTTGCAAACACTCCCATACTATTTTCAGTAAATTGCTTGATTTCGAGTTGTATTTGATATTTTTTCTGATACTAGAACATTACCAATTCTCTGTTGCAGAAATTTAGGCCAAAATTACTTGACAGGTCCAATTCCGGCAGCCATTGGCAATCTCGTTCGCATGCAGTACTTGTATGTCATCTCTATTTTTTTTTCTTTTTTGATTTATAACTCATTCTCAACCAACCGTGTTCGCGTGGAGAATATCTTGAATTTTTTTTTACTTCATACTATTAGGAGCCTTGGCATAAATGCATTATCAGGGGCGCTTCCAAGGGAACTTGGACTACTGACTGACTTAAGATCATTGTGAGTTCCCTTTGGATTCATTAATACGAGTAGTCTCCCCAAATTAGATATCGAGTTGTATGGTGTATGTATTGTATTTTACTTATGTGCAGGTCCTTTAGCACAAACAACTTCTCTGGCCCTTTACCATCTCAGCTTGGGAGCCTATCGAGACTAACGCAAATGTAAGATACTATTTACTAAATGACCTCAAGCGTGTAAAAAGTTTACGAGGAATTTCCACTTTAGGCACTTCTATGTTTCGCTGTTTTTTCTTACATTATAATGGGATTAACTACTCGTTTTCGACAATCTTGACCTTAATGTGATTTGCTCTTTCCCTTGTTTATCTTGATTCGTCCTCTTGTTTGAAGCCACACAGTGTTTTATTTGCACGAAAATAAAAATATTCTGGCCAATTTTTTTCCTTAATATTTTGTTTTTGATCTCGCCAGATACTTTGATAGCGCTGGAGTTAGTGGTCCGATACCTGCAACATTTGCTAATCTACGGAGCTTGGAGAGAGTGTAAGAGCTTTAAGAGAAAAATCTATTTTCTTTACTTTATTCAAACCAATTGAACATAAAGTGATCGTTTGATCTAACCCTCAATGATCGTGGGCTTGGAAATGATTGTTGTGGTTTCAGGTGGGCATCAGACAATGAACTTACCGGCCGGATACCCGACTTCATTGGAAGTTGGTCCAACCTCATTGTGCTGTGAGACAAAATCCAATTTGTTTTCTCGTTTCTATATTTTGATTGCTTTCAACTTTTTACTTGTCTATAATTTTCCTACTAATTTCAGTGAATGAAAATATGCTGTAGTAATCGTTCTTTTGAAATTCATTTTTACGCTCTGTAGGAGGTTTCAAGGAAATTCATTTCAAGGTCCAATACCACAATCATTTTCCAATTTAACCTCTTTGAATGACTTGTGAGTGTTATCCACTTCTTTTCTTTTTGTATTTTCAGAATATATATATTTTTTTATTTTTTGTATTTTTTTGGTGCTAATCTTTTTGATCATATATGATATGCTTAGGAGAATAAGTGATATATCTAATGGGAGCTCTTCACTGGACTTCCTCAGAGGCTTAACATCTATATCTACCTTGTAAGGATACAAGGCTTAATTTTTAATTCCGTGAATAAACTGAGACGACTTTTGGTCGACGAATTCTAGACAAATGAATGATTTTTTTTTCCTTGGCAGAGTTTTACGGAACAATAATATTTCTGGTTCCATACCTTCATATTTTGGTGCATTTCAGAGTCTGTCACTCCTGTAAGTATCACGGTCACACGGTGATTTTCATAAAACATGTTGAGACCACAGAATATAAGGCTAATGGTGATTCTATGTCTCAGGGATTTGAGCTTCAACAATTTGACAGGAAGAATTCCAGACTCGCTTTTCAATCATAGTTCTCTCACTCACTTGTAATTAATTATGAACCTAATTACTTATGATTGAAAGATTAACTTCCCCTGCAAAACAAATAGAAGCAATAAATTCGAAAGCTAATTTAATTTGTTCTCCTTTTTTTTCAATATTCAGGTTCCTCGGTAACAACCAGTTAACTGGTGCACTGCCATCCCAAAAACGTCCATCTCTTGGTACCGTGTGAGTATTCAAGTTTGTGTGCTTTCCGCTCTTTTCTTCGTTGTCATCATCATCATCATGATTATTATTATTTATTATTTTAAATACATACATACATACATATATATATATAATGTTCAATTAATCCCCTTGAAGTTAATATAAGATCCCATGTACGTGGGGAATTTGTGTGTTCGATTGAATCTGGGATTCTTTATTAAAGATTCAGACTCATTTTTTCAATAGTATATGTGACATGTCAACAATGGTGTATTAAAAAAAAACTCAAGACTTTGGTTTACATTTTTTTTGATGTTCTTAACAAAAGAAAGATACAAATTTCAGTAAAAAGGAATGAGTACTTAACATCCTATTATCTGCTTGCAGAGATTTATCATACAATGGATTATCCGGGAGCTTTCCGTCTTGGATCGGCGAGCAGAACTTACAAATGTATGATTGAACAAACCCAATTCTTGTACAATCTTAAATTGTTTTAAATAAATCATGTTCGATTATCCTTTCTGTCATTTTCTTTCGTGCAGTAATCTGGTGTCGAACAACTTCACCATCAGTAATTCCAACAGCAGGTGCATTTATGACTACACATGCTACGCTAAAATTTCGCTTAGATTTTCTTTCAATTAGCTTCTGCGGAAATTGTTCCTCGGTTTTTACATATCTATTTCTCATTTCTCTTGTATTGGTCGTAACCTATCTTTTTTCTGCTATTTAGTGCTTTGCCTTCTGGATTGGATTGTCTTCAGAGGAATTTTCCTTGCAATCGAGGATCGCCTATTTGTAAGTGATACATATATATTTCAATGCAAAGGTGATAATCCTTAATGGTTCAAGTATTGACGATGAATTTATATTTCACATAGTATAAGTATGATAACGAGTTGTTCAAGGTCGTTTTCATATATCGATAATTGAGCTTTCTGTAATCTTATGGTTGGATGGACTTAATTTCCTTATACTAAAAATTGCCAAATAAGTCTCAACTATGATAAAGTCATAAAGGATCATTTCAAGCTTTAACTCAATTTTAAGTTATTTAAAATTGAACCACTTGAATACAAAGAGAGTAACCGAGCTCGGGTACAACAAAGGTATATGGCTTTTTTCCCAAATTTATTGCAACATTATTTTTCAGTTTAGTTAAGAACCCTTGTTACGACAGCGCCTCGTAACACATGCATTTGTCTGAAATTTTAAAACGAGGACATATTAGACTGCGGCATGCGAGAGTTTCTATCACTAAGTTTAATGCACTCTTTTTACAGAGTTATTACATTGGCAATTGACCGATTTTTTTCTGGGACGATGATGGTCTGTAGATTCCAGCTTTGCAATTAAATGTGGTGGGCCCCGGATTCTTTCTTCCGATCAGATTGTATATGAGATGGATAACGATAATGAGACTCTTGGTCCAGCAACATATCACGTGAGCACTTTCGGCAGATGGGCAGTAAGCAACGCTGGTCTGCCTGCCGATAGCCCTAGTCCACAATATCAAGCCTCCTCTTTGTCACAATTCACAAATACTTTGGACTCTGAGTTGTTCCGAACTGCTCGGATTTCAGCCGGATCGTTAAGATACTATGGGTTAGGCCTCGAAAATGGTAATTACACCGTGAGACTCCAATTTGCGGAGACACAAATTCTGGGTACTAGGACTTGGAGGAGTCTCGGGAGGCGTGTTTTTGACATATATATCCAGGTCCGTGTTTTAAGTATAACCTTTATCGAAATGCCTTTCATTTAATGATATGATTCAAATAGTATATTTTGTTCTGTGTTACTTTCAGGTTTTCTACTTAAATGATTTCAATGTTTGTGTTGGTTTCTACTTCAAATTTCCGATTCTGCTTTTTTGTTTGATTTTTACACAAATAAAATAATTTTACAATTTATTCACCAAACTCTCTTTTTATTGGTTCATTCCTGGTTTGGAGACTCAGTTTTATGTGCGCTTCAGGGGAATCTGGAGCGGAGAGATTTCAACATACTAAGAGAAGCTGGTGGGGTCTCCTTAAGAGCTGTTGTGAGGGAATTTAGAGTTCAGGTGACCGAAAACTATCTCGAAATCCATCTGTTTTGGGCAGGAAAAGGGACTTGTTGTGTACCTGCTCAAGCAACATATGGACCTTTAATTTCAGCAATAAGTGCAACACCAGGTATGTAAAAATTCAGACCAAAACAGGATTGCCCCCAGAAATTTGTTTCCGTTAAATACGAGCCAATATTGATCACTTGGTAAATATGCAGATTTTGTCCCAACTGTTTCAAACGAACCTCCTAGTGAGGGCACGAACCGGACTGGTATGATAGTTGGGATTGTTGTAGCAATTGCAGCTGTAAGTCTTGTTGCTCTAGGTGCAGTATATTATGTTTACCGGAGAAGAAAAATGCAGAAAAACTTTGAGGATGCAGGTAAGAAAAGGAAAGAAAATCAGAAGACTGGTTGCTATTCTCTTCAATGTGGGCAAAATGGTTTCCAAATCTGTCTTCTTTTTTTCATTTTTTTAAATATATAAGACGCAAAATAAAAATATTTTTTGCTGGCAATTTTACTAGTTTATGGTTCTCTTGGAGTGAAAATGTTATACCATAAAGCAAGAGTTGATTGTCATTCCAAACTTGATGGCACAAACATGTCTCTATGAATTTGCAGAGTTATTGGGGATTGATGCACGACCTTACACGTTTAATTACGCTGAACTTAGAGCTGCAACAGACGACTTCAATCCTGCTAATAAGCTCGGAGAGGGAGGATTTGGGCCTGTTTACAAGGTAAACGTTATTTTGAAGTCAAAGATTATAAAATGATTTAGCAATTAGTCCCACATTCTTAACATGGACAAGAGATGAACATGTGAGCTATGGCACAAGAAAAAACGAATTTGAAGAAATAAGAAAACTCAGGACAGAGAGAAAATAGTGCATGGCACTTACGGCTCGAACAAGTTGAGTAATTTTTCACATATCTTCATGTTTCTATGAATTTCTACAGAGTTGTTGAGGAAATTATGTATGTGTTTCCTTGTTCATAAAACAATGTGATAATTATGAAAAAAACCCCGAGGTTTGGGCTAATTACAACAAAATCTGGAGATGTTTCAAAATTACAAAAAGCCCCCTCGTGTTTGATTATGTCTAAAATATAATGGGGTAACTATAATATTTCTATAAATATCAAGGGGATTTTTGAAATGTTTTCTACTTATGAAGGGGGAAAATGCAAGACGGAATCAAACATTAAATGGTTTTGTAATTTCCAAAAACCTCGAGTTTTTTGTAATTAGTCAGAACCTAAGGATTTTTTTTTTGTTTTTGGAACTATCCCTAAAACAAGTTACAAATCTGTATTATATTCACTGTATCGAAAAACAGGGAACACTTGGAGATGGAAGAATAGTTGCTGTTAAACAATTGTCTGTGGCATCACATCAAGGAAAGAGTCAGTTTATAGCGGAGATTGCTACTATATCTGCAGTGCAACACCGTAACCTAGTGAAATTGTACGGTTGTTGCATCGAGGGAGATAAACGGTTGCTCGTTTATGAGTACCTTGAGAACAAGAGTCTTGATCAACTATTATTCGGAACTGGTAAAATAACAAATTTTCAGCTTTTTCTTACATGTTATACAAGAGCTTTTGTTCTCCAACGATTAAATTTTGATCTGCTCTAAATGGAATAGGGAGTAAAAGTCTATATCTTGATTGGCCGACACGCTACGACATATGCTTGGGAGTAGCAAGGGGTCTCGCTTATCTTCACGAGGAATCTCGACTTCGAATTGTTCACAGAGATGTGAAGGCTAGCAACATTCTGCTCGATTCTGATCTCACACCAAAAATTTCGGATTTTGGGTTGGCCAAATTGTATGATGACAAAAAGACGCATATAAGCACTCGAGTTGCTGGCACAATGTAAGATCCTCAAATTCAAGATTCATAACGTTTTTTCTCCTTTATCCATGTTCATATCAAAATTTCAACTTTTTAGCGAGTTTATCATTGAGATCTATTTGTTATTCACTCGTGTAGTGGGTATCTAGCGCCGGAATATGCTATGCGTGGACATCTTACTGAAAAAGCTGACATATTCAGTTTCGGAGTTGTAGCTTTGGAGATCGTCAGTGGAAGGCCAAATTCTGACTCGAGTTTGGAAGATGATATGATATATCTTCTTGAGTGGGTATGTATTTCTAGCTTCAAAGACTATTTGTCTACACACTAACAAGTAATAATACAACATGCAATATCCCCTATAACATAACTACACTCAAATCATCTATCACTAGATTTGGTTCATACTTCAACGATAAGTGACCAATCACAAGAACTTGCTGTTCATTGGTTTAGTTTGGTTCGACTTAACATGTTACTCGTGATAGCATAATCCATCTAAACTTACTTAGGAGTGGTGTGCAAAAACTTCTGCATTGCTTTTAGAGGAAGTGATTTATTATAGTAGGAGCAAAAAATAGTTGCGAATCAGAAATTAGCAATGTCCGCGAATAGAGGCAAAAAATTGAATAAGAGTGTTTGGTAAATAAGTTGTAAAATGTTTTATTTGTATCTAAAAGTCAAACCATACAAATCTAAAGCACATCTCCTCATGCTTTTAGATTTCGATCATATTATGCAGAAGTATTGAAAATACTAAAAACAACTTTTTCCGGCTAACAATCACTTTCTACAAATGTTTGCAAACACTTCCTTAGTCTTGGTTGTAATGAATGTTTGATATGCTATTTCAGGCTTGGAATCTTCACGAAAATAACAAGGAAATCGGCCTGGTCGACCCAACATTGCATCAATATGATGCAAATGAAGTAAGAAGAATTATCGGCATTGCCCTTTTATGCACTCAAGCATCCCCAGCCTTGCGGCCCGCAATGTCCCGTGTTGTAGCAATGCTTTCTGGAGACATTGAGGTTCCTTCTGTCACTACAAGACCAGGGTACCTAACCGATTGGAAGTTTAATGACACAACTACCTTTGTCACCGAGATTGATAGTTCGATGTCGAACTCTGATATTAGTCACGATATCAATACGACAGCAAGTACAACCATGACGGCAGATTATTCGCCTGTAAATCCTGCCAAACCCATGCTTCACGAGATAATTGGCGAGGGCAGATGATGAATTCTTGATTGTGTGTAGTTGTTTCATTCTTTTGTGTGTATTCCCACGAGATAAATTAGAATAATTAGTTGCTCATGTTTGTTTTTTGCTCTTAAGCTTTCTCTTTGTTTCCAGAGAGAAAAAAATTGGTGTACATTTGTGTGTATTAATAGATAAAAAATATTTTTTGACATGATAAATATGGTGTACATTTTTTTGTATTTTAGCATTCCAATGGTTTGATTCTTTATAGATTGTTTTTTTCTAGTCAAAGTTAATCGAAGAAATCATTTCCTTTTCTCCACAATTCTACAAAAAAAGTCATCAAAATTAATCAGTCCAAGATCAAGCTCTACAAAAACAAATCATCAAAATTAAACAAAAATAGAAATAGCAGAGCCTTATTTGAACATTTGAACTTCAATTATTATACTTGGTACATGTTTGGGAGCATATTTGGAATAGAATCCTTTTATGAAATGAACTTTTCAATATGGAATTTTTAGAAAGTACTTACGAGCATTGTTGAGAGTTTGATACAAATACATTTTAATGCTCATCCAGTAGAAGTGACAATAAATAAATCAAAAATCATAAATTTTTACTTCTTCAAAATGGACTTCTAGAATAAGTTAAGTTGCGATTGGATGTGAAATGAGTTCCATTTTCGTTCTGCTGGAAAATTTATTTTGACCAAACATGCGATTATTTATGAAAATATACTATTTTCTTACTTTCACTTTTTCTTATTTTTTCTCTCACCAATCACATCTACACATTTTTTAACAAAAAACTAATCATTATTACACATTCTCCCACAAATTTCACTATTCACTCACTCACACATTTCTAACTATCAATCATATCCAATCATTATTTTACTATATTTAAATCAAATCAACTTTCATCATTATTTTTACATCTCACATCCAATCACACTCTCAAAATTCATTTTTTTTCTTCTAAAAGTTTTTCTTTTACCACTATTCTCTAGCAAAATGAAAATTTTCAAAATGAAAGTATATCCAATCGTGCCCTTACTTCTCTAAAAGTCCATTTTTATCGGGTTCCGAAGCAAAATAAAGACACAAATTGAAAATAATTTCCATAACATTTCAACTTATTGAATTATTCCGTACAATTTCCATTAAATCTTCCCCAAAAGCAGAACAGAGTGTTCTGCAACATCTCTTAACAAATATATGCATCAAATTTAATAAAAACCTCCAAACTAACTGCACAATATCACCCTGGTGAGACCCAAAACCAAACAAGACACAGTAAAGAAAAACAGGGTAACAAAATCCCGGCCCGACCATTTCCGAACGGGCCTGGACTCGACCCGCAAACTCTTAGCCCGCCGAAGCGCATCAACCTCCTTCAGCAAATCAAACTCCACGCCTTTCCTCTTCAACTCCTCCACGCACTTAGCCAACAACGACGAATCCTCTTTCTCTCTCTCCAACATCTTCTCCAAATGAAATTCCAGATCCGTTTTGTACCGGATCGCCCACACGAACCCGAGCGAGCAGAGCAGAGAGCAGAGGGACGGGACCCACGATCTCTTGCATAGGTGGGGCCCGTCCCCGATTGAGGCGGCGCTGAAGAGGAGGACGAGGGCGGTGGAGTGGAAGAGGAAGAAAAGGCAGTAGAGCTGTGTGATTTGGTTTCGGGTCGAATCGAGTTGGGTTTCTTTGAGGGAGATCCGGTTTAGGATGAGCTCTTCTTCTTTTAGCCATTGTTTGAGGAGGAGCTTGTGGGTCGGGTTTTCGGCGATTTGGTGGAGCGGGTGATGAGGGTTTGGGTTTGCGGCCATTGTTGGAGGTGGATGTGGATCTAAACACGCGGAGAGGGTGGGTTTGGGGAGGAGGGAAATAATTAGGGGAAAGGGTAAAGAGGAGCGTTTTTGTATCCAAACGTTCGCTTTGATTTTTGAATTTTGCAACGGTCGACTGCTGGGTCGGTGATCTGATTTCTCATATTAGATTGAACTCAATTTGGCCCGACCGGACCATCCCGCCTCCCGGTATGACCCGACTATCCCGGTAAAAAGACCGGGATGGGCTGTATTATTTTTAGAGTTCCAAAATAAATTAGGCTTATTTGGCCCGAAAAATTCACTGGCCTGTTGACCCAATTTTTTCAATATATTTTCTTGGGTTGAGCTAGGTTGGACTCCAAAAATAGCGATTCAGTCACTATTTGGTCCGGTTCGACCCGATATTTGCTCTTGGCAGGGCCCTTTTGACAACTGGCGTCAAAGGTTTTGTAGATGGTTTATACTAGATCAACACCCATGTGTTACACGGAATTCGTCAAAAGATAAAATTTTGGTGATTTGGATTTGTTTGTAATAGTTATTAGAGATCAAAAACTAAAAAACAAATTCAAAATTGAGAAGAATTTCATTAAAATCGATAATTTTTTTTTATTTTGGTGTTTAAAGAATCACTTAGTTATGTGCGCATTATATTAATCAAATATCCATTAAAATTATCTTGTATTTTTTTTTCATAAAATTTCAATAGGTGGACAAATACTATTCATTTAGCTTTTCACACCATGTAGCTAAATAAAAACACTTCAATTCAATCCGCATGTTATTTTATAAGCAGCAAACAATTTTTTTTTGTTTTTATAAATTTGAGTTTTTTTTTTTTTGGCTTGTCAAAATTGATGTGAATTTTTAGTTTCTAATTACATGTTACAGTCATTTTCACATTAATTTTTTCACAAATTAATTGTATATTGAAACGACTGATAAATATTTTTTTGGCGTTTAAAGGATCACTTAATTTTATTAATCAAAAGTATTCAACAAAAATATCTTTCATTTTTAGAGTATTTTACTTATTTAGATCATATAGGTGGATATTTTTAGATTTTTTTAGTATATGATTATAGGGATTGGTTCAAATGAGACCAATCTCTTTAGGTTAGTCCATAAACACTTATGGACTCTTGATTTAAAATTTTGGATGATGTAGATTATTTTAGTCAATTTAGGCATATAAGGGTATAATTGTACTTTTATATTTAATTAGTTGTGTTAATTGGACAGTTATTAGCTATATTTTTTTAGGGGTGGTTATTAGTTATATTTAAGGAAACATAATCCTACCTTTTCAGTTACCCAATTTTTAGGGAGAAAAAATCATCAACTTCAAGCGTTTTTTTTCAAAATTGATAATTCTTTCTGCCCTATTTGTGAACAGTCATTTTATTGTATACTTAGTTCAGTGGACTTGTGTACTTAGTCATGTTTTATTGTATATTTAGTTCAGTGAATATGTATACTTAGTTCAGTGAAATCGTATTCTTAGTTATATAAGTAGTTCAGTAAGTAATTTAGTGAATTTGTATACTTAGTTCTGTGGATTTGTATACTTAGTTCAATGGAATTATATACTTAGTTATATAAGTAATTCAGTGTAATTGTATACTTAGTTAAATGTTTCTGTATACTGTATACTTAGTATTATTTTAATGTATAGTTAGTTCAGTATAATTGTATACTTAGTTAAATGTTTCTGTATACTTAGTAAAGTTTTAATATACAGGTAGTTTAGTGTAATTATATACTTAGTTAATTGTTTATGTATACTTAGTAATGTCTTAATGTATATTTAGTTTAGTGTAATTCTATACTTTTCATTAATTGTTGCACGAATTTGTTGCCATATTTAAATAATTTGCAGGTTCGAATAGGAAGGGAGAGAAAGGAAAGGCAAATCGTTTGATTATGAGGACGTGATCAATACAAAATCACGTCCCTAATTTTTAGGAAAGCATTACTATATTTAATTTTCTCGAATTCATATTTTATCCCTTCACATTGTATACTTACTTATGAAATCTTTGTATATATTGTAATATATCTTGGCCATTGATTTACTATTTAGATGGTGTAGATATGGTGTAGATTTGGTCCTATGGGCTACTCTAGGAGGGTGGTCTCACAGGATCCCCTCCCTATGATTATATATGAAAAATATAGTTAATCATGGATAAATCTGAAGCTTGATTTTTGAATTTAATAGATATCAAATTTAAAGATAACAAATTTAAAAGATAATTTTGATATAATCATTTATTTTTAGATTATTTGTGATCTTTTGAAATTGTACATGAGGTTGCCACATGGATAGATGTGAAGTCGTCCTGTGGAATTGAAAGAATGAGAAGTTGACACATGTCCAAGATTAAAAAACTGATGACATGTGTCAATTTTATTTTTTCTTTTAGTATATAGAGTTGATATGCAATTATATTTGATTTTACAGAAAAATAAATGTTGAAAATATAAAATATTAAATAGCATCTTTACTTTAAAAAAATGGAATATTACAGATCAAGAAAATAGTATTTACATGTTTGGTTTAATATTTTTTAAGAATGTTATAAATAAATGTTCTTAATTTCCTAATATAAATATTATATTAAATCGAACAGGTACATAAAAAGGTGGTTGGTATGTATTATAATACTGTGTTAAGAAAATAGACCCTAATAAAAATATTTTAACCAACTGGGGATTATGTGTCAGGTCAACCAATTATATAAGATCATAATAAAACATTTCTTTACCTTTTCGATTTTTGTTTTCAGGAAACTTACCTTTTCGATTTGAAATACTTTAATTTAGATGCCAATAATTTAGGATCATCCTATAAAGCCTAACTATTGATGTCATCCTATAGCATTTAGGTCCGGATGGGATTCTCTATTCCAAATGGTGTTTCATCTATGCCACAACGTTGTGTATATAAAAATTACCATATTATAGTAAAATAAGAGATGAAATATCTTTTTGGAATAGAGTATCACGTCCGATTTAGGTCATTGCCATCCAAGTCAGATTTGTCATGGTTGTATCACTTAGAATTAGGGGTGGCAAATCGTGTTATCGTGTCGTATTTCGTGTCGACACGATAATGACACGACACGATAAGGACACACACGAACACGACACGATAAGGATCTGCTCCGACACGAACACGAACACGAAAATTTTCGTGTCGACACGACACGATAGTGACACGATAAGTCAAAAACAAAAAAAAATGATTTATATGTTAATACACGATAATAAATTACACGATAATACACGGTATTACACGATAATACACGATATAAACATACAAAATATCATGTTATCGTGTCACTATCGTGTCACTATCGTGTCACTAACAAGTAAGCGTGTCATTATCGTCTTTTTAGTGTGGGTCATTATCGTGTTCTTAAAAAGCATGTCATTATCGTGTTAGGTCGTGGTCATTATCGCTATCATTTATCGTGTTCGTGTCCTTATCGTGTAAACACGTAAAAACACGAACACGACACAAAATTTTCGTGTCCTTATCGTGTTGACACAATAAGGACACGAACACGATAAGACTAAACACCAACCCGCTATTTTCATATCGTTTTCGTGTCGTGCTATCGTGTCGTGTCAAAAATTGCCACCCCTACTTAGAATATCCAAGTCATTTGGAGCATTACTCTGCCAGGTCGAACCATATGTTATGGTTCCTAATCGAATCAAACACTATCCATATTATTCCCTCCGTCCGAATTATATAGTTCAGTTTAACTTTTCATACAATTTAAGAAATGCACTGGAAATTACAAAATATACAAAAGATTTACTTGTTTGCCTTATTTAATGAATAATATAAATTATAAAATGCATATTAAATAGGGTTATAACAGTAAAAAATTAAAAAAATACTATTAAATATAGAGAGTGAACTATATATTTAGGACATCCCAAAAAGAAATAATTGACTATATATTTAGGACGAAAGGAGTACATTTTTGCATTTCAAATATTGGTATCTAATTACGAAGAAAGGATAGAATTGCTTAACTTTTCAGGGCACAAAAACTGACCAACTTGGACATCTTTTAGCTACGCAAAAGCTAGTCGTTTGGTGATGAGATCAACATCAAGAAACCTTTACCCCAAATAGGTAGGTAACATAATTCCAAAATTGAAAAAAAAAAAAGTCAAATTCCATTACCCTTTTTCCAAATTCAATCTAATCCCTTATCTCCTTTTTCTATAATTTCACACACATACATAAACGAACTCACAACATTTTCACGCACACCACACAATGACAATTCTGCTCTATATTTTGGTCTTAGCATTTTATTTTCCATCCAATATCCAAGAACCAGGCTTATTCGCCACGGCAGATGACACGCTGATACAAACAGAGTGCCACAACGCAAACGCCCCGAAAACGTGCATCCAGTGCCTAAATTCGGACAATCGCAGCCTAAATGCCGATAAATACACAATTGCTACGATTGTCGTACAATGTCTGGAAAAACATGCTAACAGCCTAGCCGGAAACATGTCGGTTTTGGCTAGTGATGTTAGTCAGACGAATGGTTCTAGAAAGGCGTACGAGGATTGTCGTCAGTTGTTTTCGCGAGCAAGTGAGGAGTTAGAATCTGCGTCTAAAGAAATTATGAATGGTGATTATGACAGTGCGGATAGGTTTGTGTTTAGTGCACGAAGGTGTAATTTAGAATGTTATGCCAATGTTGATCAGAAAGGTTATTATAAGTCCAAAATTGGGGTCCCTTTTGGTGTTAAATCTGAGATGATGGTTTTTGAGGAGCTTTCTGAGGCTGCCATGAGGATTATTGAGAGATTCTAGTAAGTTATATGGTGGTTAATTAATTGGTATATCCAATTGTGGTAAATAAGGTTTATCCGTGTATTTTAATGACATTTTGCAGCCTGCCCGGACCATTTGACAGATCTGACTCCACCTACATGCAAGACCGATCCTACCAATTTTGTGGCCTAAGTTGAACTTTAAAATTTGAGTTCCATTTTATTTCAATTGTTTGTATCTTTCATTTGAGAAAGTTTAATTTAAGCCCTTTAAGGAAAATTAAACGTGATATATTAGCAATTAACAAGGCCCACGGGAATATGAGTCCTTCATTTATGGGAGCTTTTTTTAAATTCTAAATCACAAAATTCCAAAAAAAAAAAAAAAAAAATCTCTGCACTCTAAAAGATTCAAATCTGGGTATTTGTAGTTCGGGACTTTTAAGGTGGAATGCATTAACCACTAAGCCTCACTCACACTTTGTTTATAATTTAATTGATTTTAGATATGTACTATAAAAGATATACAAAAAAATTGGGCCCCTAGATTTTGTAATTTTTTCGGGCCCGATCGACCGACTCGCTCGACTTATATTAGGAGCAGTCCTGTCCCCATGCTAGGCAGGCCTAACTCCACCCCATGCTAGGCAGATTTTGAGACCACGAAAGTAAAATATAAATATACATAATTGGAATTATAATTTCTTTAAATTACAAGATACAAAACATATTAATTACAAGAAATTCTAGCTTGCTAACATAGGCTTACGAGGAGAGTAGACCTCTGAACTAATCCAGAAACCTATTACTTATTTATTACCAGAAAACAATTTCTTGTACATAGTAACATAAATGGACTGCCAAAAAAAAAAAAGAGAAATAAAATATGAAAATCACGTTATCCATCAATTCAAACATTTCTTTTAGTGAGTATAACCCTCAATCCATGTTTCGCATGAAGCATAATCGAATCACGAGGAGTAACAGGATGACCCTTAACAAGTCCAATGTTGTAACGATAAATAATTGTCGCAGCCACCATTTTCATTTGAATAAAAGACATCTCTTTACCCAAACACGTCCTTGGTCCAACGTTAAACGCTGGAAACTTGTAAGACGGCTCATGTTTAATCCCACCCCGGCTCGAAATCCATCTCTCCGGCTTAAATTCCAAACAATCTTTCCCCCAAATCCTCTCCGTTCGTCCCACTGAGTAGAAAGAAATGATCAATTTCGAATTTTTACCGATAAAATGTCCACTAGGCAACGTATCCGATTCGACCGGAGATTTATACTCCAAAGCCAATGGAGGAAATAATCTGAGAGATTCACATAAAGCCCCATGGAGATAAATTAACTTAGCTGATTCTTGTACATTGAAGAACACTCTCCAGTTCGTACCCTGCTTTACGTGCAATTCGTTCTCGATTTCTTCAAGAATCTTCGATTCTGCTGACGGATTTGTAGCGATTAACCAGAAAAGCCACGTTAGACAAGTACTCGTGGTATCCCTGCCAGCAAATAAAAGTCCCAACAAAGAATCCCTCAAAAATTGCCTTAAATCCCCAGAGAATTTAACATCACTCTCTTCATAAGCGTTTTTAAAAGCCGACAGCACTTCAAGATTTTCGTGTCCCTCCTTTAACGAAATATGCGGGAATATAAAATCGTCAAAAGCCTCCCACGCTTCTGCCAGCTTTTTCTCGTTCCCGATTTTCAGCCATTTTTGCAATTTCCAAACACTTTCGGGCAAAATGTGCCTATGCAACAAAGGCTGCAAAGCATCACTAAACGCCTTTTCACAAGGCATGTAAGGCAAATCAATTGACAAACTACCCGGATCGTAATTTAACACGACCTGACAAATATTATCAAACGCAAATCTCTGGAAAATCTCCTGCAAGTCAACAGGAGACCCCTGTTCGGCGAAATAATCGAGAACGGGGATCAACCCGTTCTCGATTTTTCGCCAGACGCTCCTTTCCAGGGCGCCCTGGAATTTTGCCTGGCCCATCAGGGACAGGGTAGTTCTCCTCTGAAGTTCCCACAATTCGAAATCCGCACTGAAAATCCCGTCTCCCAAGATTTCGAATATTTTCCGAAACTCGGAGCCCTTCGGGTAGTTCGAGAAGTTTTTGCTGAAAATGTGTTGGATATTTACGGGGTCGCTTGTGAAGAGTAAATCCATTTTGCAAAACCAGGGGCCTCTAAACCAATACGTGCCGCCACATTCACATAAGACCTCGGTTATTTTATCGTGCGCCCGATGTAAATACTGCCCAACCGCCGGTAACATTCCGACAAGCGGCCAATTTGTCGGCTCGCAGGATTTTTTCCCCCTTCTAAGGATCAGATAGAGTAAAAAAAATGTGGATAGTGTAATCAATATGATCTGAGGATAATCAAAGATGGCCATTTGAGTATAATGAATTTTTTTTTCTATGTTTTTTCGGGTTTTTGCAATTTGATCATGTAGTGGTGTATACATGTATTAATAAGAGTGACAATGAAAAAAGTATGGATGGCTAATGGTAGGGTAAGTATATTTAATGTTGCATATGCATGGAAAATGTTAATGCAAATTCTTGTATTTTCTTGACATGATCTAAATTGATCAACTACAGAGCTAAGTTTAATTAAAACCTGTACATGTTTATGTATGAATTGAAAGAAATAAAAATGAAATGAATGTTCAGCGTAAATTTGGCCTTTTTATTTGACTATTTGAGCAGTGCATTAAATAATAAAACAGAATGGCCTGTCTGGGGTCAGAGTTGTTCAATTTCCTGACATTTTGGCTTTAAGGCTGAGCACTGGATTGACCACTACTGCTCTAACACTTATATGAGATGAATAATTTGACAAAAAAAAAAGGGGGGAAAAACACTTTCTATCTGAACAGTAAATTATTTTTCTTATTTGTTGCGTTTTGCGATCTGAACTATACTAATTTTGCACTTTGTCATCTAAAGCACTCGATTGTTGAACCTTTTGCTGAGATTTTGTCACATGTATGACTTCTTGTTTGTGTACTTTTTGGCCAACAATCAAATATTGAGCCTAAATTGAAAGAAACTAGATTTTATTTTGGCTACATAAAACATCATGATTCAATTGATCAAAAAGTATTACACAAAAAAGAAGCGTGTCATGCAAGTGATAGAATCACGACAAATAGGTCAACAATCAAGGTGACATAAGTAGAGCTGCCAATTTTGGTCCGGGCCGATGGGCCGGCCTGAACAATCCCGATATTTTTACCGGACTGAGTTGTAATATTTATAGCCCAGACCATTAAGCCCAAAAAACCAGCCCAATAGGCCCGATTTTTTAGTTTATTTTCATGGGGTGAGCCGAGCCGGCTCTGAAAATTAGCGACATTGTCACTGTTTGGCCCGGCCTGGCCCGATTTTTTCTCTAGGCCCATTGTGACAGCCCTGTAAATTTGACAGCTCTAGTTATAAGTAATGGATGTCAAAGTATTTTTACCCCAAAAATTTGTTAGCAAAAAAGTTGCCATCAACTATGAATATATAGTAGTGGTTCATCAACTACTATATAATTTAAGTTGCTAGATTTGTCGGATTTTTGGTTATTTCGCCATAACAAAAATTATTTTTAGCCATATTTTTCAAAAACACAATCTCACGACAATAGTAGTGGTTCATCAACTAGCTAGAACCATGAGACACTTGGGGTGATTCTCATGAGGGACCAGTAAGATTCAATAAATTCATAACTCCTCACCTGTCACAGCAAATTTGTATGTAACTCAACTTAATGACATACTACTACTTAGGTGAAAAACCAGTAATAAGAGGACATATGCATGTTGAATTGGCCAAGCTTCTTATATCAAGTCTAAATCATATCCCAATGCAACAGGTGTGGCTGGCTACTCAGGCTCACAATTAATTACTGTTCGTACTCATGTCAGTGCCCACCAACAGAAAACAAGCCAGTCCTCTATTCTGAATATCATTCCATTTTTGTTTCAATATCAACCTTTTCTAGTGCAAGTGTATAAAAATAAAAAAAATAATATTATGGGTTGATTACAAAAACTATCCAATTATAATTCTGACGCTACTTTTTACGGCCGATCACTTGAAGTCAAGGATTCTGATAAAAATCAATGTATTCTTCTTCCAAATGGGGAAGCCTTCCAATTCATCTTCTCCGGGAGCTGGAAATTTCTTCAATTGGGAACTTGCCTTCACACACGCAAATATTAGAGGGCTACGTGGTCGTCCCAAGGAGGCCCCTCCAACGCTCAAGTCAGCACAGTGATCGAGAGAGAGAAATTAAGACAGTTAACGAATACTGAATTAATGCGTAAGGGTAATTATGAGTCAAATAACTTACAAATGAAAAGGAATGACCTTTTTATACCTGGGTGATGGACCTCGTGGACCGTGTAGAAGAAATTGACCTGTGGGCCAGTCTCGAACTTCTTTGGGCCGGGTTATTTCATTAATAGTCCATTGGGCAATTTATATAGTATTCCAATATATAAATCAAATTATATATTAATTATTAAATGTCATTTTGCCCCCAACAATTTTAAAATTGCATGTTGAACATGTGGTGTTTGTTAGATAAAATCAAACTTTAAGAGGGTGTTTATAATAATTTTAAAATAATATTTGTAATTTTGAAAGATAATTAATGTTTTTAATAGTTAGACTAAACAATTATTTGTATTTAGACTAAACAAACCTCAGAGACCATTTTTGTAACTGTCCCTTCAGGGGCGTATCTCTTTGATGCATGGGGGCTTTAGCGGTTTAGCCCCCCAAATTTTTTTGAAAATTCAATTATCTATATGTATATTTTATTTTAGAGGCAAAAATTTGCGTGAGACGGTCTCACGGATTTAGATTCGTGAGACGGAGCTCGCTCTTACACAAAGTTTTAAAGTTTTTTTTTTTTCAGATTTTATTTTTTTTAGGGTTTATTTTGTTTCTTGGGTTTATTTTTAATTGATTTGGGTTTTTAGGATTTTTAGTTTTTTTTAGGGTTTATTTTTTATTTTTTGGGTTTATTTTTATTTTTCGGGTTTATTCTTCATGGTTCATGTTTTTAGGGTTTATTTTTGTTTCTTCATGGTTCATTATTATTTTTAAATTTATTTTCATGGTTCGTGTTCTCAAGACGAAGCCCTTAGGAGGTCCGTCTCACGGATTTAGATCCGTGAGACCGTCTCACAAGAGACTTGCTCTATTTTAAAATATTAATTTTAATATTAAATATTTATTTTTTATTGATTTAGCCCCTCCAAAATTACTTAAATTTCAAATTACACGTCTAGCTCCGCCCCTATATCCCTTATAATAATATTGCATGTTTTTTTTTGCTCAAATAATATTGCATGTTTTGATCGTATTGAAACGTAAAATATAAGCATCACTTAAAATGGAAGATCAAGACTAAATAAAAAAAGGTCTATTCATGCATGACAGATACATATGCATCATGTATTTCAGATAAATAAAAAAATAAAAAATAAAACCACACATGCATGCCAACCCAACCGGCCGGGAAGACAGTGCGCAACCAAAGGCCGGATTTGAGGACTAGAGGCCCAACAAGCTCCAACATAGGGCCTAAATTTTTTTGTTTTCACTTTCTAGTAAACAACACATTTCGGCCCAATTTCTTTTCCCCTTTCATCCCACAATACCCAAATTCAAAGAAAAGACCAAACTCTTCCCACTCTTCTGCAATTCACGTAAATAGCAGGCAAAGAACCAAACCCTCTTCTCTTCCGAATCGTGAGTCTTGATTTTCATCTTCCTCACTTGGACACTCCTCAGTGGCAGCAGATGGTCAAAGAAGGCGAGCGACAGTCAAAGAGCTCATTTTTAGAATATCGCTTAAGGCCCTATAAATTAAGCACAAATTGGGCCCTAGCGCAACCCTGGATGGAAAATAACAATGCGGAGTACTGAGAATAAGTTTTACCGGGAAACAATGTTGTACTTTGAATTACAGTAAATCACTAAATTTGTTAAAGCGTGCACAGTTTTTCTATGGTCCCCTAAATTTTTCTATTCAAGAAAAATTATTTTCAAAATTATTCTGATTATAGGATTATATTATTGTCACCAAAACTATTCTGATTAGTTTTTACTTTTTAGTATTTGTTTCCAATAGAAAGTCTAGTTCAACACGAACTAATCAGTTTTTAGGAGAAAGAATTGTAAAGTAAATTATTTTCAAAATTAATATGTCAAATTAGTCAAACTAAAAATAGAATATTGTTAAAAAAAAGAAAAAGAAACATTATGTATAATATGTATAAAATACAATATAATAATAAAAATGATATTATCATATAATATAATATAATAATACACAATATACATATATATAGATTAAAGGATATATATAAATCTCATATATTTGGTCCTATGATCAATTTCATTGTTTTTTTGAGTAATTATATCTTTATTTTTTATTTTTTATGCTTATTTTTTATTTTATATATGCAATATGGGTGTCAAACTGAAGTTCGTAAAAAGACGATTAATTTAAAATATTATATATAAAAATAGATTAAATAAAAAAATTATTATTTAAAAAAAAACAAATGTAATAAGTTTAAGATAACAAAAAAAGCGGATGAAATCTTCTATTCCAAAATCGTGTTTCATCTCCTATTCCAACCGTGTGGATGATTGACACGTGTATTACACTTACCCTATTAATTTTCAAGCATAAATCAAGCAGAAATTGTAGGGTTCTAATACATATGGTAGGTGTAATACACGCGTGTCAATCATCCACAAAAAAATAGAGAGATGAAACACGATTTTTGAATAAAAGATCCTAATCAAAAAAAAAGAGGGGAAAAAGGTGTATGCACTGGTCAAACAAACGCCTACTAAAATATAATTAAAAAAAAAAAGATAGTGTAGGCGCTGATAAGGAAATCGCCCACCTTCAAGGCGTTGATCTCATGAGCACCTATTCTTGTTTTTTTAAAGGGATTGACAAATACTTTGTTGGGTATTTGGCACCTTCTGTTAAATAAGCCCTTCAAACGGCTATATATACTTCAAGAAATACAGTTTCGAAACTTTTAACATATAGACATTGGAATTATATATTTATATATTGTTCCTTTGGAGATATCCGATAAAATTGGAATGATACAATGAATATTAGCATGGCCCTGTACAAGGCTAACACACATATATAAATCGACATTGGGATGATATATTTTTACTTCATTGCATCTAGCAAAGTCCCTTTCTTTTATTTTTCTATCTATTAGTTGTATTTTCTTTTTATTTTAAGTTTCGAGAGAAATAATTATATATTACTCACTATATTAAGATATTAAAGACATGCACATTAAATACAGTCAATAGACTAATTAAAATCAAAGCATGCATTTAAAGAGAATAAACTATAATTAATGTAGACAACTACCTTTGTACGTGGTTAACAGACCTAGCTATTTGCTACTCCCTCCTATTCAAAATAAGTGTCTTTTTAGGAAAAAAACACACATATTAAGGATTGTATTAAAATACCAAATATACCCTTAATTAATAATAAATGCTACTTTGGAGCAAACAAATTTAGGTATTAGCGTTAGTTGGAAAATAATATATTTAAGGGTAATTTGGGAAATCTTTTTCTCACCAATCTTAAAATGTGAGGACATTCTTTTTGAAAAATATTTCATGGGCCAAAAGGACACTTATTGTGAATAAGAGGGAGTACTTAATTCGATATCATTTCTATAATCTAGAACTTCAATTTTAAACAGTATTAATTACATCTCCAATTCTAATAATATTGATACATGTACAATTTTAATTTAATCCACACCATTGAATTAATCCGGGTACAAATTAAAATTATCATGATGCCACTTAATTAGAAAAGAAGAGTTTGCAATCACTTAAAAATGTGTTTCTTAGCTTTTGACTGAAAAACATATATCTTTAGTGTTTGCAAATGTCAGTTTTTGCTTCATTTAGTCAGAATTTTAGAATAGATAGATGAATATTTTAGATTTCTGATTTTGCTTCTGGTTTGATTTTTACAAACAAATAACTTTACAACTTTTTCACCAAACAATCACAACCAGAGGCGGAACCAAAATTTTGCATTAGGGAGGCCAATAGTTGAATAATCAAATATCTATTTATATCATGATAAAAATTCAAAATATATTATATATTTGCATTAAATACACGACAATTTAAGTATCCAAAATACATAATTACAATCTAAAATCAACATAATTTTTCTTTTACAAAAAAAAAAAATTGGGGGTGGGGGCAAGGCCCCCCTAACCTACCATGTAAGTCTGCCCCTGATCCCAACTTCTGATTTTATATGCAAACATTATCAATTTTTGATTCTCATTTACTTTTACTTGTGCTACAATAAATATTTTTTTAAAAGAAGAAATATTTGCAAACACTTTCTAACCTTTAGAAACTTGTGTACAGAAAATCTGAGCTGGATATATCTTGAAAAAAAACCTGAACATGGTTGTTGGCTAGTAAATTAGGTTAGAAGTAGAACTGCAAAAGGAAGGATATATAATAATAACCCTAGATCCCACAAACTAATTTTAGTTATTCCTTGTTTCCTTCTAAATACTGTTGTATAAAGAGAGGAATAAATATTACCTGAATAATTAGTGGTCAAAACCTACCTTAGTTACATGGGCGCATCAATTCCAACAACCCATTTAAGTCACAGAGAACATATCACAACCAACTCTTTTTAAATCCCTTTAAGAAACATAAATATCAAAATCCACCCAGAATACCTAACTGACAAATACATGTTCCACATATCATGATACACTATCACTATTATCGTAACATGGCTACTTAAATGTGAAAACAAGGGTGTCGGGCTCATGAATTTTGCTATTCCAATAGTGATTAAGATCACTTTGTATATATTTCTATCCTGATTTGCAGGACGGAGCCATAAAATGAATATTAGGAGTTGCAAATTTAGAGGACCTTAATTGCTACGAGTTACAAGACTAAATTTGCACAATTGTTCGCCTTATTTTTTAGCTTCACCACAAGTATACGGTGCAGTTTATAGAATAGGGTTAGCAAGGTCGAATCTACAGGGACTAATAAATTAATATACTAAGTATTGGATTATAATAGCCTTATTTTTATCTAGACTATCGAAATTGAGATGATTGGTTTAATTAAAACTAAAGCAGAAATTATCCTAGAATAACAAAGCAAAGAGTGGATTAAAAGACCAAGTATGAAAGAATGGATTCCTGGGTTGTGGTTTCAGTTAATATACCCTTTTATTATCAGATTAATCAAACCAAAGCTAAACGTATTCTTCTCTATAGACCAATCACAAAAGTAATTTACCCTCTCTCTCGAGATGCATGTAAAAGCGTTGATTGGAATATATATGCTAGCATCTCTACTCAACATGAGATATCCAACTCCCAAAAGATCAAAAGATTAAAAGGCCTCACGAATATTCACAGACTTCTCAATCATACAAGCTATTCATGTCAAGTACTCATAGATCTAATATTGAAACTCATCTGTTCGAATTATGAATCAATATATCAAAACAATTTAAATCAATAGCTTTTTGACAAAACAAGAATTAAAGCAAAGTACTTGAATAGAGTTGAAAACCATTAACTTTGATTGCAATGAATCATCAAACAAAAGTATGCATTAACCTACTCCCAAACCCGGGAATCACAAAGTGTTTAGCCAGACATGGAAAAGAAATAATCCATAGACAAATTATTAAAGTTCATGTCTAAACTAATTGAAAATAATGATACTATGGAATGAGTGAACTCGAGGATGATGACGATCTCTCAATATATCTTCAATCCTCGAAGGTGTGGTTGCGGTCTTGATCGATCTCTCCGAATCTCCGGTGGGGAATTGCTCTTTTCTCTGGTTTCTAGGGTAAAAATCAGCGTGTCCTCTGTTTGTGGCCGCCCCGTCTATATTTATACTCCGTTTGGGTCAAAACTTAGTTGAGAATCTGTCAAACTCTGTTTTCCCGCACAGACGCATGGGTCGTGCGCCTAGCGCACGCCCAGCCCATGCTAGGTGCTGCAGGAAATTGTTTTTCGCTGAAGAGAGCACAGGCCGTGCTCATACGCACGACCAGCCTGTGCACCACCCAAACGTCTGAATTTGCTTATAGGGTCTTCATAAGAGTTGTATCCCTCTCTCTTATCTTTCCGTAGCCACTTGAATCACCAATATCAATTTTGTAGAGAGTTATGGCCAAAATACTAAACACCGCCAAAGTCTTTGGAAATTCCCAGACGCGTTTGGGCGTTCCTCGAGATAAATCCCCTCGTTGTTTGATCATCCATACTTTTTTGACACACCTAATCATTACTATGACTCTGACTAAATATAATTAGCTTCCAATTGGGTGTAATCGCCGATTCTTGACGCTTCTAGGCCGCAATGCTCGTATTTGTCACAAAATCACTCCAAATATCGTTAAATTCCTACAAAACGAGCAAAGCGTAATACCTTTTCCACAAAGAGCGAATATATACCATTTCATATGAGTTATTGCATGTTTATAAACAATTATAGCCATAAATATGCCCTAAAATACATGCAAAACTCACACTAAGCAACAATCAAAATCTTACCGGATCAAAATTGCTACCGACAATATTTTAGAGGACCTTAATTGCTAGCCCCTATAGTTAGGGGACCAATTTTACAATTAATAAGCGTTTCTTAAGGGGACAAAAGTTTAAAAATCTATATTGATTTTGAAAAATCTATGAAGTTAAGGGGGCGGTTGCCGCCGCCAACCCCTAGCTCCGTCCTTGTTAATTTGGGATATCTTATATTCTAATATGCACGTTTCATCGTGTATTTCAAATACCAAATGAATCATGTCATGATCTATCTAAGATAATATCATTATTACATATGTGCGTTACATGCATCTAGCATAATGAAATATCAAATGAAACATCATAGCAAATAATTAACCCTATGTCCAAAAGACATGAAAACTGGGTTTCAATAATTATGTACTCAAAAGGTCCGAATACAATTTTCTCCCATGCACTCAGAATTTTAAATGTTGAAAAAGTGAAATTAAAGTATTTTTAACTATTGTGTGTTATTACCAACAAAATTAGCAGTGGTTAGTTGTCATATCTTTAATTTAAGGTGAGAAAGTACTTGAGCGGAAAAAAAAAAAAAAAAAAGAAAAGAAAACCGTTCCATTTGCAATGGAACCTAATTAATTATATTAATTAGTTTGAATATACCAAAACAAAAATAAATTAAAGTAACTTATTAGTATTGAAGGAGTACATACTTAGAAAGTAACAGATAGAGGTGGCAAAATGCAGCTCTTCTCATGATTTTCTAGGCTCAGAAAAAGTTGGACATATTTGGCCCGACCCAATTGCCCCGTGGGCGAGTGTCAGCCCAACGTTTAATCCAACCCAACAGTTTATATGTATAAAATACACATGGGATGAACTAGACCACGCATTTTCACTGCCCGGTCCGTTTCGAATTTTTTCAAAAGCCCGCCCGGCCCATTACCAGTTGTCCAGCTCTACTAACATATAACCTTAGATGAAATAAACTTTAACTATTTTTGGAGTAGTAAGTACTCTGATTAGTGTCATCTTTTTTGTGGTTTCTTTATTCATATATGCCCAAATTGTCTATACACATTAATTAGCGTACAGTTATGTTTTATTGTCAACTGTTTATCCTAATGCTGATTAATCACTTTCATCAATAGTTAAAATATTGGAAACCCTTTTTGTTTTGGGAAAGAAAAGTGGTCTCCTTTATCCTACATATGTTTCTCCAATCTTTTCATAGATAGTACTAATTATTTTGTATAGTTGTCGCGGGCACCGACGGTTCATATATATGTTAGACAATGACAACTTAATAAATTGCAATTAATATTTTCTCCGTACATGCCCTACTGCTCTCCCAAATAAAGAGTCGAGTATTGCCACTAGGATTTGTAACACAATGAATTTGGGATTAATTTTATTAAATTGGGAATCTCTAAATTTTGTCAAAAAATATTTATAAGGAAGAAAATTATGAAAGAGACAAACAAGAAAAAATAAGACATAAATTTATTATGATTCAGAATTATACATGTTTACATGAATAAATTGTTAAAGTGCTCTAACAAAGAGAATATTGTTCTCTCTTAATATTACATCACAATCATGCATCATCGATATCTGTAAACTTATCAATTGAATCATTCCAAAATTAAATTATGTGAAATCATAATACCAAATGCAATTAATTGCATAAAGTTATGCATCGTATAATGTATCTAAGTATAATGTTTTCGGACTAAGGAAAAAATTTAATTTAAAACGGAATACGGAATGTGAGTTTGATATGCACAACAGTCACGTATTTAGTTCAACTTTTTGGATGGACCCAAAATATAAACCCATTCTGCACTCGTAAGCCGTAGCCCAATTAAATTTGAATAGATTTGATTTAATATGATAAATGGGTTGAGATCAGAGATCCGTTATCATTTATTCATTTTGGGAAATGATTGGAAATAGCCTAATTTTAAATCACATATACACAAATGGCCTTACTTATTCAAAAGTTTCAAAAATGGCCTTCTTATTTGATAAAACCCCAAAATACCCCTTATATTGAATTAAAGGTAAACTAATGGTTTTAAAGGTTTTAAGGGCCGTAAAAATGGTATCAGAGCCTAGGTTTATTAAGAACTTTTAGTTAAATTTATTATATTTATGTAATTAACAATTGGTGAGGAGAAATTACTCCGAGATTATGGATCCGGACCGATGTCCGAGATGTACCCCTTACAGGAGATATCGTCAAATTTTGACGATGTATGCACAAGAACACCTTGACCAGGTTTCATATTGGGAATACCAACATTAAGAAAAACAACAGGCAGGAGCCGACGGGGAAACCTTAAGGCAATGCAAAATGCGAGCGGAATATTATAGGCAGTTCTGGATGCTTAACCAGACCCTATATGTTCACTTGATGAACCTTCAAGAAACGGTTCATGAAAATTCCCATCAGAACAATGATTCCTGATGGTGGACCGGAGTGGAACGAGATACTTCCAGATAAATCTAAGATCTCCGAAGATCTTAGAGAAATCCAGAAGACGGTGCAGAATTATGGCAACCGCCATATTCATCTACCAGTACAAGTTCATCAGATCCAGAACCAGATGGAGACGATGGTGAAATATCAGAAGGAAACTCTTTGTAAGTCCAAGCGGCTACGATAATCTAGAGGGGGGGTGAATAGATTATCTCCATCTTTTTAATTTCGCCCTCTTTTTAAAACCGAATGCTCAAATACAATAATAAATGTGCGGAATGTAAACAACGCACGTCGATTTAAAGAGGTTCAACCCACCTAGGGCCTAATCATATACCACCCCAGTATATCCGGGATGGATTTCAAAAAGAAAAAGAATTTTATTAATTACCAAAATTAATACAAATTCAACTTACAACACCTTGAAGAGCACCACACTCTTCTTCAACACCACCTTTGGAGATTACCACAATCTCCCTTTGAAGATCACCACAATCTTCCTTCAACGGCACCTTGTGAAGATTACCACAATCTTCAACCTTGAAGAATACCAAATTCTTCAACACCTCAATAAGAAGATTACCACAATCTTCTTGCACCTATCACCTAGATCATCCAAGTGTGCTCTTACCACAAGAACACTCACAAGGATATCTTGTGTTTTGAATGATAACCAAAAATCAAGATTACAACTCAATAATGAATAATACAATTTGAGTGCGAAGTGTAATCAAGAATAGCCTAGACCTCAAAGATGTGAAAGTGATAAGCTAGGCAAATTTACAACAAGAATAATAACAATGAAAGACCAAGTATATGCTTGAAGTGTATCTTGTTGTGTTGTATCTCAATTGTTGTATTGGTTGCTCCAAAACTTCCTCTATTTATAGGAGATGGTTGATCAAGCATAGGCTCTCTTGGGGATTGAAAATCTACTGAGAAAAATACAATTAAAATCAAGAATATAGTCTGTTAGAAATCAATCCCACAATTTAAGGAAATGTGTCTCATTTGTCAAACGGTCATATTTTTGTCATTAATACACGGGCGACCCGCACGTACGTAAATAAGAGAAATAAGAACACTTTGAAAATTTCAACAGGCGACCCAGGCCGACATAGGCTTCACCGGTCGACCCGCCTCAACCGGTCCCCCTCATCTATTTTGTTGGAAAAAAACAATTTGTTTCATCGCCAACTTGTAGGTACCTGGCGACCCTCGAGCGACGGCCGACTTTATTTTTTACTTCCGTCTCATTTTTCTGCTTCTAAAAACATCTTCAGTGTACGGGTTGCCCTATAGCGGCCGGCCGACCACGAGACAAAATGTTGTCCAATTTTTGTCGAAAATAAAACTCAAGAAATACTCCGAAAATTTAGTAAAAACATTTTAAACCAATCGAGAGTATTTAGACAACATTTGGAAATCTTGTTTATAGGAGTAAAAACCTATTGATATAAAATCATTAAAAGTGTTGTCCATTATTGTCAAAAATAAACTAGGGGAAATACTCCGGAAAATATTAAAACAATTTTAAATCATTTAGGAGTATTTGGACAACCTTTAAAAACATTGTTTTGGTGATAAAATAAAATCATCAAAATTAAGATAAAAACATGTATCAAACAATCTCCCCCTTTTTGATGATTACAAACCAAAACAATTTTTACACAAACTAAGAGAGCAATTTTAGAAATGATTTTCCGGTAAAAACATTTGACCGTTTGGAAGCAACCAAAATTTCCAAAAATATTAAAGCAACCAAGTAGGGAGTAAATATATTCAATAATAAGCACAAGCTCCCCCTATCAACAAGCATATCAAGAATAATGTAAAAGCAATTATCCATAAGCTAAAAGCTTTAGCTTTTACAATTTGTTCAAGAGCTTAAAGGCTCCCCCTGTCACAAAACATCATTAAACAATAAGTCAATCAATCAACAATTGGACTAAAACCAAATCACAACTTATGGCTTTTATGAGCCATAGCTTATAGCTTTTATGACAAGCTTTTATTAGCTTCTTTGAGCTAATGAGCCAATATCCTGTTTCTCCCCCTTTGGAATCATCAAAAAGAATGTTAGGATGGTGAAAACACCATACAATAATATCAAAGCGCGCCAAAGGGACGGTTTAATAACCGTTGAGCAATTAAAGCATAATAATCCAAGGAAAATGGGAGAATTGAAACATACGAGATCCATAAGCTCATTAGTTTAGCTAAAAACATGATTTCAAAAAGATTTTAAGACATTTTGAAGCAAGAGAATCATGTAGAAGTTGAAAGTTTCATTGCGACATATCAACAAACACCTTGTGTGCGTGAAAAATAAAAGAGGTTGCATATAGTCCTTGTAAAGGTTTCAAGCCAAATATTTTCATATCATCAATCAACCTCATTCCAAATCTCAAAAAGATCATATGCACCATATGCAACAATTTGTTCATCAAATAAGAAGCTCAAAGTAGATTCTCAAGGGTTCAACCCAATTGAGATAAGCTAAGAATGATCAAGGCATTACAAATGCCAAAAATTAGAACATCTATCAAGTAATAAGTCATGCCTTAAACAATACATGTATCAAAAGTCAAATGTCCCAACATATCCAACTAAGCATAATGATCAAAGTATCAAAAGAAGCACTTTTACCATCCAGTACTTCATACCAATTATCAAACAATGCTTAAATTAGAGTATTTTTACCATCAAATACTCCATCAAAATCATGATCATCCACAAGTCATTATCAACTTGCAATTTTAACCCTTTAAGAAGACAAGCAAATATCATTAGTACAAATGAGTTTTACAAAAGTTCATCAAAATACAAAGCAACATTAATGAAAATGCTAGAAAGTAAAGGGGTGGGGACATCATTCTCATCCGAGGAGAAGCAAGATCCGGAATAAAATCCTTGATAAATTTCTTCAATTTGCCGATAGACTTTTGCATTTTGGAGGTCTTTTGCTCCAAAGCCTCATATCTCGTCTCATGAAAAGCCCTCATCTCATCAAATTCGGCTTGAGTATACCTCCTAGGCGGTTGAGCACCGGTATTACCCTCCGGATTGCTCGGTTCACCCTCTTCCGCCAATCTTGCGGCCTCGGCGTCATCAAAGTAGTCATTAGGATCGGGGGACTCTTGACCTCTTCCTCTAGCCATTTTGGTTGGTCGGATGTCCATATTCTTGCGCATCGTGACCATTTGGGAGATATTATCAATGTCAAAGTCATTTTGAAATACTTCCGAGTTACACTCCGACGAAGGAAGTCCCGATTGAATAAGAAGTTTACAAATCCAATTTCCCATAACTAACTTCTTATTACCTCGAGTGATGGACTCGATTAGACATTGAATAAGTATGGCACCAAAGTTAAGTGGTTCCTCCCTAGCAATCTTATACGTCAAAAAGTAATCCATGTTGCTAGGCATCTTTCCCGACTTACCACAAATGCAATATGCGACAATGACCGACAAAATACGATGCTCAAGTGTCATTGCCAACAAAGAGTACTTTGGCCATACTCCCAAATACGTCTTCACTTCTTTCATTGACACCCCCAACATTTCATCATTCCAAGTCCCACAAGAGAAATAATCCCAACCACCTTCTCTAACACGTAAAAACCGGAAAATATCATTGGGAGTCCATCTAAAATGTCGTCCCTTATAAGTGAATTTACTGGCTATAGGCTTCCTTTCAACATCATATTCGACCCACATATTGGCATAAAAGAGTTGGATAATATCATCATCATACAAAACATAAGCATGTTCCCATAAATACATCCAACCTTGCTCCTCAAAAATCCTCTAATCGTAGGATACTCATTTGTAAATGAACTAAAACGACACATTTTAGTCCGAGCAATAGACTTTCCTCCCATTCCCGAGTCCTCATAATACCATTCCGCATATTTATTGATGAAATTAAGAACATTGTGGGATTAGGGGCTTGAGTAACAAAGGATTTTTACCTTTCGCCCAACGGCAATTTTGGAGCGAAATCGTTCAGCGTAGCTCCTGGTAATTTGGGCCCGAGAGAGAATGGGATTTTGAACATCATCACCTTCGAGCCACGTTTCTTTGAGCGGCTCGAATATCCCTTTGTTCGGCTTCCTCTTGCCGATTTCTTGACGAACCCTCTCCGCCCCTTCTACGCTTGGAGATGGGATTTCGACCAGTGGAATTATTTGGGGGAGCCATATATGTAAGATTCTTGTGAAAATAAGAAGATTAGCAACAAGAATCGTGAAAAATGATGAAGAATTGAAGATTTTGGAAGAAAGGGGTGATATTCTCACCATTTGTTAAGGGTTTGAGAGAAATAGCTCGTCTGTTTTGAAATGAAGAACAGAACGATTTTAAGTTGTGATTTTGTCTTTGGCGGCACGGCCGAGGTAGGGTGCGACCGGCCGAGGTGCGAGCGGCGACCGCCGCCCCCGCTTTGACCGTCCCCAAAGGCAATTTTTCTTTCACAGAATCTTCCAAAATTCGATTTTTCACCCAAAAAGTTTTAAAACTTTGCAAAAAGATAATTTTGGACAAAGTCCAACAAATACGGGTTTCGGAAAACATAAATTTAAAAAAAATCGAGACTAAGCGGTAGTGCCCTTTTAAGAGAATTTTTGCAAAATCATTTAGGGGACTTAAGGGTTAAAGTGAAATATCTTGAAAGATATGTGCATAAGCATAATATCGAGTTTAAAGAAAAATACGAGTAGACATACCTCGATAGTTTAAGAAACTTGATGACGTAATAGCCAATGAGTATGAAATATGTATCCTACACAATTCTTAGACAACATTTGCATAGAAAATACAAGTGTAGGCAAGTAATAGGAGATATCAAAAAGAGCTTATGCTATAAGATTTCATAAGAGATAATAAGCCACATAAGTCTAATAAAATGCTCAAGAGTTTTAGAAAATCATGCAAGGTCTCTTTTAAAAATTTTGAAACTCATAATTATATAAGAGACCTATATTAAAAATAAATACTTGAAGACTCATTTTGCAATTAAGACACAATTAAAAACATGCATAGAATTAAAAATAAAATGCATATATAAATGGGGAGATACGGTTTACCAATTACGCCGTTTCCATGGGTTGTGTCTTTCCCATTGTTGATGATATCTTCCCATTGAGAAGTCACTTTGTTGATGATGACTTCTTTGATTACTCCATTTCCAAGGTTTGTTACCTTCCCGTTGTTGATGATCTCTTCTTCTTTGAAAATCATCTTGGTGATGTCTTTGCCGTTTCCAAGGGCTATGTTATTCCCAATTTTGATTATATCCTCTTCTTGGAAATTGGCTTTGTTGGGAATAGTTTCTCCTTTTTTGATCAAATGACACGGTCATTTGATATCTTCTTGCGGTATGAATTTTCTTCGATCATTATTTCACGGTACCTAATATGACATTATTTTGTGGTACCCTCATGTGTTTGGGTCCTTTGGGATTAGTCTTGAGACTTTTAGGTCTCCAACAATAATTAGAGCTATTTCTAGCTCGACAAAAATTAGCCGTATGACCCTTTTTACCGCAATAGAAACATGTAATAATTCTAGAGCATAATGACCAACATGCTTAGAGACTTGATTCTTTTTCATGTGATTGACACCTTTAGTCTTATGATCGAGTTCTAATTTCAACAATCAACAATCTTGGTCATTTTATCGGTGCATTTTCAAGTTAGATTTAGATAAATCCTTTTTCATGCAATCAATATTCTCAACAATAGTACTATTTTCTTTTTCAAGGTTTCTAACCTTGTCAAGAGTGGTGGTGTGAGCACATGATAGTGATTCATAGGAAGTAAATAAACTATCCTTATCATTTTTCAAAATATTGAATTCCTTTTTCAAATTTTTGTATTTAACAAGTAAACTTTGGAATTCATTTTGAAGTTCATCATAATCATTTTGCAAATCACTATAATCATTTTGAATGTCAACATCATAGGAAGTAGAGGGTTTAAGACATACCTCATTTTCTTCATTGATGCCCATAAAACAATATTCAACTTCTTCATAATTGGAAGTTGTAAGAGGCTTGTTCCTTGGATATGAACTTGTATCCCTTTGAGAAGTGGATGCTTTTGTTTGACTCCTTTCATTTGCAAATACTCCATAGATGGCTTCTAATTTTTGTCATACTTCATGTGCCGACTTTATTCCTACAATATGTTCATATTCTAAATTAGTAAATGAACAATACAAAATATTGAGAGCTTTACCGTTTAAGGAGATGATTTTCTTATCTTCATCATTGAGCTTTTTGAAGCTTTTTGAGGTGTGTGGTGTATCTTTCATTGGAATGGATTCTCCGTTTATGACGGTGTTCCAAATGTCGAACCCGCAACCTTGTAAGTAACATTCCATTCTTTCTTTCCAAAAATTAAAATTTTTGGAATCAAATAGTGGTGGCTTGGTGAAGGAGGTGCCGGATAGATGAGCTTCGTTCGTAGCCGACGATCGTTTCTCTTTACTCGCGATGTGAAACGAGCTTGCCAAAGAGTTTGGCTCTGATACCACTTGTAAGTCCAAGCGGCTACGATAATCTAGAGGGGGAGTGAATAGATTATCTCCATCTTTTTAATTTCGCCCTCTTTTTAAAACCGAATGCTCAAATACAATAATAAAGGTGCGGAATGTAAACAACGCACGTCGATTTAAAGAGGTTCAACCCACCTAGGGCCTAATCCTCTACCACCCTAGATATCCTGGATGGATTTCAAAGAAAAAGAATTTTATTAATTACCAAAATCAATACAAATTCAACTTACAACACCTTGAAGAGCACCACACTCTTCTTCAACACCACCTTTGAAGATTACCACAATCTCCCTTTGAAGATCACCACAATCTTCCTTCAACGGCACCTTGTGAAGATTACCACAATCTTCAACCTTGAAGAATACCAAATTCTTCAACACCTCAATAAGAAGATTACCACAATCTTCTTGCACCTATCACCTAGATCATCCAAGTGTGCTCTTACCACAAGAACACTCACAAGGATATCTTGTGTTTTGAATGATAACCAAAAATCAAGATTACAACTCAATAATGAATAATACAATTTGAGTGCGAAGTGTAATCAAGAATAGCCTAGACCTCAAAGATGTGAAAGTGATAAGCTAGGCAAATTTACAACAAGAATAATAACAATGAAAGACCAAGTATATGCTTGAAGTGTATCTTGTTGTGTTGTATCTCAATTGTTGTATTGGTTGCTCCAAAACTTCCTCTATTTATAGGAGATGGTTGATCAAGCATAGGCTCCTCTTGGGGATTGAAAATCTACAGAAAAATACAATTAAAATCAAGAATATAGCTGTTAGAAATCAATCCCACAATTTAAGGAAATGTGTCTCATTGTCAAACGGTCATATTTTTGTCATTAATACACAGAGAGGCGACCGGCCGCATTTAAATAAGAGAAATAAGAACATTTTGAAAATTTCAACAGGCGGCCGGCGACGACATAGCCGACCGGCGACCCTGCCTCAACCGGTCCCCCTCATCTATTTTGTTGGAAAAAAACAATCTGTTTATCGCTAACTTACAGTACACGGCCGACCCACAGGCGGCCGACGACCGTCGACGCCTGATGCACCGGTCGACCTGCCTATTTTTTACTTCCGTCTCATTTTCTGTTTCTAAAAACATCTTCGGTACGGGTTGCCCTATAGGCGCACCGGCCTGGTCGACACGAGACAAATGTTGTCCAATTTTTGTCGAAAATAAAACTCAAGAAATACTCCGAAAATTTAGTAAAAACATTTTAAACCAATCGAGAGTATTTAGACAACATTTGGAAATCTTGTTTATAGGAGTAAAAACCTATTGATATAAAATCATTAAAAGTGTTGTCCATTATTGTCAAAAATAAACTAGGGAAATACTCCTGAAAATATTAAAACCATTTTAAATCATTTAGGAGTATTTGGACAACCTTTAAAAACATTGTTTTGGTGATAAAATAAAATCATCAAAATTAAGATAAAAACATGTATCAAACACTCTTGAACTCCTTCATGATATTCAGAAACGAGTCAAGAACCTGGAGGACAGGCCGAGTTCATCCGGAGGAAGAAAACATATTAATTTTGGGACGGTACCCTATTTACACCAAAAGGGGAAACCAACCGAAGTTATACGAAAGATGACAGATGAGCAAAAGCTCATTGCCCTAATCAAAGGAATATCCATCAAAAATTAGAAAAGATGGATATTGAAAAGATGAATCTTAAGGATCTACATGACCTGGCGGAGAATCCTTCGCGGGATTAGGTATTATAACCACCGCCACCATTAATCCTAACGTCGAAGAAAGACGTTCCCATCATGGAGCTCGGACGAAAGGATGCCACATCTTTGAGATTTCATGACCGGAGTGATCCACTTTCGTGACAGAGGTCGAAACCTCTTGCGGGGACCGGACAACCTCTTTGGAAGGCCGAATGTTTATCGACGCCTTATGGAAGATCGCACCTCGACCCAATACATCCGTATGGGTTGATGTTAAATCTGACATCCCGCATTTTAAAAACAGAGAAGTTCTCATTGATGAATGGGCTTCACTATGAGAATTTCAAAGAGAACCCTCGATCTTACAAAGGATTCATTCATTTTACTCCTTGAAATGAGTCTTGAAGGATCGGTGAAGATTGCTTGGGATATGACCGATGCCATCACGAAAAGTTCGGTTACATCAGGGAATCACTTAAAGGAATTGTCGATGGTATGGCAAAACTATTCAAAATCCAAATTCTCCAAGACAAAAAGTTATTTCGAGGATTAGAGGATGAAAAAGAAAGAAATATAAACAAGCCCCTATAGCCTTGAGTTATTGGATATTTGTCATATTGACGAATATATCAAGTTGTTCACCGAATACGGGGAAATCCAAGATTGAGGAAAAAGAAGGCTGCATGTGACTATTCTTTGCCAAGATTCCGAGTCCCCGGAGAGAAATGCTTATCGGGAATACAAGGGTGGAGTCAAGTAAAACCGTGGCGTAAAAATGTCTTTCCTAAAGGCCAAGTTATCCAAATGGTGTTACCAAGCGACTCTATACAAGAATTACAAAAGATTAAGAGGAATTAACAAAGCGGTTCCTCTATGTTGCATAGATAATGATATCCCAACAATTGTGGGAGGTCAAATCAAGCGGCATAAAAGAAAGAAAGAGCGAAGCCATCCATACCGCCGAGGATATAGCAACAAAAGAAGTAGGTCTTCATGGAGACCTAGAAGGTTTTGGTCAAAACAAAAAGCCAGGAGTTATAAGTCGGGGCAAAGACCAAAGACTAAGCGGGAAGTAGAGCCTCATCCTCGGGTTCTAATCAAGCAAGTACAAAGAGAAATCCGGGAAGAAGAAACTTTCAGGCGTGCTCACACCAGAGCAAATGAAAGTTTCAAATACTGTAATTGTTGGACATGCGGAGCAAGAGGACATATCTCGATTGATTGTCCAGAAAACCAGAAACGAGGAGTCAGACAATTCGAGGTTACACCAAAAATTGAGGAAGCTGTCTACTATCAAGATCTTATACAAGTGTATCAATTTAAGGATATTCCCTCAGATGAAAGCATTTATGAAGAAGAAATCTATTCTGATGATGGAAGTGACTCCAGTTCAGAATCGAAGTGAAGAAGAAATTCTTCAACAGACAGTCAGAGAGGATATGTCAGGATTCCTCTCTCACACGACAGTTTCTCATAAGACTCTTATGAGAATTATGAAGGAAGATCCAAAGCTTCAAGTCTATGATGGATTTACGATCGGAGCGATGGAAAAAGCATTGGATAAAATTGGGATTCGTAACAGAAAACACCAAATTATCCACAGGGTTACAACCGGAGAATTTGCCATTCCGATGGAATTTACCGGGAATCTGATCGAAATACAGTTGGTCCCTATTAGAGAAATCCAGGAGATCAAAAGCAGAGTTAAAAGAGAAGTTGCAAAAACACTCTCATGGATTCATATTGGAGCCATAAGAGTCATTATTAAAGCAACATTCAAATAAGGAATAGATTCGCCACTCAATCTGGCTATCTTTGACAAGCGAATCTCAAACCTCAAGGATTCATGCCTTGGAGCGATTCTGAGAAATTTGTATCTTTGAAATTGGCATTTAATGTCTATCCTGCACTGCATACAATCTGGGAGATCGAGACTTTAGTAGAGTCCTAACCCTTCATCAAGATTTCAAAAGAGATGATTTGATGAAAGAAGGGAATCGACTCTACTCGATCACATACAAGATATCATATGCTCTCTCGAATACACATCCTACAGAAGTATTCTTGAGAAAGGAATTTATAGAAGTCCCAAGGATTTTCGAGGACTTTGCCAGGGTGGTTTTACTGAAATTATTGAATCTCCAACTATAAAGGAGATCGATATGAAAATACAAGATCAACCAGTCTTCAACAAAAGTCAAGTCTCGTAGTTGAGCCAAGAAGGATGTCTTTCCAACAGACGAAATGACGAGTAGCGGCCGTTGGGAAGAAAAGAGACCAGAAATACGATTCGGCGTATCCCGGATGTTTTCAAAACAAAGCAGAGAGCCGAAATGTCCGATGATGGCGAGAAGTTGAAGTAATATTCGACATCACTCAAAAGGATAATATTTTTCCTTGTGATGTTCTATATTATCTACAACAACCAATAGTTGGAAGGTATCAAGGAAGCCTGAAGATAGGAGAAATTGAGCTTACTATCACAGGAGTTGCAGGAAAAATCCCAGAGCAATTAACACTGGGAATTGAATTTCTCGAGGATCATAAACCTTGGGAAAGATTACAAGACGGAATGGAGTTCACAGTGGCTAATAAAAGATATAGAATCAGATGACCACTAGTCCATTCTCCATATACATTTCTATTGGAATGTTATATCTTTGAATACAAGGCCGAATATTTCGCCGCCTATATTGATTCAAAAGCCTAATATGTACTCGCAGCCTAAGTTTTTCCTAAAGAAATTGGAGAAGATTTACCAGCTATTGCGGGAAGAGATTTCTCTAAAAGGATTCTTATCCTTAATCGAGGAATTAAACAAGCGTAAATCATGATCGGAGGCGCGGGCGGTACCCATGGTGCGAAGTGAAGACGCCACCAATCTATTTCCATGATACAGTGCGAGATATTTTGCTAGGAAACAATTTCCTACAAACATTCAAGCGATTCACACAAGAAAATGAGACGAAAGACTTATTTTCACAACCTTATGTGATCATAAGATTATTGTCCGTGAGATCGCGGGAAGCATTTTACGAGAAAAATGCCTATTATTTTTCGCAGACAAGCGTGGTGATGAAGCCAAACTTCGCAATCCAAAAATGGCGGATCAAGTAAATTTGGTGAAGCATTATTATCCTATAGACAATTTGGTTCGATTCAAAAGGATCAAAAATATGGGATAACAACTTGTATTCATTCGCAGTACAAGGTGAAGAACGAGTTACTCCGTAAGTCATTGCGGACTATGGATGAGTCTTATGGAGAATCCACAGAGTGATGTGACCATTGAGGAACAAATAACACTCGAGGATATCAAGAAGATCCAAAGGAATTATAATGAAGATCCTTTGGCATGGTGGGACAAGAACGAGCTCAAAGCATCCTTGAAGGTTAAGCCAGGAAAGGAGTACGAGTTCGTAAGATTCAAACCAATCCTTATGAACCGGGAAGATCGTAAGGATATGCGAAAAATACTTAAGGAACATCTTGACCTTAAGTTAATTTCACCAGAGTTTCTCCATACAAAGAGAATTTCTAGGGTTCTTAGTCGAAAACCATGGAGAGATTAAAAGGAAAGCCAAGACTTGTTATTAATTACAAGGAATTAATAACATTTTGGAGTTCGACGGATACTATATCCCAAGCAGAGAACATCCGTTAATCAGTATCAAAGGTGCCAAGATATTCTCAAAGTTCGATTGCAAGTCCGGATTTTACCGTTAAGATGGATGAAGAAAGCAAGAAGTTCACAACTTTCTCTACACCACAAGGACACTATATTTGGAATGTGATGCCTATGGGATTGGCTAATGCACCCCGGATATATCAAAGGAAGATGGATAATCTCTTCAAAGATTATTTCGCTTTCATGTTCGTATATCGATGACATTCTAATCGCATCAAAGAACATGAAGGAACATCTCAAACATTTGGAAATATTTTCGAGATGTTTGTCACGAAAGGATTAGTGCTTTCGGAGAAGAAGCGCAAGTGATTGCAACAAGACAGTTGAATTCCTAGGAATTGAGATCGATTTAATGCGGAATAATCCTACAAAGTCATATTGTAGAAAAGATACATGGATTTCCGTATACATTGAAAGACAAGAAGCGACTTCTTCGAGTTTTCTTGGAGTTGTCAATTTTGTTGGAATGTTCATAAACAATCTAGCACATTACAGGAAGGTGTTTAGCCCATTGCTTAACAAAGATGCAGTATTCAAATGGGAGAATGAACATCAAGAAGGAATCAAGCAACTTAAGGAGGTTTGCAAAAATCTTCCGAAACTTGCAATTCCACAAGATGAAGATGAACTGGTGCTTTACACGATGCTAGTGATCATTGGTGGGCAGCGGTACTTACAAAAGCTACACCAAATGGAGAAGTGCCATGCAGATACTGCAGTGGTTTATTCACACCTAGTGAATCGACTCGGTGGCATATCAACGAGAAAGAATTCTTTGCAGTCAGAAAGGCTTTTAAAAAATGGCCTTTATTTCTACTGGCTAAAAAGTTTATCTTAAAAATTGATAATTCAAGTGTCAAAGCTTTTCAAAAAACAAAATTGAATCAAAACCAAAAAAAGCTAGGATACTTAGATGGCAAGTCAATGTCAATATTATGATTATGATATTGTCATTATAAAATCTCATGAAAATATTCTTGCAGATTTTCTAACAAGAGATGGAGGAATTGAAGTCGATTCCATCCTCACCGCATCAAGACATCTTGGAGACCACTGGAAATGCTACTCCGAGAATTTGATTCCCCGGTCATCAATGCTTTGATTTAGTAGAAATTACAAAGGAATGATCGGGACAAAGTAACCTATCGTATATGAGCATGTGTCCTAAGTTTCACTCTCGATTGAGAACGACATTTCAAGGGCCACTCCTCCGGCCGCTAATAAGCAAACGGAGCGTTTAGAGCGCAGGCTCTCAACTCGCAGCAGAGGATTCAAGTACTTCAAGACAAGTCCTAAGTCGGCGTAAATGTTGGCCCAAGGAAAAAATGATACTCCTGAGTCAAATCCCGAGTTATCACATCAACCCAAAGATGTCCGGGTAAAGGACGAAGAGATCAATCTTAGGCCTATGATGGGCACTTCTAAGGTTGATATTAACGAGATTAAAGTTTCTTCTTCTCGCGGGAATACCAGGCAAATTGGGAGAAACTAATTACCAGTGCATGGGATATCTCCGGAAAAAACAAAGATTGATGTTTTAAAAATATCCAAGGGTTTGGATGCTACCAAATTCCACCCTCAAGAAGTAAAAGGTGGTACGAGTTTGGGGCTTTGGCCTCAAAATATACTACTTCACCAGGATTCCCTGGAGATCACAAAATTACCAAAGTGGATCCAGGAAGGCAATTTTTAGTCTTTGGTCCAACAATGACAACCTAAGACGAGGGGATACATTGGAGCTATATTTCATAAGTGCAACACCGAGCCGTCGAAAAAGGTGGACATGAAGTCTTCCATTACATTAAAGCCAAGACCGGATGAAAGAGCCTTCGGAAATATCAAGGAGACAAGTTCGGAAGAAGTACAATTGGCCATGACCTTCACCAAGATCGGATCACTACAAGAGCATGGGGATTGTGGGTCCGTCTCACGAGAGATGGACAAAGTCAAGTTTCCGTTCAAGTTCGACCCACTGCACGGTGAATGGGTCATTCTGTTGAATACCATGACAGAAAAACTACAAGGTTCGCAGAAGATCCGCATTCGAAAAGAAAAGAAATCTTCTATGGGAAAATAAGCTGGGAGTAAAGAAACTCACCGGAAATATTGTAACATGGCTCATATCGGCCATTGGGAACTTGGTCCGTCCCGAATGTCAAAACCGAGAAGGAACCTGGAATTTGGCAAAGGATTCCGGCCAAAAGTCGATCGGAGAAGACCCGTGACGGAGAAGAAAAGTCACAAAGTATCCAAGTTTCGGGGACCACCAAAAAGTAGATTCCCCAACAAAGCTAAAGTGGAGACATGTGACTCCAGACAGTACCAACCCACTTAGAAAAAAGACGAAAAGTGGGTCCATGAAAGATGCCGTCCAAAGTATTACAAGACAAAGGGCGAGTCACAGGATTTGGAAGTTTGCATAAAGAACTTGGATACTGGACAAGATGGGGCGATCCATGAAGATAGGAAAGGCCAACTAATTGCTGCAAGTGGAAGCAAGCAATAATTCAAGAATATGATGTAAGCAGTGATGTCTTACATTTCAACAAGGGTTGAAGTCCGAAATTGAAATCCGGACTTACATCTATTTAAACCAGAGTTTGAAGGAGGCTAAGGACATCAAAAATTATCCTAAGTCTTCTACAATAAAAATTCTTCTGTAATATTGAGTGTTTAGAATTTCAGAGTGTTTTCAGTTTTAAAGTTTAGTTTTTTAATTTTATGTATAAGAGTGTAATAGCCTTTATGAGAGACTAAACAAGTTTTCTCCTCCCAAAAGGAGATTACTGATGTAATAAATTTTCTTTAAGTTCTTAATAAAATAAAGGCTGTTTGTTCAACATGTGTTCATAATGTACTATTGATTCATCCCTTTGAAGAATTACTTTTACGCCTTGGGTAGAAACGAACCAAGAGTCCGTGGCCGAGCGGTTTACGAAGAGTCGGATAACTTGCGATCATCTTCCCGAGGGTGAGGTTGAACAGTGAGGAGAGTCGTTTGTCAAACGATCCGGGGCGAAATTTTCCGATCGGTGGCGTTGCGAACCACTTAACCCTTGGTTCGGTCAAAAGAGGTATGAATTTTAAGGGATTTATTAATTTTACGGAAGCATGTTGGGCCGATATGGTCGTTATGGACTATTTCCATTTTCACCGTAAACCTTAGTTTGAATCGATAACATAGAATCGAACATCTTTTAAAATTTTTATGACTGTTAAGTTTATCGGCTGGAAACCTGACATGATCTTTTTAAAAACCTCCGTATGGAGACTGGATCTAAGTAGGTGTAACAATGCCACGAATGAAACAGGAAATAGAAACTGAAAAGTGTTCGTATTCTGTGAAATCTGGTACGAATTAATCATATTTCCTTATTATGTTATAAAGGGTATAATGGGAACTTCAGTGCATATTTGAATCCTTTTAATAAGGATGGCCATAGTTGTAAATCAAACTTGAAATAAGGTCGTTTCTGAACATACCCCATTCATTTTGCCGCCCATAATATATTTTACGCACATCTTTTTTTTTTGTGTGCGAGAGTAAGAGGTTGTGTTGTTTGTCTTATTTAAAATATCTTATAATATGCTCCATCTTATTAATAAGACGTTTTTATAGTTTATATGATCTTTTTTAAAAAAAATTATCAAATTAATTTAATGAGCTTATAAGCTCTCAAACATCTTGTATGATCTTTATTCAGAGAATGTTTTAAGAGTATGTAATGCTTTCATTTGGATTGATGGATTGAAATTAAGAATATTAAAATCGTAATAACAAGCCATTAAACTATTGGATAAGTTCAATATTGTACAATATATAGACTTCAAATCCTTAAACTCTTATTTTAAACTATTTTTTGAGTAATTGCAATTGAGTTTTTTTTTTTTAACAAACGACAGTTGCAATATTTATATATATCACCAGAGAATCCAAAACAAGCCAATCTGGCTTACAATCATTCCCAACCTGAAACGATCGGTTGGGAGAGGAACCACCCCAAAACAAAGGGCAGCAAGAACCACTGAAACAACACCAAAAAACAGCCAATGTTAATAGGCAATATTATAAAAAGAGTCTAAAAATGATGCTATAAGATTTTAAATCCGAAAAAAGGAGCAAAATCCTCGAGCATCAAGGTCGAGCTATAATGCGATAATCGCACCACCAAGATGGAAATAACATGAGGCTTGACCACTGGACAAGTCCCTACTATCACTCAAGAATCCATCCACAACGGGCTCAAAAATCAACTAACGGTGCCAAAAATCAATCCACTTGGAAACAACTAAATCAACTGTTTCTTTTGTGGATGTGTATTTACCTTCAAAAATCCATAAGTTACGAGTATGCCAAAGCCATCAAAGCAAGTAGGAATTCAATTGAAGTCTTTTTTTGCCAAAAATATCTTTTCATGGTAGTAGAGATGTTGCACCACCAATGCTTGCATGAAAAAGATAGATGGAAAAGTATTTTGATTCCAAGAGAGTGGGGCAAGCTTCCAACCCAATTTGGCTTTAGCACAAAAGAAGATATGATCAAGTGATTCCAATTCAGCTCCACATAGTAGTAATTGCAATTAAGTTCACATAGAAGAATTGGGACATAAGTAATCTTAAAAATCAATTTCCTGAATGTTACCAGGTTTATTTGATATGTATAGCGAAGTTGCGTCATAAATCGCTTCTGCGCTACCAAAAAAAGCCCAACAACTAGGAATAGTACTGTCTTTTTTTTTTTTAATTTTGACCATTTTTTGCTGCTTAGGTCACCTAGCCCGCTTGAAAGTGTCTATGTACGATTTTTGGCTGCCTAATCAAGTGTCTATGCCCGATTTTTTGAACAAAAATATTTTTTTTACCGATTTGGACAAAATCGATTCGACCTAAGATGCCTATGCGGCCGCCTATACCGATTTTTACAACACCGGTATAGCCCAAACTCGTTAGGTTAATTAATTTGGTCCAAACCTTATTCGATTCAATCACCAAATTAACTTGCTTGTAGTAAAAGAATTTCCACTATCAGCCGTCTTATTTGACAAAAAAAAAATCACTCTTTGAAGCGGACCACTTGAAGGGTACGTAGATGTTGTTATCAATATGTATATGTTGGTGATTCAATATTTACAACGCATCATCTTGTTAGGTTCTTTTTTTAAATTAAATCATCTTGTTAGTTTTAGCACTGCAATGAAGGTGAAAAATACTGCATCAGAGCATAGTCAGAGAATAAAGAATTATAAACACGAACAACAATTGGAAAATTAGTGGGCGAGAATAGTACATTATAACCCTATGTTTTTTTCTTAAAAAATAAAATAAAATAAAAAAAACTGCAAATGTAATTATAACCTCACAGGTGAAAGCAACCTCACCTTATAACAATTAAATGCACCTGACATACAACATTAATTTTATCTCACAACGCATTTTTTCTAGATAATCTAACCATTAATCCATGTTTAGCCTTAAGCATAATCGCATCACGTGGTGCAACCAAATGGCTTTCGACCACTTGAACCTGAAAATGATGTATGATAGTAGCAGCCACCATTTTCATTTGAATGAAGGCCATTTTCTTACCAGGACATGTTCTCGGCCCGGCATTAAACGCCGGAAATTTGTAGGACGATTCGTGTTTGACCCCACGTCCTCCAGGTAAAATCCACCTGTCGGGCTTAAACTCCAGGCAATCTTTTCCCCAAACACTCTCCATTCTGCCCGTCGAATAGAAAGGCAAAATCACTTTCGTGCCCTTGTCGACGTAATTACCACTAGGGAGAATATCCGGTTCTGTTGGAGTTTTCAGCTCCAATGCAATCGGAGGGAAAAGCCTGAGAGTCTCACATAAAGCCGCGTGGAGATAAACGAGCTTGTGAGACTCTTCCGCACTGAAAAACCTCCATTTTTCATTTCGCTTTATTTGCAATACGGTCTCGATTTCTTCTTGAATCTTGATTTCGGCCCACGGGTTTTTGGATATTACCCAGAAAAACCACGTCAGGCTAATACTCAAGCTATCTCTCCCCGCAAACAACAAACCTAAAAACGTGTCCCTCAGGAAATGCGTTAAATCCCTGGAAAATTTTAAATCGCTTTCCTCGTACGCCTTTCTGAAAGACGCGAACACGTTTACGTCATTTTCCTCCCCCTGATTTCCCTCCAGGGAAATATGCGGGTATATGAAATCGTCGAAAGCCTTCCATGATTCTAGAAGCTTCTTCTCGTTACCAATGTTCAGCCACTTTTGAACCTTCCAGATGCTTTTCGGGACTATATGCCTGTGAAACAACGGTTCCAGGGCGTCACTCAACGCTTTTTCACAAGGCACGTTTGGCAAATCAGGGGACAAACTCCCTGGATCGTAATTCAAGAAAAACTGACAAGTAGTATCGAAAGAATGTCTCTGTAAAACATCCTGCATATCGAAATCAGTCCCCTGTTTGCAAAAATAATCAAGAACCGGAATAAGCCTGGTTTCGACTTTCTGCCAAACGGTCCTCTCCAGGGAACCGTAGAAATTTTTGTGACTCATTAGCGAAAGCGTCGTTCGCCTGTGGAGTTCCCATAATTCGAAATCGGCATTGAAAATTCCTTCCCCCAATATTTCGAATATTTTTCTGAATTCGGGGCCCTTCGGGTAATTTGAGAATTTTTTGCTGAAAATGTGGTGGATATTGGCGGGATCACAAGTGAACACCATGTCCAGGTTACAAAACCAGGGGCCTTTAAACACGAACGTGCCCTGATTTTCGTTTAAAACTTGTGTGATGTATTCATGAGCCCGATGAATGTTTTGAACGGCGGCCGGCATCATACCGATGATCGGCCAGTCCGTGGGGGCCGACCCTTTTGTCTGTTTTTTAATTTTAAGGGAATAAAGGAAAAGAATGCAGAGAGGAATCAGGAAAATGTGGTAATATTCAAAGACAGCCATTACAGGGGAGTGTTTTTTTTTCTTTTTTTTTTGGCTTCCTGTTTTTTGACTTTGTGATATTTTGTTCTAGTATTCTTGCCTATTTATAAACAGATTTCAGTCAAAAAGCCATACTTTTAGCCTTTACTGTTGATCCATCTCTCCCAGTACGGTTCATTTATTTATCTCATATCGTTGCATGTTCAATATTTTCAACAACATCAATAAATGTTGTGTGCATTGATTACATATCCTTTTTATGCGTTCCGGGAGTGTTTGCAGATATAAAAAGTGATGGGCAAGACCTGGAAATTAAAATATTTCTTTTAGTATTTAAAAATTAAAATGTCAAGTTGTATTTTTGATTCTGATGAAGTATAAAAATGAAGGACTAATCTGGGGACTTACGACGCTAAGGAGGAGATCCGAAGTCAAGTTGGAACGATTGATACAAAGATCCGAGGTTGACCGGACGTCGACGTATACCTGCAAAACAGAACCCCGGGGTGGTCCCTAGGGGTAGATACTCCGATACTTAAGTTAGTGTTTGCTCGTAGAGATTGTGAGTAGTAAGTTTTTCGTATCCCCCTTACCTAGAGCCAAGGTCCTCTTTTATAGACCTTGGTTACCTACCTGGCCAATGATTCCTCCTGAGGTTAGACTCCTTAGCAATTCTTTCGAGGCTGGACTCCTCAAATAGTTAAGATAGGTCTTATCACCAGATACTCCTCGGTCTGTTAAGATAGGTCTTATCACCAGACGCCCATTGGTCAACTAAGATAGGTCTTATCTCCTGATAGCTGTCATCTTAGTGGTACACATGTCATATGCTCATAATGCCATGTATCGATGTCAGAATTATCCTCATCAGATTCTGCATGATATAATTCAGATGAGTGCTTTAGATTTCTGATTTGCTTCTAGTTTCATTTTTACATACAAACAAAATATTTTTACTAACTTATCAACAAACACTCACTTTTAACTTATTCAACTTTTAGCTTCCATTTGTAAACACTATATCAATTTCTGATCCTCAAAAATCATTTGTTTCTTTCTAAAAGTAAAAGTTTTTGCAAACCGTTGTTCATTGTTTAATAGTAGAGGTGGCAATCAGGTCGGACCGGCCCAAAAATCCATCGGATCGATTTTCACGGCCCAGTCTGGCAGTATATTGCATTTTAAGCCGGCTCGACAGACCAAAATTGGTCCGGTCTTTTTCGAGCTTGGAAATTCTTGGCCCAATCTGGTCTTATATTCGAACTCGGCCCAATGGGTTGGGCCAGAGTTGCCACCTCTATGTAACAGTGATGTTAGAGTACGTGATAGAACATTGTTTAAATACATAATCCGACTAATTAGCTTTCACTATCTATGGGGTGTCATTTTGGAAAGTGTCCTGTCCAATCTTGCTGGAAATGAACGTTTATACTCAAACAGATAATCCAGACTTACATTTCATGAGCACGATAGGGTGTCATTTTGGAAAAGTCGTGTCCAATATTCTTGCTGAAGTGAACATATATATACACCACTTGTACACGTACCATAATTAAGTTTGAGAGGATTAATGATAATTGATAGGCATGTATATTCACATGAAAATGTCCCTGGTCCTGTACATTGAGAGCTACGAATATAAAAAAAATAATACTTTTATGGTAAAAACTAATACATTATCTGAACAACTAAAAAGTATATGTTGAGACATGATATTACTTTTTATATTATAATTATCACTTTTATAATTATAAGTATTATTTTTTTCCGGTGCAAACATCTCACACAAGCTTTTTGTCATTGTTAATTTATTAAATGTGGTAATAGGCAAATTGACCATTCACATTTTTTTTGAAAATGAAAGTTATCCATGTTTTTCAAAAACATATTTTTGAGCCATTTTGAGTAAAAAATGACAGATATACTCTCCTTGTATTTTTGGTGAGTTACTTGGTCATGTTTTTAATAAAATATTGTGGTGCGTTTCTAGGTTATGAGAAATGATTCTTGGCCTCCCCGAAATGAATTTCCGTCTTGAAAAATGAAAAATAATGGCAAAATTGATAATCCAACTCAAAAAATGGCTAAAAATTTATTTATTTGAAAACATGGTTTAAAAAATATAAAATATCATAAACAACAAATGACAGATCCATTTCCATTTACAGAGTGAATTAATGGGACTAACATATGTATAGGCGGAAATTTAGTCAGACAAACGTATTAATGACTTTCAACTAGAGTTAGTTAACTTTTAATGTCGTAAGTCATTGATATAATCTACTTCAAATACAACAAACATATATAATGATTTCCAAATTTGTTGGTGACAATCAAACACACAAAATGACAAAAGTATCCCAAATAAATGAAAATAAATTCAAAATCGACTTATGTAAGGACAATTGGTTGAGTAATTAATTACAATAATTCTTTTTCTAAATTCTTGTTACTCTCAGGAAAGAAAAAACAAGAAATTAAAGTACTGAACCTTGTGTAGAAGTCCAAACGATATTTACCTACCCTGACCAGGAGTCAGGAACTCAGGCAGGTTCAATTTAAAGTGAAAATTACAACCTGAACTAACTAATTTATTAAATTAAATATGGAAGATTCATTAAATTAAATACGTAAATAGCCTAAATATCAAAGCTATTTGTTACTGAATTCGGGTGTGTTGTGGAACTTTTCGATTTTTGATACTATTACAATAATCGATATGTCCTTTTTCTAAACAGTATATATTTCATATATCTCCTATTCTGATGTTATCAACACGCATCAAGTGTATATTGATGATGTTATTACTTATTAAATATATTTGGCGTGTATTGATAAATAAAGGATTCCATGCATGTGCTATTTTCTAATCCATCATTGAAGGTAAGATATTATCATGTCGCCACTTAATTAACCTTTAAAAACTTCTGAATGCAAAAATCTGAGCTGGATAACTCATTATAAACATGAACATTGTTATTGGCTACAGATAGGTAAGAATTAGAACTACAAAAGGAAAGATAATTACTCTCTTAGTCCCACTAAAATAGGGCAACTTTCATTTTTCGTCTATCTCAAATTATAAATTTGTTTCTTTATTGAGAGTATTAATTACACAATAATAGATATAGTTGGCAATCCTTCACACGGTACAATAACCCGACACAAATTCGACTTCAAGTTAGTACCAAGAGAAACCCGAACCCGAACACGAGAAACCCGACAAGAATATGACTAACACGAATATGACACGATGTTACCAATTTATCTAAAAAATAAATATTTCATATTTCATTTAATTTTTTTTATGTATTTTAAGCATAATCTGAAACCAAACACGAACCCGACCAGATGACCCGTATTACTACCTCTAATATTAATTGACTAAACAACCATTTTTAATTCACTTTGCTTGAGACTAACAATGATATAGTCCTATTTAATGCAACGGTGGGATAGGAAGAATATGAAAAAAGATTATAGTCTTAATATATTTAGGGTAAATCTTAATGGCCAGATTATGGCCAGCCATAAAGAGCAATTCATCATTTATGTTATTAATGAGAAGGATTGTATGGTAATTTTAATATTTTGTTTGACTAACCTACCCTTTTCCATCTTAATCCTAATTAGTGTACTAAAGCGAATTTGAAATTCAAATTCCACTCTCTTCATTAGTTATTCTTTTTATTTTCCAACAAAATGGTTTATGCAACAAATTGGTAGATCATTATTTGAATAAGAAACATATCGATCATTTCGGATATACGAAAAGTTTTTCAGAGATGGCCTGTTGTACTTCATTTTTAAAGCCAAATATGAATTGTCCCGAAAATCTCATTTGTATGCTTCTTGTTGCATTGCAGCTATCCCTGCAAATCAAGTCAACTTATTTTAAAAAATTATAATTTTTTGGTCATAAAATCATATATTTTTCAAACGAAAATCAATGCACATAAAAAATATTTTTAGTAGAAATATTGGAATTAAAATATCGTCTAAATGAAAATAAAATAAACACTAATAAATTAGTTAAAGGCTAAATTAATTTTTTGAATGCTCTAATGGTAGAGGTACAATTTGGTCATTTCGACAATCAATTTGGATTTCCACTTATCCCATCGATATATCGATATATAAAAAAATAACAAAAATATATGATATATTTGAGAAAATATTTTAGAAGAATGAAAATATTTAAGAAAATCAAAACCAAACATATTCTAATATACATTAGGTTCACGCATAGCTTATGTATTAAAACAAATCCAAACATTTTAACCCAAATATATTTTACACATCTTCCAAATACAAGCATTGACTAATGGTTCGTTTTCGATTCGTTTAATATATTTTTTGCTTGATGCGCCGAATAGCTTGGTCTTCAAGTGATTTTGGGCCAAATATAATATCATTATCTTGCGGTGATGCCCACAATAAGGGATATTCATCAAGTCAAATTTCGAATTCTTCGATTTTTTCGAATCGATTTAATTGACTGGGCAATTTAAAAATCGAATTTAATCGAATTGGATTTATCAATTTTCGAACCGAATTTGAGTCTATCCAAAAATCCAATTTTAATGATAAACCGTGCGTAATTCGGATTTGGGCTCATATTTTTGTGATCCAAAAACCATATTTTCAAGAAAAATTTAATTTTTTAACAAAAGAATCCTATAATGAAATAAAATCATAAAGAAACCATATAAATAATTAAAATCATATTGTTACTTTAATGATATTCCAAAAACTAAATACTTCTAAGAGTAAAATCTCTTAAAATCAAAAGTATATATTTTTTTAAAAGAAAAATATAATTTCTTTTACATTTAAATGCATCATATGACATTACAAAAAACTAAAAAAATCCTTGAAACTTTGAAATGAGATTGAATTGTGAAACTAGTTGTGACTAATGCTATAATTATACTCCAATAATTTTATTATAATAGCAATGTAAAGCTAAATGTTATTTATACATCAAATGATTATATTATTTTTATTTGCATATGCAATGTTGTATAATATATTCAAAATATATAATATATATTTAAATTTGAATTATAACGAGTTCGAATCAGTACACAAATTTGATTTGAAATGCGAATACAGATAGATATTCGAATATAAATAATCAAAATCATATTGTTGCTTTAAAGTTATTACAAAAACTAAATACTTCTAAGACTTAAAATCTCTTAAAATCAAAGGTAATTTATTTTTTTAAAGAAAATTATAATTTTCTTTTACATTTAAATACATCATAAGACATTACAAAAACTAACAAAAATCATTGAAACTTTTACATAATATTAAATTGTAACTAGCTATGACTAATGCTATAATTCTACAACAATAATTTTATTATAATAACAATGTAAAGCTAAATGTTATTTATACATCAACTAATTATATTATTTCTATTTGCATATGCAATGCTGTATAATATTTAAAATATATAATGGATAAATTAAATTTGAATAATTATAATTAAGTTCGAATCAGTACACGGATTTGAATTGAAAATGCGAATACGAATAGATATTTGAATTGAATTTACTCGAATTTCACATTGCATTAGTATTTTCGAAAAAAAGTGGAAAAAAATCCCTGATTCGTCATTCGGTTCGAATATTCACATTCGCAGTCGTTGAACTATAAGCTAAGCCACAATAAGATGAGTTTGATGTAAGCTAAGTGGCAATAAAATAAAGATAAATTTCAAAATTAAGGAGTTTGGCAGGATGAAGCCGAGGAGGGATGTAAAAAATATTTAGAATACACTTTATATTTATCCGTGTAATACTGCCAAATAATACTTTATTTCAACATATTTATATTATTTAAATTAATTTAGAAATTACTCAAAAGTTAATTATGTTATTTGAATATTATATAAAAACAAAATAAGAAGATATTAACACATATCAATATACTAATTATTATTAAATTCTTATTTTAATTATGTTAAGTTATAATTTAACATAATAAAAATACTATATTTTATTTTTTTGTAATGTAAATATAAGTATAAATACAATTCACATAAGAATATACTAATTATTATTAATGAATATTATCTTACTTTATGCTATAATCAAAGTTAGAATTGAGTTTGTAATTATATATGAATACAAACTGGATATTGGAATATTGACGAGAGCCTCTTTCGGCATCAATTGAAAAATTCATTATTAACATTTGAATTGGAAATTCACATTGATTCTCTCAAAAGTGTGGGAAAATAAAATTGCGCCATATACACATAGATTTGGAGCCAAAATTGTTTAAGGGTTGTACAGTAATTTTATTGCCTTAAACATTAATAAATATTAATTAAAAATAAGCCAACCACTTTATGGCCAGCCATAATATGGCCATTTAGCACTTCCCATATATTTATTGTGTATTCTTAATATGTGTGAAATACTCGCCTATCTTAATGGGACGAACGGAGTATAATTAAATCTTGATTTACAAACAAGTTGTAGTTGGAAAAAAGAATTAATACTGGTGTTGCATATGTCAAACGAATTTATTACCAATATTACTCAATAAAATCGACCTACTACCTTAGGTGGAAACCCATAACATGATAACAGGAATCAATTCCAACGACCCATTTATGTCACAAAAAGCATCTCACAACTAACTCTATTAAGTTCCTCGAAGAAATATAAATGTCAGAGTCCTCCAAACTACCCAGCTGACAAAAACATCCACAGATCATAACTTTATTGACTTATTATCGCAACATCTCTCAAATGAGAAGAAGAAGAAAGCGTGTCGGGTCTATTTTCTGTGTATCACGTTTTATCTTGTGTTTCAAATATGAGGTGAACGTCATTAAGATGTTTTAATTATTATATTTAGAGATAAACTTATAGTAACTACATTAAGGGGGAAAAAAAAGAATGATTTGGAAATTTCTGCCCCACTTGTCCACCCTAGGTCCTAGATGAGATCTTTTACTTCAGGATGGTGTTTCATCTCCTACTCCACCGCACGGATAATTGACACGTGTATAGAAATTACCATATTCATTTTGGAGCATAAATAAAGCCTAAGTTGTAGAATTTTAATATAATAACTTCTACACATGTGTCAATCATCTGCGTTGTAATAGGAAATGAAACATCATCTTTAAACAAAAAATCTCATTCGGATCCGGATCCGCCGTCGTATAGACTGCATGAATTATCCCTAAAAATATGTAAGTTGCCAAATTATTATAGAAAAATAGAGACCACAAAATAAATTAGAATGTACTAATACATTAAGTAGATAGTTGCCAAAATATGTAAATTGAATCTTTAAGTTATCTTTGTTATTTCTTTTTTAGAATTTATAATTAGCAATATTTTTCTTTTACTATCTAATTGGCTTGTAATCACGATATTTTCCTTTCTTTTTACATATTTCCATTTATTTAAATTTTTTTGACAAAAGTGGTGATAGAATCATGAATCAGATTTTTGTTTTTTTTTTCTTAAGGAAAAAAGGTAAATTTTATAAGATCAAGTGATGGCCTCTGAAAGGGCCACACTCAAAATATGTTCAGGGATATCCCCTACAATAGGTTCAGAATGCTCAAAAGCGAAAGCGTGACGCGCTAACAAGTGTGCAACATTGTTACCATTCCTGCTAATATAACTAGAGCTAAAACGATCAAAAGAAACCGCTAAATTAATAATGTCTGAAACAATGTTTCCCAAGTATGAGAGATCTTCGTGTCGCTTTAATAGGTTGTTGCTAACAATAGTATTGTCCATCTCCAGCACAATCTTCTGTAGGCTGAGGTTTCGAGCAAGAATTACCCTTTCCCTGGTGCCTCTGCGACCTCTACTTAGGGTAAACGTCGGGAAACCATCTGGCGAGGCTCGTAATAACATTGTCGTTGTGGTCTCTAATAACATCTCCAATTCACGTGCCCATGTCACTTCGAATCGATGCATCGGTATTTATTTTGTAAAAGCCATCATCCTGGTCTTGTCCATTTATTAGCCTGTAATTTCCTCCCACTTTTGAGATTATGCGAGTAAGCTTTTTCATGTTCAGTAAGCCGATGCATAGCCATATTAATACAACCATGGTGCGACATAACCTTGTTTTGCAAAACTAGTTTGTTACGTGCGAACCAGGCTGCCCAAAGAAGCATGATAAAAATGGAGTGGGTATTCGAGTTTTCCTTCTCAGAAAAAGCCAATATCCAATCCGCAATTGAGCCCTGCTCCGCCTGATCTGAAATAGAGATTCGAAGAGGACCAACTGCCCAAAAAAATTCAACCCAATGGCAATTTCGTAGTGTGTGTTCCGCCGTCTCAACACTAGCCCTGCATCTGATGCACGTCGGATCTGTCTGCATTGCTCTTTTATTTAGTTCGGATTTCACCGGGACTACTCCCATAAGGCATCTCCATCCAAAAATTTTGACTTTTGGGGGAATATTGAGAGACCATAGCCATTTCTAAAATTTGTTGCTGTTACCGGAAGATGACGGCAAATTCTATGTCTTCTTTGATGGACTTTGCTACCTTGTACCCCGACCGCACCTGATAGACTCCATTTTTGGTGTGATGCCATACCAATCTATCTTGTTGCCTATCGTATCTATCTCTGGTAGAGAAAAATTGTTCCGAAGGATGTCATAATTCCAAAAGGGTGCATTAGGTAGCATTAGATCAGCCACAAGTAAATCTTCCAATTCATCACTACCAGTAGAATAAGTTCTGAACATAGGTTGCTCAGGCAGCCAAGGATCTTTAAAAACTCTCACATTCTTCCTGTCTCCGATATTCCAACGTAGCCCCTGACTAGTATTTTCTTCCCGACTACAATGCTTCTCCAAATATAAGAAGGATTTATAGCTAATTGTAGCCTCAAGAAAAGAACTAGTTGGGTAATATCTTGCTTTCAGAGTCATAGCAAGAAGTGAGTGATCGTCATGTATTAACCTCCGACCTTGGTTTGCTAGTAAGGCCTCATTAAAGCACTAAATGTCTCGAAATCCCAACCCCTTCAAATCTGGCTCGAGTTAATCTATTCCATACGAACCAGTGAATATTTATTTCCTCGTTGCGTTGACCCCACCAGAAGTTACTCACAATAGAATTTATTTGCTAACAAATGTTGATTGGGAGAAGAAAACAACTCATGATGTACGATGGTATAGCTTGTGCGACTAATTGAATAAGCGTTGCTTTTCAGGAATGGGATAGTAGACTACTCTTCCAACTTTTAAGCTTTTTCCTTACCCGATCGACCACCGCCTTAAAAATATCCGATTTGGATCTCCCGATATCCGTAGGTATCCCAATATAAATTGCATGTTTGTCCTCTAGTGGAGCTCCAATAAGCCCAGCCAGTGAGTTTCTTTGGGATAGTTCAACTCCTCTGCTGAAAGTGATGGCTGATTTTTCAATGTTCACTGACTGACCCGAAGCCCTCTCGTACCTTTTAATAATCTCCTTCGTCTCATTAATTTCCCGTTCGTTCGCCCTCCCAAATATTATGGTATCATCCGCGAAAAATAAATGTGTAATTGAGGGGCTCTTCTACAAACTCGAATCCCGTGTAATGTACCTTTATTTTCTGGTTTTCGAATTAGCGTTGAAAAGGCTTCTGCACAAAATAAGAATAAATACGGAGACAGTAGATCTCCTTGTCGGAGCCCACGGGATGGGGAGAAAAAATTCCCAGGCTGTCCATTGATCAAAACCGAAAGAGAGACAGAAGTAACACATTTCATAATCAGCTCAATAAAAGATGCATGAATCTAAAGGTGTCCAACGTTTCGAACCGAACCGGCAAACCGGCGGTTTCGAACCGTGGTCAACGGTGGTTTTGGTTCGAACCGTAAACCGGCGGTTCAACTGCCGATTATAACCGACGGTTTAACCTTTTTTTTTAAAAAAAAGTGATTTTATTTGAAATTTGAATTTTGAAAATTCAAATTTCAAACGGTCACAAAAGTGACCGTTTGTGGCCGATTTTAACCGTAAACCGACGGTTTCGGTTAAAACCGGCCGATTTTTTTTTTTTTTTTGAAAATTCAAAATTTGGAAAAAATCAATGGTCAAGATCATTTGACCGTTGAAAACCGCCAGTTTCGGTTAAAACCGGCTGTTTTTCGAATTTTTTTTTTAATTCAGATTTTTTTCCTATAAATACCCCTTACAATTCATCCATTTTTCCTCACACCTTTCTAATCTCTCAAATGTCAATTCTCTACATGGTTAAAATGGTTAAAATATTTCACTTATATTCCTAATGTATTTTTAGTTGTAAAAATATTAGATCCTAGAGTAAGATTAGATGGTTTAGAAGAATTGTTAGGAATTTATTATGATGTTTTGTTTCCTATTAAAGAACATGACACTCCCATTCCAAACGTTGTAGTAGAGAATGCTAAAAAATATTTATATGATATTTTTAAAGAATATTCAATAAAATATGGTGATAGTTTTAGAGGTTCATCTAGTTCTGCTGTTTCTACACCCGATGTTGAACATACTAGTGATATTGGTATGTTTAATGAGGCGTCGGTATTTGCACCATTAGAGAATTTTTATGACGCGAGGATACCAGAACGTCCGAGAGGAGGCGCGACCCCTTATCTTGAACTTGATACATATTTAACATCTCTTTTTGATTATACTGAATTTGTAGTAGGGAAGTCAAAGTTCGATTTGTTAAAGTGGTGGTCAAAGAGGTCTTCCTCTTTTCCTATAGTAACTGTAATCTGAGAATTAAGAGTTGAGAGAACACACTCCTCTATTGATCATATGGTTACATATTTATATACAAGTATAGGAAACACATTCCTTATAATACTAAACCCACTACCTAAAGTATGTAGACATGTTCCTTAAAGTGCTCCTAAAGTGCTCTTATATATATATATATATATATTATATACATTAGCTTTAACACTCCCCCTCAAACTGGAGCATAAACATTGATCATGCCCAGTTTGTTACAAAGATAATTAACCCGAACCCCACCGAGAGCTTTGGTGAATATATCTCCCAATTGTTCTCCAGTCTTTACGTATCCTGTAGAAATCAAGCCTTCTTGAATCTTCTCGCGAACGAAATGACAATCAATCTCAATATGCTTTGTTCGTTCATGAAATACTGGATTAGATGCAATATGGAGTGCAGCCTGGTTATCACACCATAACTTAGTTGGTATAGAAACTTTAAAGCCTATTTCTGTGAGGAGTTGGAGTATCCACATTATTTCACATACAGTTTTGGCCATAGCCCTATATTCTGATTCCGCACTTGAACGTGAAACCACATTTTGCTTCTTGCTTTTCCATGAAACCAAATTCCCTCCGACAAATACACAATAGCCTGTAGTAGATCTTCGATCTTCTTTGGATCTCGCCCAGTCAGCATCTGAAAATCCTTCAATTCTAGTATGACCATGATTGCTATACAAAATTCCTCGTCCAGGTGCTCCTTTCAAATAACACAAAATCTGTTCAACAGCTTTCCAGTGATCGATTGTTGGGGAAGACATATATTGACTTACCATGCTAACTGAGTATGCAATATCTGGTCGAGTAACAGTTAGATAGTTCAATTTCCCAACCAATCTCATGTATCTATCTGGATCCGTAAATAACTTCCCATCTTTCGTAAGTTGTACATTAGGAACCATAGGAGTGCTGCATGGTTTAGCCCCTAATTTTCCCGTTTCAGATAATAAGTCAAGAACATATTTTCTTTGAGATAAGAATATTCCTTTCTTACCTCTTAGCACCTCGACGCCTAAGAAATACTTTAGTGCCCCTAAATCTTTTGTATGAAATTGGGTATGAAGAAACGCTTTGAGAGATGAGATACCGCTGTTATCACTTCCAGTAATGACAATATCATCAACATAAACCACTAGTAGAATGACACCTGTTGTAGACTGTTTGTAGAACACTGAATGATCAGATTTACTCTTCTTCATTCCAAAATGCTCAATAGCTTGACTAAACTTTCCAAACCATGCTCGAGGACTCTGTTTCAAACCATATAAAGACTTACGAAGACGACAAACTTTCCCAAACTCCCCCTGAGTAACAAAACCAGGTGGTTGCTCCAAGTAAACTTCTTCCTGAAGGTCACCATGAAGAAATGCATTGGTGATGTCAAGTTGATGTAAAGGCCAAGAATATGTGGCTGCTAGAGAAATGAACAACCGGACAGATGTGAGCTTAGCAACAGGCGAAAAAGTGTCAGAATAATCAACTCCATATGTTTGAGCATATCCTTTAGCAACAAGTCGTGCTTTCAATCGAGCAACAGTTCCATCTGGATGTGTTTTAATAGCAAAAACCCATTTACAACCAATAGCCTTCTTACCTATAGGTAAGTCAACTAAGTCCCAAGTACCATTACTGTCTAAAGCATTCATCTCCTCAATCATAGCCTTATGCCAATCCGGATGGGATAAAGCTTCATGAACAGTTTTCGGGATAGAGAGAGAATCAAGAGATATAATAAAAGAACACGAGGATGGTGATAAATGATTATATGAGACAAATGAAGATATGGGATAAGTACATTGTCGTTTACCTTTACGGACGCAATAGGAAGATCATCACTGGATCCTGGATCGATGACGGAAGAGATGGCATAGACAAGGAGCTGGGGAGCATGTAGGGAAGATGGGTTACGTCGAGTGTAAACTTGTGTTATGGGAGATTTAGCGAGAATCTAGGAAATGTCGATCCGAGGATGTAATAGTGTAGATTAGAACATCATCGACGTCCCCCTGAGTCGAAGGACTCCGTTGAGGGTGCAAAAGGAGTTTGTTCAAAAAAGTGACATCACCGACACAAGATATTTGTTAAGATTGGGGCAATAACACCGATAACCTTTTTGCACACGTGAATATCCAAGGAAAATACATTTCTGATTTGGGATCAAGTTTAAGTAACGTGAGGTCTAACATCCCGAACAAAACAAGTACAACCAAATATTCGTGGCTTAACAGAAATAATGATTTACCGGAAAGAGAACTCGAAAAGGAACGTCACCGAGACAAAAATGAGAAGAGGGCATACGATTAATTAAAAACACGCAGTGGAGATGGCATCACCAAAAATGTTTAGAACGCGTTCATTTGAAAGAGTAAAGCTCGGCGGTTTCGAGAAGATGTCTATTTTTTCGTTCAAAGAACACCATTTTGTGATGGCGTATCTACACAAGTTTGGTGAATAATGCCATTTTGTACCATATATAGTTGAAAGGATTCTCGACAAGTATTCTTTAGCATTATCATCACTAGCAAAATTTGGACAGAGGTATGGAATTGAGTTCGGATTTCAAAGACAAAAGGTAGTAAAGTGATGAAACAACTCGAACGATTTTTCATAAAAAATAACCACGTCATTCGAGAATAATCATCAACAAAAGTGACAAAATACTTAAAACCAAGTTTAGACACTACAGACAAGGACCCCAAACATCGAAATGAACTAACGCGAACGGAGCGGGCTCGTTTATTGACGCGAGGAGTAAAACTCGAACGATGGTGCTTAGCAAACCCACAGACTCACAATTGAATGCGGATATACTAGAAAATTGAGGACAAAGTTTCTTCAACGAGAGAATGAGGGATGCCCTAGCCGACAATGTTCGTAAAGGGTGTCACATCGCTGAACAAGCAAGAGATTGGGTAATGTTTGTATCAAGGATGTAGAGACCCCGATTCATGTCATTTACCAATAATCTTCTTCGTCATAAGATCCTGAAACAAGCAAAAATCAGGAAAGAATGAGATACAACAATTAAGGGAGCGGGTAAGCTTACTAACAGAAACCAAATTAAAGGATAAGTCTGGTAAATTTAAAACAGATTGTAGAGGTAGGGAGGGTGTGGGGATAATGGTGCCAGATCCCAAAACATGAGATATGGAGCCATCTGCTAATGTAACCGATGAAATAGGGGTATTAGATTGAAAGGAAGTAAAGAGAAAGAGATCGGAATTACCTCGTCATGTGATCGGTTGCACCAGAGTCACCCACCCACTTGGAAGATGAGGAAAGAAGACATGTTTGAGGTTTACCTGAATCAGTGATGGCAGTGATTGAGGCAGATGAAGACTTGAGAGATTCTTGGTATTGTGAGAACTTAGCATAATCATTGGCAGAAATCAAAACAGAATCAGGAGGAGCATTAGCCGAAGCGATATGTGCGGAATGGCTAAATCGATTCTTTCGCTGTAATTTTGGACACTCCTTCTTAAAGTGTCCGGGTTCGTGACAATAACGGCATATAATGTGGCTTAAATCCGATCCCCGAGCCCCGGCATTTTGAGTAAAGTTGCGTCCTTGATTGCCATTTTTGTATATCGGCTTTTTGAATCGAAGTGTGGGCGATAAAAGCACTAGAGTCGAAATAGATGTTGAATTTTCAGTGCGGAGGATTCTGCTAAAAACGTCTTGAAGTGATGATATCTCAGGGCTAGACATAATTTGAGATTTCGCAGCCTCTCGAATTCGAGAAGGTAAACTCCGCCAGAAACTCATAACGCCATCTTTTCGCTGAGCGTTGAAATACATTCTTTTTTGACATCGATCTTAAATGGAAGTAACACATTAAGTTCCTCATGAGTTTTTTTAAAATCCATAAAGTAATCAGTAAGAGATTTTTCACTTTTTCTGCTCGATAAAAAGCTTGACAGACATCATACATACGTCGGATATTTCCCTCCCCCGAGTACACAAATGCCAAATAATCCATTAATTCTTTTACAAATTCACAATGATTTATCATACCAACAACGCACTTTGTCAATAGAATTACGAATTTGTAAAAATAAACGAGCATCGTCACAGCGTGCAAGAGTCCTTTGAATCATCGGAGGTGGGTCCTGAGTTAAATGTTTATCCATAGAAATACTACGCAAATAGTCAAACGGTTTTACTTGATCTAAATAATTCGACCTATTGAGTTTATGATCCGTTATTTTAGACATGACGGGAATCAAATCACCAGAACTCTGATTTCTTTTCATCCATATTTGGCGAATACCAATCAAATAACAGTCCCAAATTTCAACAAAAAGGAATGGACCAAAAGGTCAATTTTAACAAGAGTCAAACCAGGACAAATCGATCCAACACGGAGGAAATGTTGGCCGGAACGGACCAAGACAGACCAACAAATCAAAAGGCACCACAGGCTTATAAATGCGAAAGAAGAACCAAGATGAGACCAAGAAAAAAAAAGCCAAAGACAGACCTCGACCAGACGAACAGCAAGGAGTTAGTCGAAACGCGTTACGGCGCGTGAATGAAAGCGATCTGCGCGCGGCGATGACCACCAAACTCCGGAAATGAACGCGGGGAGGGGGCGCGGTGATGGTGATGGCGCGGTGGTCAAGGCGTCGGCGCGCGGGGTGTCGGGCGGAAAGAACGTTCCCTGCGCGTGTGGCGCCCACGCGCCGGCAGGTGGTCCGGATGCGGGGTTACGAGATGAGACGGAGGCGCACGTGGTGGTGGTGGCGGTGAGGTAAGTTGTCCGGGCCGAGAAAAAAAAATGAAACACTTCAAAACCCTAGGTGCCAAAGGTAAAAGGAAAAAAAAAAAAAAACACCGAACAAGGTTGTCTGCTGCTTCTGGAAAAGACAAGCCCAATAAAATGAACAAGATCTTGAAACTCAATTTTTTTTTCTTTGTGGTGCTCTTCACTCTTGGCTCGATACCATGTAATCTGAGAATTAAGAGTTGAGAGAACACACTCCTCTATTGATCATATGGTTACATATTTATATACAAGTATAGGAAATACATTCCTTATAATACTAAACCCACTACCTAAAGTATGTAGACATGTTCCTTAAAGTGCTCCTAAAGTGCTCTTATATATATATATATATATATATATATTATACATTAGCTTTAATAGTAACTTTAATTGCGAGGGAAATATTAGCCGTTTCTGCCTCAACCGTCTCCGTAGAGCAAGCATTCAGTGAGGGAGGTTATATTATGGATCCTAGACGATCTAGATTAACAGTAGAATATCTAGAGGCTCAAGCATTGCTCCACGATTGGACAAACGCTGAGTTGCGTGAGCCAACACATCAATTTTTATGATTTCGAAGAAAGTGACAATCTTGATACCGGATCAAGCAACGAGTCACAAAATGATTGAAGAATCATGTTGGCACTTGCCACTTTTCCTAAGGTAAGTAAAAGGTAAGAGAACTACGTAGGGTTTTGATTCCTCTATGAGGATACGTAGGCAATTTTATTTCAATATTCAAAGTTAAATTTCAAATTTTTAACTTAGAATGTTAAAATAAAACTCAAATCCATTTCTTTTTTTTTTCTTTTTTCCTTTCTTTGTGGTTTGTACTTTGTAATTTAAATTTTATACGAAATTATATTAACTTGTAATTTATTTTTAAATTGTACTTTGGAATTGTAATATCTTAGAATTTTTCATTTTGTAAATTGTAAGTTGTAATTTTACTTTTAAATCAATAAAATTATTTTTTGTGTTACTCAATTTCATTTCCTTCAACAATTGTGTTAATTATTAATATTAAAAACTCAAAAATTCAAAAAAAAAGAAAGAAAATAAAACCGAGCCGGAACCGGCAGTTCGGAACCGGAACTGAAACCGTCTATAAGCCGGTTAGATTCCGGTTCCACCCTTTGGGTAAACCGAAACCGGCGGTTCCGAACTGTAACCGGCGATTCGGAACCGTTGGACATGTCTACATGAATCCCTAGTTTTAGCACAACCTGTTTTAGCATTGGACATGTCTACATGAATCCCTAGTTTTAGCATAACCTGTTTTAGCATAATCAGATTTTTGTTTCACTTCCCTATTATACTACTTATTTATTCCACTTAATTGAATACATTGCACTTATCATTCAGATAAAGATGTATCGCTAATTATTTTAATTTTATCTACATGTGCCATCATCAATATTGGATCACCAAAAGAAACATGAAATCTGAATCCCGAAATTATGGGTCCATGTCCCTCACACATCATCTTGTCAGATTTAGCTCTGCAACGATGGTGAAAAATAATTAATGCATAAGAGATTAGGTAGAGAATAAAGTATTATAAACAAGAACAACAATGGGAAACTAGTGGGCCGGATAAATAGTCTAAAAGTTTTCCAAAAAAATAGGAAATAGAGTTAGAGCACATTATTCATTACGTACGGTAAAACTATTTTAAATAAGAAAAGACCACTACAAATGTAATTAAAACCTCAACTTCCACTTTATTTCTGGCTTACAATACATCTTTCTGGATAACCTAACCCTTAACCAATGTTTTGCTTTAAATCCGCCTTTCGGGCTTTGAATGAAAGCCATTTTCTTAGTGGGACAGGTTCTCGCACCAGCATTAAGCGCCGGGCTTGAAATCCACCTTTCGGGCTTGAAATTTAAGGTTGCGATTGGATATATTTTTATTTTGTAAATGTTCTTTCTACTAAAGAATAGTGTGAATGAATATGAAATGAAAATGTAATGACAAAAAATGATGTGATATAAAAATAATAAAATAATGATTGAATATAATTGGTAGTTAAAAATACGTGTGAGTGATAGTGAAATTAATGAGAAAATATGTTCCCTCAAAAAAAAAAAGAGAAAATATGCAGTAATGATTTGGTTCTTTTTTGAAAAGTGGGCCGATGTGTTAGAAAATTGGTTTTGAAAAGTTTGGGTGTTGACTCAAATTAATTTTTAGTGACCATTTATTTATTTCTAGAGGGATGAAATATAACAATGTGTTCTATGTTTCGCGTTGTATATTAAAGTTTTCATTAGACTTTGAGACAAGTTTTTGAATAAAGTTAATATAATTTTGGCACTTTGTAAATCCAGTCCTTCTTGGGAACGTTTCTACTTATCATTTGGTGTTCGAAATCCACAACATAGGTCAAGTTACCATGGTTTACAATTTTTCCTATAATTTTTATGTTTTGGCGTATATGTTACCATGGTATATGATATTTTGAAGAAATGAAAAATCCATGTACTATTCTAATCCGTCAGTAGATTCCGGGTACAACATTATCATGCAGCCACTTAATTAAGCTTTAAAAACATGTGAATACAACATCGGAGTTGGATAACATCTCACAAATTGGATATGGAATATATTTTATTTTCGTTCCGTTAGAGAATTTCTTTTTATCAAATATGCGATTGTTTATGAAATTTTTCAGAAAATATACTATTATCTCCCTTTCACTTTTTCTCATTTTTTCTCTTACCAATCACATCTACATATTTTTTTCACCAAAAAACTAATCATTATTACACATTCTCCCACAAATTTCACTATTCACTCACTCACACATTTCTAACTACCAATCATATTCAATCATTATTTTACTATTTTTAAATCAAATCAACTTTCATCATTTTTTTTCATCTCACATCCAATCACACTTTCAAAATTCATTTTTTTTCTCCCAAAATTTTTTTACCACTAACAAAATGAAAGTATATCCATCAAAACAGTACAGAGCCTTCCCACAAGGCCTGGCCGTGTGGTTCCACACAGCATGTGTGCTGCCACATTACATGGTCGTGTGCTCCACACTGCCCGTGGGCTATCACACAGTCTGATTGTATGGTTCCACACTGCTTGTGTGATTCGCACAATCGGGTGATGCGGCTCATTTTTACCTGAAAAACCATCTCTGGAATTTGTTAGATACACCCCTATGATATTGCACATATAGGTTGTGTCCAACCTATTTTCTTATATTTATTGATAATTTTCTTGGCCCGTCTTGTTCGTGGCGTATCTTTTATGACATACATCGATATTATGCTCTATGTATTCTACCTTCAATTCGGCTCTATTTTCTACAAAATGATAGAACAATCGCAGTATCATGTGCAACAAATAATTAATACTAAACAAAATACACAAGTGACGTAAATTGCACTGGACAATTATTTTTCTTTTATTATTTCAAAATTATGTTCTTAATAGAACAAATTTTATTTTATTTTCTATTTCAAATATTATTAATACACGCCAAATGTACAGATTTTATATTTTGATTACTTTTGTCGGCTAAAGTGTATTGAATGTTAATTAGTAGCAATTTATTGTCAACATTATCTTGGAGGATGCTGATTAATCACTTTCTTTTTCCAGAAAGATAAATGGTGTCCTTTATCCTACTATGTTGGCCCCAAACCTTCATAGATCATATCACTAATTTTGTGCACTTGTCGCCGACATCGATGGTTCATATTAAATTGGAACTGAAAATTAAAAATAAAAAAATAAAAAGACCGAGGCCATTCCACCTAAAAATCGACGAGACAATAATGTTTGTTGTTAGGAATTTTAATTTCTCGTACTTTGATTTATATAAAATATTCTTTTTAGAGTTTTGCCTTTCTAGACTTATTTCCAAACTAAGAGTTTTAATAAATATGGAAAATATGTATTTTGGATTCCTACTTATAATAGGATTCGAATTTCTAGAAGTATTAGGAGTCCTTATATATATCATCTTATTTCCTAACTTATAGGATCCTACTCCTTCTATACTTGTGATTTCCTTGTTTCCCCATGTGTGTAGGAGTCTTGGAGATCAAGGACATCTTGGACTTCAAGAAGATCAAGGACTCAAGCTCTATATAAAGAAAGGAACGGCCACCGCTTTTTCTTACCCTTGAACCACGAAATTTACAGAGCAATACACGAGAGATACAATCGAGAGAGAAGCAACAAGATTCCGAGTGCTAAAGAGTCAAGCAGTCAGAGTGTTATTCGTAGTGTCTGCAACATCGAGAATAACACTTTGTCCAGTTTCGAATCTTGTTGTGTTTTTCGTCCATATTAGTTTTATCTTTGAGCGTACGAGAGTTCATACACTTGTTTTGTTGGACGAGTTGGTTTACAAAGCTACGATCTACTCGATAGAGTTTGTTTTACTGCACTAGTTGATACATTGAGATTTGAGTTGTAATCCGTACATATTCAACTAGTGATTTCGTCATAATTGACACTTCTACAAGTTATTTATAACTTGTAGATAAATTTTACTTCGTGTGTTATTTTTCCGCTGCATGTTCCGTAAAGTGTTACAACATCTGGTTTAACACTTTCTCTGACATTTGCTGAAACGAACGTTTTGGGACCTCAAAAACTTTCAATTGGCATCAAGAGCCAACACTTGACTACACTAAGTGTTGATCCTGCGTTTATTCAAGCAAATATGGAGGTTCAAGGTATACCGATGTTGAAGTGTCCACCAGACAACTTCAATTTTTTATTAGAAGGTCAAATCGCAGCCATGCCCAACATCATGTGTACTTCATGTTCTGGGTATGACGAATCCGAGGAGGAAAATACTAAGATGACAACAGATCCAACTACCTCCATGGATGTCATCAAAGAGAAAAAGTCGTTGCAAATCAATCCACTGGGTGTCTCTCGAGGTGTCACTCGGAATGTTCCAACACCTAACAGGTACACTTTCTCCGACACTTCAGATTTATTTTGCTTAAACTCTATTTCTGTAGATGAAACAGGTATACAGGCTGAAGAAGATTCGGATGGTGAAGAACAGAACATTGTAGAGGCCTACCAAGAGTTATACCACGATTGGCACAAACGTATTCAACAAATTAGATATCTCTCAAAGGAGAATGAAAGACTCACCAAGGAGAATGAGGAGCAGAAGAATTCTTTAACCCATTTGGAAGTACTAGTGACGAGAAGGGATGAAGAATTGGAAAAGGTAAAATCTGAACTTGAAAAGTCCTTTAAAACTTTAAAAAGTCAATTCAGTAAGGCGAAACTCGATGAAATTTTGTCTTTAGGATGTGAAAATAAAACTGGACTTGGGTATGAAACTCCCGTGTTTTTGAAGGCTAAAGAAAGTGGAGAATTTTCAAATCATAAAAAGCCGTTTTCACATAAGTCCAAGTCTAGAAAACGCCACTTTATTTGTCACTTGTTTTGCTCCTGGACACATAAGACCTTTTTGTCTTAAACTGAAATCTGATCTTCTACACAAAAAGGTGTCACATCAGATGTCATCTGCAATGTCACACGAGTTTGGCAACACTTCTAGTAACATGTCCAAAGAACACCTCACGTTTTCCAAAATCATGCCTGGGTTCGAAAATCATAGAAATTGTAATGTTATTTACACATCCCCGAGGACTAACAAAGCGGTACTTGGTACTTTGATAGTGGATGTTCACGTCATATGACAGTAATTTAGACTACTTGACATGACTACGAGGTGTACAATGGTGGAAAGGTAAATTATGGAGGTGGAACTCATGGTAAGATTGTTGGTAAAGGTACTTTGAATATGGAAGGGCTTCCTAAGCTCCAAAATGTTTTACATGTTGAGGGGCTTACCGCAAATCTCATAAGCATAAGCCGCTTATGTGATGACAATCTATATGTGAAGTTTGATAAAAATTCATGTGAAGTGTTTGATGATTCTAACTCATGTATTCTAGTAGGTATGAGATCGGTTGACAATTGCTACCGCTTTGAAAGAGTTGAAGCGTGTCGTCGTGTGCAATTGGATGAAATCAACTTTGGCATCAAAAATTAGGTCATGTGAACTTTAAAATGCTTGGTAAATTGATTAGATTTGATCTTTGTAAAGGGATGCCTAAACCGAACTTGAAAAAGTATATTGTTTGTGGTTCATGTCAAAATGGTAAAAAAAGGGTGTCACACCATGTGTTACAACACTTTAATACTACTCGATGTTTTGAAATTCTACATATGAATCTTATGGGTCCTAGCGAGGTTGAAAGCCTTGGTGGCAAAAGGTATTCTTTTGTGTGTGTTGATGATTTCTCACGTTATTCATGGGTCTTCTTTGTACGTGAAAAAGTTGACACTTTTGAGTTTTTCAAGAAGTTCTATAAAAAGGTGTGTAAGTTGTACTGCATGAACATCTCTAGAATCAGGTCAGATCATGGCAAGGAATTTGAGAATTATTCTTTTTCATCTTTCTCGTGATAGAAATAGGATATCTCATGAATTTTCCGCATCTAAAATCCCACAACACAATGGGGTGGCGAAATGAAAATTCAACATTGCAAGAAATGGCAAAGGTGATGTTGAGTTCTAAAAATTTGACAAAACGATTTTGGGCTGAGGCCTTAAACACTGCATGTCACATCTCAAATAGAGTTTATTTGAGGATGGGTAGTACTATGACTCCTTATGAAATCTTTTTCGGAAAGAAACCCAACCTTAAGTATTTTCATGTCTTTGGTTGTGTGTGTTATGTTTTGAATGATAGAGATCGTCTTGCTAAGTTTGATTCAAAAACTAATAAATGTCTATTCTTGGGCTATTCATCTGATAGTCAGGCATACAGGGTATATAATCTTCATACAAGGACCATGAAGGAATGTGTGAATGTTGTATTCGATGATCTTTCTAGTCTTGCAGAAATATTGAACAAGACAATTTTGATTACTTGATAGAAATGTCATGGGCTCAACAATCGCAAAGTGCGCTGAGGTTGTACCAAATGATACAAAGATCTGCAAGCACATCTTCGCAACTGAATTGGCTATTAATACGATGTCGTCCGAAGATGTTGTCCCAGATGTCATAACATCTGCTAGCACATCTGGCTCTACAACGAATGAAAATAATTTTGATCCTCATATTGAAGCAAACTTAGAAGGACTTGACTTAATCACCAATGAAAGACAAGATCCCCCAAGCAAAATTCAAAAGAATCATCCAATCTCTCAAGTCATAGGTGAGGTATCTGAAGGCATAAGAACAAGAAAAAAAGAAAGGGTAAATTATCGAGATATGGTAAGTCTAGTTTGTTTGTCTTCTACTTGCATGATGGTAAGGAATTCTCGATGTGTTTCAAATTTTGAGTCTAAGAATGTGTTTGATGCTTTGGAAAATTATCTTTGGATTAATTATATGCATGAAAATTTTGATCGATTCACTAGAAAAGAAAAGGATTTTCTTTGTGATATTTTAACCATTTATTGTGATAACTCTGGTGCGATTGATATATCGAAAAATCTTGTTCAACATTCTCGCACTAAACACATTGACATTAGACACCACTTTATTCGAGATTTGGTTGAGAAAAATATTGTTCGCATTGAGTATATTAATACTGGAAATCAGTTGGCAGGCATATTTACCAAAGCTTTAGATTTTAAGAGATTTTCAAATCTGCGAAAATCTTTTGGTCTGTGTGTTCTCTAAAATGTTCCACGAAATGTTACAGCATTGCACATATCTCCTGCTGTAACATTTGCACACACTGCATATTGTCTCTCCTCCCTTTTATTCTTTTTTCTTTTTTAGACATCCTGCATAATAGGAACATATTTGCATGTTTGGAACAGTCTGTTGTGATTTCAAACTAGTGACTATTGGGCTTCACTTGGAAAGCTGATGTAAGTTGATCTTTCCAAATGCATATTTTATTCTTGTTATTTTCCTAGTTGATGAGTAAAAAAATTGCAGATCATGGCTAGAAGCCTTTGAGGGAAACAACTACCTACCCTCTGTGTGAAAGCTATTCCTTTGTGACCAATTTTTACATATGTTTTAAAAGTGTTTAAAGAGGCATGATCAATGTGAAAAAGATCTACCTTTGGACTAGTGTGAAAGCTACCCATCAAGCAAATCGGTCATGTTTCTCTCAAGAAAAGCTCGAAAATTCCTTATGTTGGGTACTCGGATGGCAATTCATTGAATCAGAGAAGACAGTGTCTTTCAAAATGTTGCAACATTTGAAACAACAACATTGACAGATCCATTTACACCTTGTGTGCGCTTTTTTATTTTTGTCTAGGCATTTTTTTAGGTTGCATGCTTGGTGATTTTTGAATCGATAGATTTTCGGTGATAATAGAAGATATGTGATATTTATTTTTCTCTCTAAAATCTTGTATTTCTTGGTATCCTATGAAAAGTGGAGTTGTGTGCATTATGGAGACTTGGGTGGTTGATTGAAATCTTGCCATAGTTATCTATATCTTTGGTTAATTTTCTCCCAAATTATTAGGATTCTATCTCCATGTTGTTTGGAATCCTAATTTGGAAAATCTTTGACTTTTATTTATTTTGATCTCAATTTTTGATGCTCGTTTTTCAAAATTTTCAAAGATTTCTGATCATTTATTCTCTTCATTATATTAAATGTGAATTGATCTTTTTAGTGTCCAAGTCAGGGAGAGTATACACGATTTGATTACCTATGTTTTCCGGACAAAAAGGGGGAGAAAAAGCTTGTGGATATTTTGACTGATGACTGATGATTGTTTGAACATGTTGATTGATCTTGATTATAATACTTTCAATTTAGGGGGAGTTCTTTGGATTTGAGTATGATATTAAGAATTGTGGTTGATTTTGCTATGATATCTATATCTTATTTTGGTTGAATTATTTTCTGATTAATATGCAGGTGTTACAGAAAATGTTATGACATTTTTAATCACATTGTGACTAACATTTGAAACAGGGGTTTTTTAACTTAGGGGGAGTTTTTTGCTGTAATTTATATTCTTGATTATGCTTTATTGGTTTTGTCCAAAAAGGCAAAAAGGGGGAGATTGTTAGGAATTTTAATTCCTCGTATTTTGATTTTTATAAAATATTCTTTTTAGAGTTTTGCCTTTCTAGACTTATTTCCAAACTAAGAGTTTTAATAAATATGGGAAAGATGTATTTTGGATTCCTACTTATAATAGGATTCGAATCTCTAGAAGTATTAGGAGTCCTTATATATATCATCTTATTTCCTAACTTATAGGATCCTACTTCTTCTATACTTGTGATTTCCTTGTTTCCCTATGTGTGTAGGAGTCTTGGAGATCAAGGACATCTTGGACTTCAAGAAGATCAAGGACTCAAGCTCTATATAAAGAAAGGAACGACCACCAGTTTTTCTTACCCCTTGAACCACGAAATTTACAGAGCAATACACGAGAGATACAATCGAGAGAGAAGCAACAAGATTCCGAGTGCTAAAGAGTCAAGCAGTCAGAGTGTTATTCGTAGTGTCTGCAACATCGAGAATAACACTTTGTCCAGTTTCGAATCTTGTTGTGTTTTTCGTCCATATTAGTTTTATCTTTGAGCGTACGAGAGTTCATACACTTGTTTTGTTGGACGAGTTGGTTTACAAAGCTACGATCTACTCGATAGGAGTTTGTTTTACTAGACTAGTTGATACATTGAGATTTGAGTTGTAATCCGTACATATTCAACTAGTGATTTCGTCATAATTGACACTTCTACAAGTTATAAATAACTTGTAGATAAATTTTACTTCGTGTGTTATTTTTCCGCTGCATGTTCCGTAAAGTGTTACAACATCTGGTTTAACACTTTCTCTGACATTTGCTGAAACGAACGTTTTGGGACCTCAAAAACTTTCAGTTTTATTTAATACATTCATTTTATATCTATAACATAACAATATATAACATCAGACATACAAAAAAACTATTACAAACATTAAGAAAACATACAATCAATACATCTTAAACTTGTACATAAGTAGTAAGTACATTGTTATGCCCAACAACATGAAATACATCAGTTCAAACTTCAAAGAATAAAAATTACGAAGATCCAGTCAAGTTCAATCACGAGGCACGAGCACGTCACTCTTAATATTTTAATGTGTCAAGCAGTCAAATGCTTCCATTTTTATACTTCTTCTTAGGTTAATATTTTTTTTTCTCTATGGTAGAGCTGTCAAAGACAGTCCCCAATTGGGCTACAATTTCATTAGCCTGAAAGAAACCAGGGCTATTTTAGCCTGAAAGACCGGGCTGGTCGGGATGCAATTTATTTAAAAATGTAAAGTGTGGTCCGGACTACTCCGGAAATAGTGTCCCGACGAAATTTTGAGCGAGACCCATTTGATTGTTCCACTCGATCGTCTCTCCATTTTGTTATTTAACTTCTCAAATATTCTTCCTTAGGAAAAAAGATAAAAAGAAAGAATGAAACTACTCAATTTTTCTTCTTATGTATTCTATCGAGAGAACATCCTAAATTTGTTAAGTCTATTGAGTTAGGCATAGTCTAGCAAAAATCAAGTTTGATTTGGACATAGTCGGTATGTAATTTGAGTCGCTTATAAGTTTGTTCAATCCAATAAATTCAGGTTAAATGATGGACTCTTTTCTTTTGGGTTCCCAAATCCCAACCCATTTGCTCGGCCCATTGTGCATTATAAGCCATTTGAATTGGAATGGACCCAAATTCAGTAAATTTAGAATGAAATTGGGTTGGGATCACGGATCCAATATATTTTTGCCACCTATAGTATTTTGAGGAAATACCACAAAATACCCTGATTTTTGAAAAAAAGACAAAAATACCACCCTATCACTAATCTACCCCATCTGGTCCTAAACTTCCCAAATATACTCACCCATTTACTTTTTTTATCGTGTTTTTACCCCGATAAGAAAATATACTCATTTATGTTGTCGCACTTTAATCCCCTGACAGACAAAGCCCACCTCCTACGACGTTGCTCGACACTTGACAACACGGATCGGTCAAAACCCTAATATTACCTGAAATCGAAATACACCCAATCATCAGACCTGCTTTCAAATTCACCATACCACCAACACAAATTATATATAATATCGTAGTAATTACCTAATGAAGCAGCGTTTGAGCTGTCTACCGTGAGCACAAATTTCGCATCGACGAGTTGATTATTGAGATCCTTCATAAGAAGCTCGAGAAACTCATTGGAGATCTGGACGACGTCGTTACTGGATTCCACGCAGGACGAGGCGTCGGAGGGGCCATAGGTAGCCATTTCTTGTGGAAGACACCCTAATTTACTTTGCGGCTGACCAGTATTTGGGGTCAAGTACGCGGAAGCAGTGGCCGGAGCAACGTCGCATTTCGGGGACTCCGATAGATCCATATCTAACAATTGGAAATTATATATTTGATTTCCTGAAAATTAGAGAGCGAAGGTTGAGGGGAAAATCCTAACAGTGATGTAAAATTATTTTGATTCCCAAATCTTTTTGTTTATAACAAAAGAGTACATGAATTTTTTATTGGCGCAATTGTGTTCCTGCGCCGATGGCCGGTAGTGGCTGTTGGAGCACGCCGACAGCATCGCGGTGGTGGCGAAGAGGCTACTGAGAGTATCTCCGGTGACGGATGATAGGATTTTGTGCTTATTGGAATCGATCGCGCGATTCTCCGCCACGCTGGCGGTGGTTATGGAGATGCTAAGGGTGGGTGGGGTTTCAAAGATGTGTATGGTTACAGGCGGATTGCGCGGTTTATTTTGAAGATGTGTTGCTGATGCATGATTTTTCTGTGTTCTTTTATTATTTTGTGATTTGAAGTTTTTCGTTTGTTTTGAAGTTGTTTCTTTTATGTTTCTTTTGTTCTTTATGCATTTTCTATTTATTTATTCTTTTTTATTGTTTTTGATTTGTTGTGTTATCTATATGATTGTGTATCTTTTTTTATCTATTTTGTAGTGAATGTGGGATTTTTTGTTGCTTGTTATGCCGAGCACTTTATTGGTGGGAAGGCTATGGACGTCGAAGCGTTTGAGATAGAGAATGAACAAGCAAGGCTCAAATCCGCTTCACAATCATGCTAAGTTGAAGTCGCAAAATGGTGATGACGATGACAACGCTATCATTGAGTTTCTACCTCCACTTCCTAATGATTTTAGAGAATTGTTGTTATGTAAATCTTAATGATGATGTAATCAGTTGAAACATGTAAGAAATATAAATGAAACATGTAAGAAACAATTGTGAAACAGGGGATCATGTGATAAAAGTTTGTAGTAAATTCTTTTAAATTTAGAGAAATAGTGTAGTTTTTCCCCATATACTCTTCAGCTTTTTTTTTTGTCATCCTTGTAAATGTTGATCTTTGCTTCATTTCGATGTATGCATGTCTAATCTTGAACTAAAGATCTCACGTAATCTAGCAAAGTTGTTACTAGTAAGTCTTTCCCCGCTACAGTTGATGCATTCAATAATTCTACGATGTTGGAAGTCAATACAAAGTATTTCTACGATGATGGACAAGTAAGCTCAAAATTTCTGAATTGAATTTGTTGTTTCAAGATTTCGTTTAGGGTGCTGAATGTGCAGTCCATTGGAATAAGTATTCTTGTTATTTCAAAGTTGGTATACTCTCTATGTTCTTCTCATTGTCCATTATGGCATACCACAACTGAGATTTTCTTTATGCAACTGTGGAATTCAATGAAAAGTTAGCTAAGTGAAAATATAAGAAACATAAATGAAACAGGTATGAAACAACAAAGAAACAACAAACATGTTTGAAACAACAAAGAAACAAAAAAGAAACCAACGCAAAAAAATCAACAGTATTTTTGTCAAAAATCGGCGGAAAATGGGTATTTTTGTCCAAATTCAGCGAAAAATGGTATTTTTGTCTAAAATCAGCGGAAAATAGACATTGTGCAGGGATTGGGTATGGAAAATGGGGTATTTATGTCCTTTTCCCTAGTATTTTTGTATACTTATTGGCCTATCTCAGAGTGCAGAAGTAATTTAAAGGATGTTATATCACAAGACTGAATTAAGCATGTCATTTACCTTATTCAAGTGGAGCTTGAATAGTATTATTAATCCAATCTCATCAACATTCTCTCGCGATAGCTCTGTTGCAAAAAATCTCGCCTAGCTCCGATTAGTCTCCGTTTAGGTGCTAGGCTCCCTTTGTCCGTCTACATTATTTTTTTTACGATTAGGCCCCGGCTAACCCCGCCTAGGAGGCTAGGCCCCAGTCTGCCATCGACTTTTTTACAATAATGTTCGATATAGAGAAATCATACGAGAATTCAATATAAGTACTTTGACCAAAACATCTGGATTTCTAATAATTGTAATTTTGTAAATCATGGTATTTAGTGTGAAAATATCGAGCTAATTCTAAAGAATTTGCACAAATTTGGACTCAACTCATGCCTTCTCTTATTAGTTACAACTTACAAATTAAATTGAATTTTTTTTTGAACTAAATTAAATTGAATTATTGAACTACTTTAAAAAGAAAAGAATTATTGAGCTTGAACAACACACTCCCTCGCCGTTAATTACATGAGCAATTCTGATTTTTTTTTCCCCTTAAGAATATACCAATAATACCATACAATATTTATTATTTATTGCTGGAATAAAGAAGTTCACATAGATGAACTTGGGATTGTTAGGTTCATCAATGGTCCAACCCTATTTGATATGTTTAGCCCAATCTCTCGATAGGTTCATTTATTAATGGTCCAGTTTTATTCGATTCAAACACCAAATTTACCTAGTGGTAATGACATTGTTCCAAAAAACTTCATATAGCCTCGATTAGTCTATGCTTCCCTTGTCTGCCTAATTAGGTTCCGTCTAACTCGCCCAGGCTCCGCTTAAGTATTAGACCTCAATCTACCGCCTGCTTAGCGCCTAGCGTTTTTAAGAACGTTGTGCAATAGAGTTCCACAATGATCTGCCTTATTCGATAAAAAGTTTCACTCTTCGAATCAGGCCACTTAGAAGGTGAAAAAATTTCATACCATATCAATCATAGCCTTATTGTTTGTCCTTAATTCATTTTCAGTTCATCATCATAAACATCATTTTTTAAATTAAAAAAAAAAAACAATTTAAATGCAATTAAAACCTCACAAGTGTTCGAACTCGAATTCTACTTTATTTAGCTTGAAAGCAACTCCAACTTATACATAACGTACCTGCAAAATAATTACAAATACTACACTTGACATTATCCTAATTACAAAAAAAATATCAAGCTAGATTTCTTTTTGTAATTAGGTTAAACCAAAAGGGTAGTTTTTATAATTATCCCTACATACACTAAGAGAATCACATACTTCCTAATCAATACTATGCCTGAATCCCAAATTCAGGCTTTAATACAATTTCTTATCCTGGATAACCTGACTCTCAATCCATGTTTCGCATGAAGAATAACCGCATCACGCGGTGAAACAGGATGGCCTTCAATCACATGAACCTGGAAATGATATACAATAAATGCCGCCACCATTTTCATCTCAATGATAGCCATTTTCTTACCGAGACAGGTTCTCGGCCCGGCATTGAAAACCGGAAACTTGAAGGCCGATTCGTGTCTAACCCCTCCTCCTCCAGGTAAAATCCACCTGTCGGGCTTAAACTCCAGACAATCTTTTCCCCAAACACTCTCCATTCTGCCCGTCGAGTAGAAAGAAATTATCACTTTAGTATTCTGATCGACATAAACATTACCGCCCGGTAGAATATCAGGTTCGATCGGCACTTTATGCTCCAACGCAATTGGAGGGAAAAGCCTGATAGTCTCAAATAAAGCTGCCTGGAGATAAACGAGCTTGTGAGACTCTTCTACACTGAAATACCTCCATTTTTCGTTTATTTGCAAAACAGTCTCGATTTCTTCCCGAATCTTGATTTCGACCGATGGGTTTTTCGATATTAGCCAGAAAAACCACGTCAGGCCAGTGCTCAAGCTATCTCTACCCGCAACCAATAAATTTAAAAAAGTATCTCTCAGGAAATGTTTTAAATCCCCTGAAAATTCGATGTTTTCGCTTTCGTGGTACGCCTTTATGAAAGCTTCAAATATATTGTCACTATTATTATCCTCCAGGGAAATACGCGGGTATATGAAATCGCCGAACGCCTCCCAAGTTTCTAGAAGCTTCTTCTCGTTTCCAATTTCGAGCCATTTTTGAACCTTCCAGACGGTTTCAGGCAAAATGTGCCTATGTAACAACGGTTCCAGGGCATCGCTTAATGCCCTTTCGCAACGGATTTCGGGCAAATCAGGGGATAAACTCCCCGGATCATAATTTAACATCAATTGACAAATATTGTCAAATGCGAATCTCTGTATGATGTGTTGCAAATCAAAATCAAAATCAGATCCTTGTTCCAAAAATTTATCGAAAACAGGAATAAGCCCTGTTTCGACTTTTTGCCAGACGGACGTCTCCAGGGAACTATAGAATTTCTCGGAACTCATCAGCGAAAGCGTCGTTCGCCTGTGGAGTTCCCATAACTCGAAATCGGCATTGAAAATCCCGTCTCCCAAGATTTCGAATATTTTTCGGAACTCGGGGCCTTTCGGGTAGTTTGAGAATTTCTTGCTGAAAATATGTTGGATATTGGTGGGATCAGAAGTGAACACCATATCCATGTTACCAAACAAGGGGCCTTTGAACTCGAATGTTCCCCCTGATTCTTTCAGGATTTCGTTCACGTAATCATGGAATCGATGAACGTTTTGAATAAGTGCTGGCAGCATTCCGACAATAGGCCAGTTTGTCGGGGCTGATCGTTTTTTGTGTTTTATGATGTTAATGAACAAAAGGGAAAATATGGAGATTGGAATAATGAGAAATATCTGATGATACTCAAAGACAGCCATTGTAAAGGGCCTTTTTTTTTGGTACTTTGGTTTTGTGATATTTTGGACTTGTAGGCTTGTCTATTTATGAAGAGAATCAGCCTTAAAGTCGTGTGTTGGTTTTAGTGACGCATATCCGCCAATTCGGTTCATTTATTGTGTTCGATAACATTGTCATGTGTGATTCGGTGTCAACAATGACGTTTTTCTAATCTTTGCTGGAAATGAACATATATAGAAGTGTAATTAATAGTTAGGATTAATGCTAGGTAATTCTACTCACGTGAAATGTTTTATAATTGAGACATCTTTGAGAATTATTAGATTTTTTGAGCACAATGGGGATAATGGGGATACACATACTCGTGTGAGATTGAATCCGGATCAATCGCCCTTACAAAACAAGACTTTGCCGTTGCAGTACAAGGTTGATTATTCGAGAATTATTAGATTTATTTTCTCGAAGTTTGATAGACTTTAACCAATGCAGCAACAACAAATAGCAAAAAAGACAGGGGAATCAAAATTTGAAAAATATGTCTTGAAATCTTAAAAGATGAACAACTCTTCAAAATATGCACACACAAAAAAAAAAAAGGAAAATTGCAGAGATGTTGTTGTGGAATTATGACCTATAATAATGACATAAAGCCTTGGACAAAACTATGTAAACTGTATCAATCAAACATAATCGAAAAAATTATGACCTATAAACTTTTCCTTATAAGATTGGTCCATCATTGTCGGACGTTCTTAATATTTCAATAGATATTACACCATCCAAATTGAAATTAATTTCAACTTGCACCGTTACACGAACCTTCGTATTCCTTTTGAGAAATAAAGAGAGTGTTTGATTTAACCCGCAAGGGTTATCAAGTTGTTGGACTAGGTGCGTGTGGGACTGAAAAGTCACGAGTTCGATGCCCCCTACAAATACTTTTTTGGTTAAGCCTGTCACACAAGGCTTACGCCCTCGAAGAGTTCCCCATCATCAAAAAAGAATGTTTGATTTTGTTTTTCTTTCATGTTTCTTATTTTTGTATCACTACGAGAAAAAACAATTAATTTATGCGACAAAATTATTTGTGTCAGTGAATATGCAGGTAAACTAGTTTTTTTTTTTTTTGTAGTGTATTAATTCTCTTGTGAAATTGAAAATATTTAAATATAATTTATAAATATTAAATTTATTAAAGACTACACTTTAACGATGACGGCCCAACCCAATAACTGGGCCTGAGAAGGCGGGCCCAAACCTCGATATTATGTGGATTGTAGACTCAGAATTTGTCTTGTGAACATCATCATCCCAAGTTTTCATGTGATTGAACAAGTCTGATTTGGACATAGTCGGTATGTAATTTGACCTAAACATCTAGAACTCCCTATATATTTCTAGTCATGTGCATTTTATGTGACAATATTGAGCTTATTTTTTTATTGCACAAATTTAGACTCAAATCAAGCCTTTTTATTGGTTACAACTTACAAGACCAAATTGAATTATTGAACTTGAACAATACACTCCCCCGCCATTAGTTATAGGACCAATTTTGAATTTTTTTTTTCCTTAAAAACATCAACCATATGTACTAAAAGAAAAATAAATATGTCACGTGTCATTACCTCACTAGTTTGAGACATGTGGAAACTTCTCAATCTCTTAAATTCACGTGGTGGCTGATAGGTGTGAGTTTTGCATGTATTTTGAGGTATAAATATGACTAAAATGGTGATTAAACATGCAATAACGTGTATGAAATGGTATATATTCGCTCTTTGTGGAAAAAGATATTACGCTTGCTTGTTTTGTAGGAATTTAACGATATTTGGAGTGATTTTGTGACAAATACGAGCATTGCTACCTAGAATCATCAAGAATCGAGCGATTACACCCAATTGGAAGCCAACTATATGGAGTCTAGAGTCATAGTGACGAGTCGTGTGTCAAAAGAAGCATGGATGATCAAACTACAAGGAGATTTATCTCGAGGAACATCCAAACGCGTATGGAATTTCCAAAGACTGGGTAGGGTTTAGTATTTTGGCCATAACTCTCTACAAAATTGATATTGAGGTGATTCAAGTGGCTATGGAAAGCTAAGAGAGAGGGCTACAACTCTTATGAAGACCCCGCAAGCAAATTCGGACGTTTTGGTGGCGCACGGGCAACCCGTGCGTGGGACGCACGACCCGTGCTCCCTCTGCAGACGGATTATTTCTACTGATGGCGCACGGGTAACCCATGCGTGGGCGCACGACCCGTGCGCCCTACAGAGACTGGATGTTTTCCTACGGCTTTGAGCACGGGTAACCCGTGCGTGGGCGCACGACCCGTGCGTTCTGCGAAAACTCCAAAAATGACAAAGAATTGACTAGACTTCAAAAAGGGTATAAATACCACTTCTTGGGGCGCACACCGAGGAGGAAAGGTCCGGAAAAGACCCAAGAACACAAGAAATAGCTCAACTTCATCAAGGAAGAATCAAGAGAAGAATCGGGTCGAATCGGAGCTTGAGGATTGAAGATAAATCGAGAGATTATCCATTTCCCTAAGTTTTCTCATTCTTTGTGCTTTAATCTTTCATTTTAGCTTGTCATGAATATAAACAATTTGTCTATGAGTTGTTTATTTTTAATGAGTAGCTAAACTTCTTGTGATTTCCGGGTTTTGGAAGTAGATTAATTGAACTCTTGTTGAATGTTTTAATCTTAGTTGAAGTTATTGTCTTGAAGTCTATTTGAGTACTTTGAGCTTATTCTTGTTTTATCACTTGGCCAATGATTTAACATGTTTGATATATTGATTCATAATTCGAGAGATGAGTTTCAATATTAGATCTTGAGTACTTGACACGAATATTTGCATGAATCGAGAGGTTTGTAGATTTTTGTGAGGACATTTGATCTTTTGTGCATTTGGGAGTTGTGTATCTTATGTTGAGTAGAGATCTTTAGCATAGATATTTCAATCTACACTTTATATACATCTCGAGAGGGAGGATAAAATACCGTTGTGATCATCTTATAGGTGTATTGATAATAACTTTGGCTTTGATTAAATCGATAACAAGAGGAATATTAATTGAAACCATAATCCGGAATCCATTTCATTCTCTTGATAATTCCATTATTCTTAGTATCTTGTATTCTTGTGGTTATTCTTGTCTTTACCTCCACAACAATCATCCAATTTCGATCGTCTAAATAAAAATAAGTCTATTTTGGTTCAATACTTAGCGCATAAATTTATTAGTCTCCGTGGATACGACCTTGCTTACTCTATTCTATAAACTACACCGTACACTTGCGGTGAAGCTAAAAATAAGGCGAACAGTGGCTTCACATATCCATGTGTTAACCCTAATTATATATTTTTCATATTTTCCACATATAGTCTAAAAGATAACAATTAATCCGGAAATCAAGGATTCTATCTGTACAAATTTTTTTTTTTTGGTAAATTAGAGATTTTAACTATACGTTATTATAATATAAAAGGTAACGAATAATCATTAAAAATCAAAAATTTTATTTATACAAACTTCTTTTTTGATAAATCGTAAATTTTATGTACATGAAATATATATATATATATATATATTGACAAGTCAAAACACGTAAGTAAAGAGTTCAAAATTATAAATAATAAATTTATTTGTTGCTATCAAAGATAATGCAAATTTCATTGAAGTGGATTTACCCAGCTACATTATGTGCAAAGCTAAATAAATAGTATTTGTCTACCTATTTAAATTTTACAGAATCTTTTAAAATAATTGAAGATATTTTTATTGATACTTTTGATTAATGAAATTAGTATAACTGACTAAGAGATTGAACGGCTAAATGCAATGACAGCACACTTGATATTTTTATTAATATATATAGTTGAAAAGAAGTTTTTCCTGGAATTTGAAGTGAACGACTAACATTGTGTAATACTCTTTTAAATTTTGTATTTTATTTTTATTACTTTTAATTAGTATTTTGAATCTCCTATAACTATCACATGACACCATATAATAGAGTTTGATACGTGTAGCCCAATCTCGCTAGGTTCATTAATTAATGGTCCAGCTTTATTCTATTCAAACACCAAGCTTGAAACTTAGCTTGTGTAATATTACCATGATCAGCCTTATTCGATAAAAAGTTCCATTCTTCGAATCAGGCCATTAGAAGGTAAAAAAAAGTTTCATAGCCTTATTGTTTGTCATTAATTTATTCTAAGTTCATCATGATAACATCATTTTAAATTAAATAAAACCCACTATAAATGCAATTAAAACCTCACAAGTGTTCGAACTCGAATTCTGCTTTATTTAGCTTCAAAGCAACCCCAACTTATACTTAATATACTTGCAAAATAATTACAAATACTACACTTGAGTTTATCCTTATTACAAAAAAATATATATCAAATTATCTTTTATAATTACAAATACCCTTTTGACATATTTTCTATTTTATAAATCACACATATTGAGTATTTGTAAAATAAATATAAACCTCGAGAGGATATTTGTAATTTTAAAAAATAATTATATTCCTTTTTTGTAATTAGGTTAAACCAGAAGGGTAGTTTTGTAATTATTCAAACATAAACACATACTTCCTAATCAATATCGTTCTTTTCAGATTGAAATTTCCTACTCCATTTCCCTCTTTCATCTCTCCTTCGGATGAATGATACGTGTCAAAATGATATCACAATTGTACACGTGTCTTTCATCCAATATATGGAATCAAGAATGGAATATGAAAAATAGAATAGGAGGTCTCACTTGCTTCAGGCTTCAATACCATGTACTTTCCTGGATAACTTAACTTTCAATCCATTTTTCGCTTTGAGCATAACTGCATCACGTGGTGCAACCAAATGGCTTTCCAACACTTGAACTTGAAAATGATGCATAATAGTAGCAGCCACCATTTTCATCTGAATGAAAGCCATTTTCTTACCAGGACAGGTTCTCGGCCCGGCATTAAACGCCGGAAATTTGAAGGACGATTCGTGTTTGACCCTTTGTCCTCCAGGTAAAATCCACCTGTCGGGCTTAAACTCCAAGCAATCTTCTCCCCAAACACTCTCCATTCTCCCCGTCGAATAGAAAGAAATAATCACTTTCGTATTCTGATCGACACAAATATTACCGCCAGGAAAAATATCCGGTTCCGTTGGAGCTTTTAGCTCCAACGCAATCGGAGGGAAAAGCCTGAGAGTCTCACATAAAGCCGCGTGGAGATACACGAGCTTGTGAGACTCTTCTACACTGAAAAACCTCCAATTTTCATTTCGCTTTATTTGCAATACAGTCTCGATTTCTTCTTGAATCTTGATTTCGACCCACGGGTTTTTGGATATTAGCCAGAAAAACCACGTCAGGCTACTACTCAAACTATCTCTCCCCGCAAACAACAAACCTAAAAACGTGTCCCTCAGGAAATGCGTTAAGTCCCCGGAAAATTTTAAATCGCTTTCTTCGTACGCATTTTTGAAAGACGCGAACACGTTTACATCATTGTCCTTCCCCTGATTTCCCTCCACGGAGATATGCGGGTATATGAAATCGTCGAAAGCCTTCCAAGCTTCTAGAAGCTTCTTCTCGTTGCCAATTTCCAGCCATTTTTGAACCTTCCAGACGCTTTTCGGGACTATATGCCTGTGAAACAACGGTTCCAGGGCATCGCTCAACGCCTTTTCACACGGAACGTTAGGCAAATCAGGGGATAAACTCCCTGGATCATAATTTAAAAAAAATTGACAAGTACTATCAAACGAAAATCTCTGCAAAACATCCTGCATATCGAAATCAGTCCCCTGTTTGCAAAAATAATCGAGAACCGGAATAAGCCCGGTTTCGACTTTTTGCCAAACGGTCCTCTCCAGGGAACCGTAGAAATTTTCGTGACTCATTAGCGAAAGCGTCGTTCGCCTGTGGAGTTCCCATAATTCGAAATCAGCGTTGAAAATTCCGTCTCCCAAGATTTCGAATATTTTTCGGAACTCGGGACCCTTCGGGTAATTTGAGAATTTTTTGCTGAAAATATGTTGGATATTGGCGGGATCACAAGTGATCACCATATCCATGTTACCAAACAAGGGTCCTTTGAACTCGAATGTGCCCCCTGATTCTTTCAAGATTTCGGTGACGTAATCATGAGATCGATGAATGTTTTGAATAAGCTCTGGCAGCATTCCGACAATAGGCCAGTTTGTCGGGGCTGACCGTGTTTTCTGTTTTCGGATTTTAAAGAATAAAAGAGAAATTATGGAGATAGGAATAATGAAATAAATTTGATAATACTCAAAAACAGCCATTGTAAAGGACACTTTGGTTTTGTGATTTTTTGCACTTAGTAATCTTGCCTATTTATAAACAGAATTAGCCTTAAAGTCGTGTTTTAGCCTTTACTGTTGTTCATATCCGCAAATTCGGTTCATTTATTGTGTTGGATAACATTTTCATGTGTGATTTGGTATCAACAATGATGTTTGTCTAAATTCCAATCTTGCTGGAATGAACATATACACAAGTTACTTATATAGTTAAGATTAGGTAATTGATGGAATTGCTAACAAACATGGTTTGAAAACTTGAACAACTAGAAAACAAGGTATGAAAAGTGAATATTGGAAAACAGAAGAATATTTCTTAGATGATCTCATGATCATAAATGAATATTGGATTCCAGCTGATTGTGCCTTGGGCAATTATAATATCATTGGAATTTCCCTATTCCACTCCATATATTTGATGACCATTGTAGGTTTTGTCAGCCTAAAAGAGAGCTTGTGGCCTAGACCCCTCTTGGGGGCTTATCTTGCGAGGTAATTAAGAATAATGACAAGCTACCATTTGTCTTAATTTTCGTGTCATATTTATAGTATTGTTCACTTAGAAATGCGGATCATCATACACGTGGCACTCCATCGACGGTGGAGAGCTCGCTCCGGGGTGGGGCGGGACCCATATAAAAAAGCAGCGGATCCTAGGGGCATCTTGGCAATTTCCAGCTAGGCGAGGTCATGATGGTAATTTTGACCTAGGCGAGGTTAATATAGTAATTTCCATATCAAATGACATGTGTACGACCACAATTGTACACGTATCATTCATTCAATGTATGGAATAAGGAGTGTAATAGGAGATCTTATCTATTTTGGCAAATGCTCGGGCCGGGCCACCCCCCCCCCCCCCCAAGCCCATCGGGTCAATGCACAAAATCAGCCCGACTCGTCCCGAAAATCACTCGGGTTGCTATTTTGCTCGACCCAACCCAACTCAAAATACGTTTTTACACATAAAATGCATCAGACAGGTCGGGGCCACTCGGGCTTCGGATCGGGCCAAAATAGGCCCAAACCATTTCGGACCTGTAAAAATATAGCCCAATCCAACCAATTCTCGAGCTCATAGGCCGGCCCAAAAATTGCCAGCTCAACTTCTAGGAGAGCGAAAATTTCAACTAGCTAGTTTGTTAACTTCTAATTGCCTTCGAATTTGTTCGTGAGAGTCAGCAAATGAAAGTATCTGAATTTCATTCTAAAAAAAAAAAGTATCTGAATTTTGAAATATAAAATAAAAGCGAACATATAAGGCCAATAGGTTAAGTAATTAATTAATCTAATTGTTTTTTATACTATCTTGTTAGAGTAAAGAAAAAAAAATCAAAGTACGTGAACCTGGTTTAGAAAGACAAATGATATTTTACCCATTCTCAGGAGTCAGGACCTCAGGCAGGTTCAAACTAAAGTGAAAGTTAGGTTGCGATTTGATGTGAAATAAGTTTCATTTTCGTTCAATTAGAGAAATTTTTTTGACCAAACATGCGATTGTTTATGGAAATTTTCAGAAAATATACTATTCTCTCACTTTTACTTTTTCCCATTTTTTCTCTTATCAATCACATCTACACATTTTTTCACAAAAAAACTAATCATTATTACACATTCTCCCATAAATTTCACTATTCACTCACTCACACATTTCTAACTACCAATCATATTCAATCACTATTTTACTTTTTTTAAATCACATCAACTTTCATCATTACTTTTTCATCTCACATCCAATCACACTCTCAAAAATCATCTTATTTCTCCCCAAAATTTTTTTTTCTACTATTCTCTAGCAAAATGAAAATTTTCAAAATGAAAGTATATCCAATCGCACCCTTAGTATCTGAACTAATTTGTATTAAATAAGTTTTTTTGCAATGTATTGATTCTCTTGTGAAATTAAAAATATTTCAATATAATTTAAAAATATTAATTTTGTTGAATGTAAAATGATATTAACATAGCATTTGGTTCCGTCAGAAGTTTCCAACCAACTTTCCCCAATAGTGCAAGATTGAATGCCTGAAAATCTATAAAACTCATTAATATTTTGGATCCACTTTAACTGAGAGTTATAAATATGAAAAGAAAAAATCTTTTTTTTGTTGGAAAAATATTGATGAAGTTCGAAAACAAACGGATCATTCCCGAGGCGTGCGAATTTAGCACTATCCTTAAGGATTTATTTGTGTAATCCCCCAGGATTCAACAGGATTTTAGAACGACAATGTTTAATGTTTTACTCAAACCCAAAGAAAAATATAACAAAGCAAAAAGAAGGTAAGAAGTTTTGTGTTGTTATCTCTATGTTCTGCAAAAAATGAAGTGCTTATTTATAGGCCTCAAACCAACCTATGTTTTTATAAAATGAGGGAGCACTAATTGTAAAAGCCCTCAACACACCAAAGAGGAATTTGTGTTTGAAAATTTAGAAAAAGATGATAAAGTAGATCATGGCACATGTCATGCTCATAAAGAGAAAGATACCCACCTAATTAGCTACCTCAATTTTGAGCCGAAAGGCTACACAAGAATTAAAATTAATTATATCTTTTAAAACATTTATTTTATACAACATTTTTTTCCCCCAAAATTAACCGAAATAAACATTTTAATTAAGAGTTTTAAGAAATAGTGTAAAACTACAAATAAACGTGAGAGTGAGAACAAACGCGGCAACATTTATTTAAGAGACTCTCATTCAATTGATGAATTCCAACGAGCGCAGAATCAGTACAATATTTTACTCGCCCAACAAGAGGACTTCTGGAAGCAAAGAGCCAAATTATTTTGGCTTAAAGGAGGTGACGCGAATTCAAAATATTTTCATACAGTGGCATCTACGAGGAAGAGGAACAATACGCTAACTCAACTTAAAGATGAAAATGATGTATGGCTTTCTTGGGATGATGGATTAGGCCATCACATTGTTAACCATTTTGTGGGCATTTTTTCTTCTACAGGTTGTGTCTTTGATTCTATTATTGATTGTGTTCAGCCCAAAGTGTCTGAAAATCAGAATATGGAGTTGTTGGCTAATTTCACTGAGTTGGAGTTAAAGGAAGCTTTATTTTCTATGCATCCTGATAAATCACCGGGGCCAGACGGAATGAACCCGACTTTTTTCAGCGATTTTGGGATGTCACAGGTCCTGATGTAATCTCATCGTGTCTGTCTTTCATAAATTCGTGTTCGTTTCCGGCTGGTTTCGATGATACGAATATTGTTCTTATTCCTAAGACGAACAACCCCGAATATGTATCAGATTTAAGGCCTATAGCCCTCTGTAATGTGGCGTACAAAATTATCTCCAAGGCGTTGGCTAATCGACTGAAAAGAATCCTCCCGGGTGTTATATCAAAATTCCAAAGTGCGTTTGTGCCAAAGAGGTTGATTTCAGACAATACTATTATTGCATTTGAAATTAACCACTTTCTTAAACGCAAAAGACAGGGGAAAGTTGGAGTGGCGGCGCTTAAGATAGATATGAGTAAGGCATATGATCGGATTGAATGGGCTTTTCTAAAGGCGATGGTATTGAAACTTGGCTTCGACTCACGGTGGGTTGCACTTATGATGCTATGTGTCTCAACCGTGAGGTATAAAATTATTCATGGAGATTTTGAATCGGAATTGTTCGTTCCAGAACGTGGCTTACGCCAAGGCGATCCTTTATCTCCGTACATGTTCATTCTTTGCGCGGAGGGATTATCTGCTATTATTCAGAAGTATGAGCAAAGGGGATGGATTCATGGTTGTCGAATTGCAAGAAGTGCTCCTCCGATATCTCACTTATTCTTCGCGGATGACAGCTTTCTTTTCTTCAAAGCTACAAGGGAGGAAAGTGAAAGAATTCAGTCATGCTTGGATTTATATGCTCAAGCTTCAGGTCAAGTTGTAAATTTTCGAAAATCAGCAATCTCCTTCAGTAAGAATACGAGTTGTGAAGAGATCGACCAAATATGCAGTTTGCTGAATATCTCTCCGACTGAAAATCATGGTAAGTATCTGGGACTCCCCTCTTTGATTGGTCGGAATAAAAAAGAGATTTTTGCTTATATCAAACAGAAGGTATGGAGTAGGATACAGGGCTGGCGACGAAAACTTCTATCACGGGCTGGAAAGGAAATACTCTTGAAAACAATTGCACAAGTTGTGCCAATATATGCTATGAGTATTTTCCTATTACCTGTAGATTTATGTTCAGAGATTGAAAGGATGATGAACTCATTTTGGTGGGGAAAAGGAGAGAACTCTTCTAAAGGCATTAATTGGATGGCATGTGACAAGTTGTTTGTTCACAAAAGTAAGGGTGGTTTGAGCTTCAAAAGATTACATGAATTTAACATTGCTTTGTTGGGAAAACAAGTTTGGAGATTGCTTGTTACACCTGATTCACTTGTTGCTCAGATTCTAAAGGCCAAATACTTCCCTGCAACTGAGTTAAGTCAGGCTCAACTTGGATCAAATCCCAGTTATGTATGGAGGAGCATTTTTGCCGCACGTGATATGATCATAAGCAGATGTAGGAAAAAGGTGGGTGATGGCAAACATATCTCAGTTTGGAGTGATCCCTGGCTACCAGATAAGAATGCATTTGTTTCTACGCATCATCCAAATATGGGGCAGATTTCAGTTAATTCTTTGCTAAAAACTGATTCATTAGAGTGGGATGTGGACATCATAAAGGATCTTTTCAATGAAAGAGATCAAAAGCTTATTCTTAATATCCCTCTTAGTATTGGTCATACAAGTGATAACTGGTGCTGGTCTGCTAATTCAAAAGGAGTTTACACAGTTAAATCCGCCTACCAAGTGTTGTGTGAAGATTCAGCAACCAGTCTCAATTTCTCTGAGCTTTTTGACTGGAAGGATTTTTGGAGGATCAAGGTACCTGCAAAGGTTAAAAATCTTGTATGGAGGGCTATCCACAATGTGCTGCCAACGAAGGAGATGCTTATATCACGACGAGTTCAGGTATTTGTATTGTGTCCGGTGTGCAATCTTGGCAATGAAACTATTTCCCATGCCTTTTTCCACTGTCCATTTGCTAAAAAGTGTTGGGATTTGCTGTCATTTTTCAAGTTTCTGCTGTCAATTCTTCTTTTTTGTTCTGTTTTCATACGACTTGGAAACATATTTCAAATGAACAAAAACAACAGGTGATGATGGTGCTTTGGTCATTATGGAAGAATAGAAATAATATTGTTTGGAATCAAAGATTTCAGTCCCTTGCTCAAGTTATTAACTTGGCTACCTCTATGCTATTTCAATGGGAAGTGGCCCAAGTGACTGAGGTTGGAGATTGGCTCATCAAACCTATTGATGGAGCTGGAAAGTGGCAGCATCCTTGAAGAGGATGGATAAAATGTAATATTGATGCTGCACTTTTTGCAGAATTAGGAAAGATAGGTTATGGTGTTGTTCTTCGTGACTACAACGGCAAGTTTTTGGCAGCAATACAAGGAAGAATGACTGGCCCAATAATTCCAGGGGTAGCAGAGGCATTAAGCTTAAGGGAGGTTCTTAGTTGGTTGAAAAAGGAATGGATGAACTCACAAATTATACTAGAATCTGATTCTCTCACAGTCATCAAAGCATTGAGAAGGGAAGTAGCAGATATATCATATTTTGCTGATTTGATGAAGGAATGTAGAACTAGCCTTGTTCATTTACAAAATGTAAATTATGTCTTTGTTAGGAGATCAGCGAATATTGTTGCCCACGTGTTAGCTAGAGCAACAAATTCTTTGTCTGATGTCGTTGAGTGGAGAGATGTTCCTCCTCTCTTTATATGTAATGAATTGCAGTTCGATCTGCTTTATTAATGATAGCATTCCATTTGGGTTTATAAAAAAAAAAAAAAAGACTTTGCTGGTCCGGTGGTCCCTTTTCACTTTAACGAGGACGGCCCAACCCGATAACTGGGCCTGAGAAACCGGGCCCAAACCTCCATATTATGTGGATTGTGGACTCAGAGTTTTTGTCATTTTGTTGGAGAGAGGAATTATTCGAATATCATCATCCAAGCCTCGCAGAAAACGTTTCTGTATTGGTAAAACTTATTTGGAATTTACCAGCTGATTCGCCTGAAATTACTTTCTGTTGGGTACTTCGGATTGCTCTTCGTTTCCCCGTGAATTATCGAGTTTTCTGTTGATGCGAACAACCGCAAATTTGTTTGTTACTGTTAGATTTGTGATCGGAGATGGCATCGGGATCAGCGACGTTGAATAAAATCGAGAGGGCGCACCAGATGTACAGGGAAGGCAAGTACGCCGAAGCACTGGATTATTACACTGACTCGCTTTCCGCGGCCAAGACCAAGCCCCAGAAGATTGCGCTCCACAGCAATCGCGCTGCGTGTTATCTCAAACTCCACGATTTTAATAAGGTACCTACCGCATATCAAGTTAGTTGTTTAGTGGTTCCATCTAATCTTGATGGTTATGTTTAGTTGAATACTTTGATTTTTGGAGGTTTTGGTCTGATTTCCGTTATTTGGATTGTGAAGTTACTGAATGTTTACAGAAACTTATGAGTATTAGCAGAAGAAAGAAGTAATTGAAGTTTGTTATATTGTATTGTTCGTTGTTGTAGTTGGATTATCAAGTGATCTAGTTTGTATGTATATAAATATGATTAGAGGGTTAATGGAAGCATGTGATGTGATTGTAATGTCAGAAAGGGTTAGATATTTTGGTTAGGGGCGGCAATCACGACATGAATCCGACCTAAAGTTAGTGAGATAAACTCATAAACACGAACTCGACTAACACGAATGTGCCACGGTCAAAAATTGACCCGAAATCACGACATGATTATATTTTACTTAATTCTTTGTGTAGCTTTAACATAACCCGAAATTGACCCAAAAATTGAACACGAACACAACCCAGTGACCTGAATTTCCACCCCTCATTTTGCTACAACAATTTGTTATTTAATTTGCTTGATCTGAATTAACCCAAAGGAGGTTTTATTTAGCTATAGATAGAGTAATAATGAGTGGTCCATGCTGCTTCAAGTCTTCTGTGTATATGGCTTTGGTAATTCTGGCATTTCAGTCTCATAGTGAAAACAGTTTTATCTTTTTGCAGACCATAAGTTAGAGTTGACTGCACAAATTGAATTATGTCAGTTTTGCTGATTTTTTTGATGTGTTTCAATACTGGTATATGCTGTTCCGACTAACTAGTAATTGTTGGTCTCAACCTCACATTAAATGTTATAATATATATGCTCATAGAACAATGCACAACTTACTGCACACAGTTGCACAAAATGCTTGCAAAGTGGTATATGAATCATATGCATCTTGCGAGCTACAGTGTATGCTTTGCATTTGAGGATGGTCTTCTAAAATTTGGTTTATTGATAAGTTGCTACATTATACATTTTTTGTTTCTGCCTTAGAGAGAACCTATGGTTTCTCATATTTGCATGCCATTGGGAACAGGATGCCAAAAGTGAGAAAAAAATGAATAGAACTTTCCCGAAATCTATTGATTTGGTATTTAACTTTACCTACCATATCCTCAATCTCCACAGGCCGCTGAAGAATGCACCTCAGTGCTGGAGCTTGATCATAATCACACGGGAGCATTGATGTTGCGGGCTCAAACTTTGGTTACCCTAAAGAAGTATCACTCAGCACTTTTTGATGTCAACTTGCTAATTGAGTTGAACCCCTCATCAGAAGTGTATAGAAACCTTCAAGCCCGTCTGAAAGCACAGTTGGTAAATTACTCCATTTTCCTTCATTCTGCTTTGCTTTTAGTTTACAATTTATTGTTCAATAAGGCGAGCCTTGGTTTCCCTTTCGTCTTCTTTGCCAAGTTGCATCCTTCTAAGAGAATCCCTTGACTTCAAAAACATATCACATGAGTTTATTAGTGATGTGCTTGAAGTTGTCGGGATATCTCAGAGCGCCGTAGAATTTCAATTAATTGTTTATGTTCCTCATGCTGAAATTATATTATTGCCTTCTCACTTATTCTCTGATGCAATTTGAATTTTGTATTTCTCTAAGAGTAGTTTCGATATGGTTACTCTTACTGTGGTCCAAGGGGTTTCTTCATCTATGTCTCCAATGAAATCACTCAATTATAAGTGTCAGCTATTTGGTTGAACTGAATCATGTTGTGTTTTGATATATTTGCGGAAATGACAATTTTGTACTGTTTTACTCTTATGAACCTGTTTGGTAAATCTTTGGTACTTTGTAACTAAAAGATGGTGTTTTTCGTTCAAGGAAAGTCACTTGCTACAATACCCGAAGAAGAAGCAGCAGAGTCTGAAGAAAACGATTACATAGAAGAAGAAAAATCGGAAGAAAATGAGGAAAATGAAAATGATGTGACTGATGATGTTTCCAACGCAAACAATGGAAAAAATGAATATGTAGCCTCGCAACATCAGAGCACCCAAAAACATCTGATCAACAGTCCTCAGGGTGGCAGACAATTCCAAAACCGAAGGACACTCCCATCTTGACTACTCGAGATGGGACAGAGTTGAAGATGTCTCTAGTGAAGACGATTTACGATGATGATGATGAAGTCGGTTCTCAACCTCAGTTCGATTTCGTGTTAAAACCGTTGGTGTGAGAGCAGTTAAATGATTTGCTTAAGACACTGACAAAGTTTAGTGATGTCGACTAGTTTTTCGGAGGTAAAGCCATCTCTCAACAAAGAAAGGCAATAGTGCATTATGTCATCTGTGTTCTTTGTGGAAATTGCCATTTCTGTTCCCATAATTGATCTGGCAGTTGTGGATCTGTGTGGACCTCTGGTAACAAGTGGTGTTAATTATACCAGCAATTCCTGTTGACAAGGGAAAGCTTAAAGTGCTACTGAACCCTGTGGACGTGAATGCCTGTGATGGCAAAAGATATTCCTTCTGCTCGCTCGTGATTATGCAGGCAAAAATGGTCAGACTTGGGTGTGTTTTTCTTGTCATTTGAGTCAATTGTATGTACCCATTTTCGGAATTGAGTTTTTTTACATGTTTACGAGGAAATTAATGATATTACCTGCACAGTTCGTGTGTTTGTCATCATTTTGGTATGCTCATGGTAAATGTCATCCCCAAATTTATATGTAAAGAACTACTCTCTGTGTTTTTACTTTTGCCTTAATAATGATGTGCAATCATTTGGTGTCGTATTTTTTCGCTATATATACAACTTAATATGTAGCATGTGAGATGAAGCATAACCGGAAGAGGATGGCATGAGAAAAAAAGGTATAATAAAGTGATGCATGGGTGTAGTCAGCTCTGGACTATTCCTTGCCCAACTATTTTTTTTTTGGTTTAGTCAACTTATATTTTTTTTCTAAATTGAATTTTATGTATCGATATGTATAATTTTTCCCAAATACCAGGGGAGCACCCGCTGGATCTGCCCATGAAGTGATGTCATGTTGAGCAGCCAACAAGTGAAAATTTTGATGCTGGGAGGATCCCAAAAATAAAAAGAACCCAAAAAAATATTTGTCTCTTGTTTGTTGTTTAGGTGTTTCTGGTGTGGGGGATCAACTTGTGTTTCAGTGTTAGAGGCTTTTGCTATAAAGACAATTGACTCAGGTTCGATCCTATAAGTGTGTGTGTCCTCTCCCATACTACCTCCCAGTGTACTAAAGGTGTTTCCGGTGTTTTTTTTTTCCAAACGCAAGTGAGATTTATTAAGGAACAAACTCAGCAAAATTACAAAACATAGCCCGCAGTCCACTGACTGGGATCACCAAACCTAGCTTTACAGAAACCAAGGTTGTGAAGGGGAGTGTCATTCTCTAGAGAAAGGACTCATAGTTGCAAAAGATGCAAGTTTTTGACACTTAACATTACGTGAAACAGGGATAAAATTAAAAGTACATAATTCAAAAAGAACAGATAAAAGGTTGATGTCTTCGGCTATTGTGGCCAACTCCTGGTGAGAGTGGGAGCTTGATTGAGTCTCCAACAATATCCTTGTCATCAATCTTTATAGAAATGTTATTCCAATTGAATTTTGCAGCCATAGTCAAAGAAAAACGGATAGTCTGGATTTTTTTTTCTTCTGGATGAGTCTTTGTGTCCCTAGAGATTGCCCAAGCATGCAAGCAGACACCTTCTTTGTTGATAGCCAAAATACCAAAGCCAGGGTTAGTGTCACGGGGGGAGAAAGCACTAGTATATAATGAAATACACTCTACTTGATCTTCCAACGATGGGGGTCCTAGTCTTAAGATGGGGTTGCGATTCGAGACAAAGACTTTTTGTTTAAAGGTGGATTAAGGTGTTTAAACTCGATCCACTCTTCAAAGCGATCTCCACAATCTCTTTTTCACCATCTCTTCTTCTGGTTGAAAGCCCACAATTTTCGACCAGTATGTAAGTGGTTAGTTGGATTCGATCTACACCAGGAATTTCTTATCCACTGAAAAATAAAGAGCCACCAAGCAGAGAAATCGGATAAAGGTTCACGCGATTGTTTCACTCGACAATGTGATTTCAGATGATTTGGGCTCTTTTACGATGGAAAAACATGTGCATAATGATTCTTGTCCTCTCCACAATGCCAACAGATAGGGTGGATGATTGCGATTTTTGGACAACCGCATATTGGTAGGCAAGATATTGTGGCAAAGACTCCGGAGGAAATATTTCATCTTCTCCTTGATCTTGGGTTCCAAATAGAATTTCACAAACGCTGAGATGTTTGGAAGTTGCTACTAGCTTCAGCCTTATCAGATGTTGCTTTTTTCAAATCTGGAATCATTTTATAAGCTGAACTGACAATAAATATGCCAAATTTATGGAAGTGCCAAATGAATCTGTCAGGACAATTCAAAATATTAGACGGAGTATTCAAAATATAATCAATTTCTATATCCTCAAAAAGTTCAGAAATGAGAGCAAGGCTCCAAGCAGATTTATCGGGGAGGATCTATAAGTCCAAGCGACTACGATAATCTAGAGGGGGGTGAATAGATTATCTCCATCTTTTCGATATTGCCCTCTTTTTCGATACAAATGCGCCAAGATAATAATAAAGGTGTGGAATGTAAATAGCATACGTCGATTTATAGTAGTTCAACCCACCTAGGGCCTAATCTACTACCACCCCAGTATCTACGGGATGGATTTCAAAAAGAAAAAAAGATTTTATTAATAATTACCACAATTATTACAACAAAATCTTATACCAACACCTTGAAGAGCACCACACTCTTCTTCAACACCACCTTTGAGATTACCACAATCTCACTTGAAGATTACCACAATCTCCAACGGCACCTTGTGAAGATTACCACAATCTTCAACCTTGAAGAATACCAAATTCTTCAACACCTCAACAAGAAGATTACCACAATCTTCTCACACCTAACACCTAGTTCACCCAAGTGTGTTCTTACCACAAGAACACTCACAAGGATATCTTGTGTTGAATGATAACCCAAAAATTCAAGATTACAACTCGATAATTGATAATACAATAGAGTGCAAGTATAATCAAGAATAGCCTAGACCTCAAGAATGTGAAAGTGAATAGCTAGGCAAATTACAACAAGAAATAAGACAATGTAAGAACAAGTGTATTCTCGAGTGTATCTTATTGTGTTGTAGTTTTCTCTCTTGATGTGTTGCTTCAATTCTTCCTCTATTTATAGAAGATGTCTTGTACATGATAGGCTCCTCTTGAGGACATGAATTCTGTAAAAAATTGCAAGACAATTGAAGAAAAGAGCTGTTAGAAATCAATCCCACAAATTAAGGAAAAGATGTCTGCTGTCAAACGGTCATATTTTTGCTGTCAAACTTGAGGACGACCGGTCGCGCAGAGATAAGTTGAAATTGAATTCTCTGCGAATTTTACACAGGGGGACCGGTCGACGGGGGGTCCGACCGGTCGCCCCTATGTTGGACCGGTCGAGGAGACCAAAAATAAGAAAGAGATTGATTTGTTCTTCGAGGGGGCGCCCAGGCACCGGTCGCCCTAGGGTCGACCGGTCGCCCCCCTCAATTTTGTCTCCGTCCCTTTTTCTGTTCCAAAACTCAACACAGGTACGGGTTGCCCTATAGGGCGACCGTTCGAGCCTGAAACATAAGTGTTGTCCAATTTTAAATCGAAAATAAACTTCAAGAAATACTCCAAAAATTAGTAAAAACATTTTAAATTGATCGGGAGTATTTGGACAACATTTAGGGACATTGTTTTGATGTAAAAACACATTGACACAAAATCATTAAAAGCGTTGTCCAATTTTGGTCGAAAACAAACTTGAAGAAATACTCCGGAAAATATTAAAACCATTTTAGATCATTTTGGAGTATTTGGACAACCTTTAGAAACATTGTTTTGGTATAGAAACAAAATCATCAAAATCATGATAAAACCATTTATCAAACAATCTCCCCATTTTTGATGATTACAAACCAAAACAATTCAAGAAGACCGATTTTGAAAACAAAACAATTTTGAGAGGCGATTTTGAAAACAAAACAAGTTTTCCTATCAAAAATAAATATCCGTTGAGAGCGACAACATTCCACGCAATATAAACACAAGGATGGGAGTAGAGATATTCAAACACATATAGCAAAAGCTCCCCCTATCAATATGCACAACAAAAGTAATATAGAAGCAACTTTAAACAAAAGCTAAAAGCTTAGCTTTTCAATTTTGAGCTTAAGTATCAATAACTTAAAAGCTCCCCCTGTCAATGAGACATCATTAGAAACATAAATACGTCCATACTATAACCAATGGACCAAGAATCATACATAACCATAATACATCAAGTGGACATAATATGATCCACAACTTATGGCTTTACATAGCCACAACTTATAGCTTCTTTTCGTGAAGCTTATCTTAGCTTCTTTGAGCTAAAGAGCTTATAACCTGTTTCTCCCCCTTTGGAATCATCTAAAAGAATGTTAGCAAGATAAATACATCATATATTCATATCAAAGTGCGCAACTAAACCGATGTATCGAGCTAATTTGAACATTGAAGCCATTAAACCAAATAGGAGGAAAAAGTCGAATCATACGACTTGTAGAAGCTTATGAAAACTTATGATTTTTGCAAAACATGATCTCTATAAAAATATAATTCATTTGAAAACGAGAGAATCATGTAGGTGATGAATATTTCATTGAAACGTTTTATCGAACACTTGGCGGGCGTCAAAAATTGAGAAAGATATATATAACCCTTGTAAATGAAATCAAGCCAAGTTTTTCATCACCAAATGCAATTTAACAAATGTCAATCATCAACAATCAATAATCTCATCACAAGCATATATAATTAGCATCAAGAATTTGACATTTAAACCAAGTTCTCAAGGGTTCAACCCAATTGAGATAAGAGAGTGAAATTCTTACCATTCGATCGGTAAAGATGAGCAATGATGATGATAATCAAGCTTTAAATAGGTCCAAAATATGAATTGTATGCAACAAAACAAATTTGGAGTGAAATTTGTGTGCAAATTTCGAAGGGGCGAAAAATGGACAAAGTAAGCCAAAATGACTAAGTCTGGAAACAGAACCATTTTTAACCAAAAATTGTTCGAGGCGGCACTCCGGTCCAGGGCATGGGCGATCGTTCGAGTGGTGGGCGGCCGGCCGGCCCCTCGCCCGCACCCATCAAGTTTTGGTTACTGTTTGAAAAATCCGAAGTTTGATCCAAAACTCCGATTTTTCGCCCCTAAGTTTTAAAAACGTGCAAAATGCAAACGTAGACCTCATTCAATATACATTATGTCATAATTAAGCTCGAAATGAGGTAAAATACTCGGCAGTAAATGAACAAATGTCCGCGAGTTAATTTTGAGACGGGATTTAAACACATCTCAAGTTTTTGTTAAAGACGCAATCCCTTCGAAAGTTTTTCGAATCTCAATATGTTTAGTTCGATTATGACGAACTATATTTTGAATAATTTTCACCGGACTTGTTATCCCGAAAAATAAGAACGTTTTAAAGCTTTGGATAAACAAGTCATAAGAAGAAGTGCCTTACAAATATTTGAAATTTTTTTTAACGGCACTTTAATGAGATTCGTTGGGATAGTTTTTGAAGTCGAGCATATAGACATAAGGCATATGGAATGTCGAGTCTATAGGAATAATACAAGAAAACATACCTCGAATTTGTTTGTCAACCGACATGCCTTTCTCAACCTTTGTCAATTTCTTCATTGGTAGCCATAGAGGTTGAGATGATTCTTCCTTCTTCAATGCCTAACTCCTTCAAGAGTTCTTTTGAAATATAACCATCTACTTGGCATTGAATGATTTGAAGTCCAAGCAAGAAATTGAGTTCCCCCATCATGCTCATTTCAAGTACACCTTGCATCAACTTGGAAAAATATCTTGCACAAATATTCATTAGTAGTACCAAAAATATTCTCATAAATATGCACAAGTAAACAATCTTGCCCTTTTTCAAAAACAAAGAGAGTAGTATCAACTTTACCTCTTGTAAAATCATTTAGCCAAAAAAATAGCTAAGTCTATCAAACCATACACGGGGTACTTGTTTTAAACCATACAAGGCCCTTAAAAAAAATCATTTGGCCTAAAAATTTAAACCCCGATAGACTTCTACTTGAATAAAACCATTTAGAAAATTGGATTCAACATCCATTTGGTAAAGCTTGAAATTTTCTTAAAGCAAGAATGGGCAAGTAAAATGCAAATAGCTACAAAATGTGCTATGAGTGCAAATGTTACACCAAAATCAATTACCTCCTTTTTGAAAATACCTTCGAGCTACTAACCTCGCCTTAGTTCGACCAATGTTGCCTTGGTCATTGAGTTTGTTCCGGAATACCCTTTTTGTCTTCTTCATCACTATCATCATAGGGCATCCAATTGATCTAAGGTGTTCATAATAGAACATTTACATCCAAATATTTTGAGGTAACTAATATTTGGAGTACTTCATTTCTCATCTACACAACTTAACAAACTCATTAATGGCATCGCTTATATGAGCAAGAAAAAATATCCCAAGTGTAAAAACATGCCTCAATCATCAATCACAAAATATTTTGTATAAGAGCATAGTAGAAATAGACACTATATATATATATATATATATATATATATATATATATATAGACCATGAAGCAAGAAACACATACTATGCATTTAGAAGATCATCAAGAGTCTAATAAATCATGCAAGTTCAAATAAGCTTAAGAAAGCTACAAAAGGTCTCTTTTGAAATTTGAAAATCCGATAGCATATAGTTGAGACCTCATTTAAAAAAAGTATTTGAACAAGAGTAGACAAAGTAAATATGTGCAATCAGATATCGAATAGTGCCTTTCGAAAAATCTAAAAATCCTCTTAATGACACTTGTATGAAATACTATGAAAAACAAGCACATAGGCACATGGCAATACATATATCGAGTCTATAAGAGTAAAAATAACACATGTAAACGTACCTCGATAATTAATGCCTTTCTTGACAAATAATGACGTAAATGGCCATTTGTGAAAATATGTAAATCCTACACAATTCTTAAAATAAATCTAGCACAAATCATAATGATAAAAGTGTAGGCTAAGAGATATCACAAGTAAGCTCATGCCATAAAAATCCATAAGAGATGATAACATACTTTAGTCTACAAAAATGCACAATAGTTTTAAAAAATATCATGCAAGGTCTTCTTTAAAAAATTTGAAACTCACAAATATATTGAAGACCTAAATTAAAAATTAAATACATGAAAACTCATTTTGCAATTAAGACACAAATAAAAACATGCATAGAAATAAAATAAAATGCATATTTAAATGGGGAGATACGGTTTACCAATTACACCGTTTCCATGGGTTGTGTCTTTCCCATTGTTGATGATATCTTCTCCTTGAGAAGTCACTTTGTTGATGATGACTTCTTTTATTACTCCATTTCCAAGGTTTGTTACCTTCCCATTGTTGATGGTCTCTTCTTCTTTGAAAATCATCTTGTTGATGATGTCTTTGCCATTTCCAATGATTGTGTTCTTCCCATTTTTTATTATATCCTCTTTTTGGAAATTGACTTTGTTGAAAATGTTTTCTCCTTCTTTGATCAAATGAGATGTTCATTTGATGTTTCCTTGGCGGCATGAATTTTCTACGATTATTATTTCGCCGGGTACCTAATAAAACATTATTTTGTGGTACCCTCAAGTGTTTGGGTCCTTTAGGATTAGCTTTGAGACTTTTAGGTCTCCAACAATAATTAGAGCTATTTCTAGCTCGACAAGTATTTACCGTATGACCCTTTTTACCGCAATAAAAGCAAGTAATAATTCTAGGAGCATAATGACCAACATGCTTAGAGACTTGATTCCTTTTCATATGATTGACAACATTAAACTTATGATCAAGTTCTAGTTTCGAATTATCACAACAATCAACAATTTCATCGGTACTCAAGTTGGATTTAGATAAATCCTTTTTTATGCAATTAATATCCTCAACAAGAGTACTATTTTGTTTCTCAAGGTTTCTAGCTTTGTCAAGTGTGGTGGTGTGAGCACATGATAGTGATTCATAGGAAGTAAATAAACTATCCTTATCATTTTTCAAAATAATGAATTCCTTTTTCAAATTTTTGTATTTAACAAGTAAGTCTTGAAATTCGTTTTGAAGATCATCAAAATCATTTTGCAAATCACTATAATCATTTTGAATAACAATATCATAAGAGGTAGAGGGTTTAAGACATACCTCGTTTTCTTCTTCGATGCCCGTAAAACAATATTCAACTTCTTCATAGTTAGAAGTTGTAAGAGGCTTGTTCATTAGATTTGAGCTTGTATCCCTTTGAGAAGTAGATGCTTTTGTTTGACTCCTTTCATTTGCAAATACTCCATAGATGGCTTCTAATTTTTGCCATACTTTATGTGCCGATCGAATTCCTACAAAATGTTCATATTCCAAATTAGTAAATGAACAATACAAGATATTTAGAGCCTTACCGTTTAAGGAGATGATTTTCTTCTCTTCATCATTTAGCTCTTTGAGGCCTTTGGAGGTGTGTGGTGTGTCTATCATCGGAATGGATTCTCCATTTATGACGGTGTTCTAAATATCAAACCCGCAACCTTGTAAATAACATTCCATTCTTTCTTTCCAAAATATAAAATTTTTGGAATCAAATAGTGGTGGCTTGGTGGTGGAGGTGCGGATAGATGAGCTTCGTCAGAGGCCGACGATCGTTCCTCTTCACTCGCGATGTGAAACGAGTTTGCCAAAGAGTTTGGCTCTGATACCACTTGTAAGTCCAAGCGGCTACGATAATCTAGAGGGGGGGTGAATAGATTATCTCCATCTTTTCGATATTGCCCTCTTTTTCGATACAAATGCGCCAAGATAATAATAAAGGTGCGGAATGTAAATAGCACACGTCGATTTATAGTAGTTCAACCCACCTAGGGCCTAATCTACTACCACCCCAGTATCTCCGAGATGGATTTCAAAAAGAAAAAAAGATTTTATTAATAATTACCACAATTATTACAACAAAATCTTACACCAACACCTTGAAGAGCACCACACTCTTCTTCAACACCACCTTTGAGATTACCACAATCTCACTTGAAGATTACCACAATCTCCAACGGCACCTTGTGAAGATTACCACAATCTTCAACCTTGAAGAATACCAAATTCTTCAACACCTCAACAAGAAGATTACCACAATCTTCTCACACCTAACACCTAGTTCACCCAAGTGTGCTCTTACCACAAGAACACTCACAAGGATATCTTGTGTTGAATGATAACCCAAAAATTCAAGATCACAACTCGATAATTGATAATACAATAGAGTGCAAGTGTAATCAAGAATAGCCTAGACCTCAAGAATGTGAAAGTGAATAGCTAGGCAAATTACAACAAGAAATAAGATAATGTAAGAACAAGTGTATTCTTGAGTGTATCTTGTTGTGTTGTAGTTTTCTCTCTTGATGTGTTGCTTCAATTCTTCCTCTATTTATAGAAGATGTCTTGTACATGATAGGCTCCTCTTGAGGACATGAATTTCAGTAAAAATTGCAAGACAATTGAAGAAAAGAGTCTGTTAAAATCAATCCCACAAATTAAGGAAAAGATGTCTCATGTCAAATGGTCATATTTTTGTTGTCAAACTTGAGGACGACCGTCGCCAGAGAGATAAGTTGAAATTGAATTCTCTGCGAATTTTACACGGGGGACCGTCGACGGGGTCCGCCGGCCGCCCTATGTTGGACCTACGAGAGACCAAAAATAAGAAACAGATTGATATGTTCTTCGAGGGCTCCCGGTGGCACCGGTCGCCCTAGGGTCGACCGGTCGCCCCCCTCAATTTTGTCTCTATCCCTTTTTATGTTCCAAAACTCAACACAGGTACGGGTTGCCCTATAGGGCGACCGTTCGAGCCTGAAACATAAGTGTTGTCCAATTTTAAATCGAAAATAAACTTCAAGAAATACTCCAAAAATTAGTAAAAACATTTTAAATTGATCGGGAGTATTTGGACAACATTTAGGGACATTGTTTTGATGTAAAAACACATTGACACAAAATCATTAAAAGCGTTGTCCAATTTTGGTCGAAAACAAACTTGAAGAAATACTCCGGAAAATATTAAAACCATTTTAGATCATTTTGGAGTATTTGGACAACCTTTAGAAACATTGTTTTGGTATAGAAACAAAATCATCAAAATCATGACAAAACCATTTATCAAACAGGATCAATTCACTAACCCAAGTAGGAATAGAAGGATCAGAGATTTTTGGGGAGGGAATAAAATTTGGAGAGCAAGGGATACATGGAGAATCCCAAATCTTAATTGTTTTACCATCCCCCACTTGATATCTGAGCCCCCTAATTAAAACATATTTCGCACTGAGCCAACATTTCCATAGCCATGAGGCATTTGGATCAATGTCGACTTTTCGATGCCTCCCTAGGAAATATTTTGCTTTAAGAATTTTGCTTAGAAGTAGATTAGGTTTGGTGAGGATTCTCCAGAGTTGTTTTGCAAGGAGAGCATCATTAAAGGAGGCAATATCGTGGAAACCCAACCCCCCCCGAAGATTTAGGCTGACACAAGGAAGACCAAGCTTTCCAATGGATTTTTTCTGGCCCAGAGTCTGAATTTCCCCACCAAAACCAGGCAGCCCTTTGACAGATAGAGTTGCAAATACCCACAGGAAGTTTAAAACACGACATGACATACACCGAGAGAGCATCAATAACAACTCGAATAAGGGTCCCTTTCCCAGCAGAAGAGAGGAAATGGTTTTTCTAGTTGCAAATTTTCCTATTGACTGAATCAGTCACATATTGGAAAGTTTCCTTCTTGGATCGACCAATAACCATAGAGAGGCCCATATATTTTGAAGATTTATGCTATTTGATGTTGTCAAAGTGGTACGGCGAGATAACGCTCCGCGTAAAGGGTATTTTTGCTGAAGATTATAGAGGACTTATCGAGGTTAATGAGCTGGCCCGATATGAGACTATACTCATTGAGAATAGTTTGGAGAGAATCAGCTTGGGATGAGTTAGCTTCACAAAATATCAAAGAGTCATCCGCAAAAAGGAGATGGGTGAGGATTGGACCCTTTTTACAGATTTTTAGCCCGAAAACGCGTGCGGGATTTTGCCCTACGGATAATATTCGAAAAGCCTCGAGATAATGAGAAATAAGTAGGGGGAAATAGGATCCCCTTGTCTAATACCTCGAGACGGGAAAACAGACCCACACACCTCATCATTGATGTTGAACGAGAATGAAGCAGTACACACACAAGTTAAGATCCAATTAATGAAAATCACAGAAAAGCCCATTTGTTTCATGACAACCCTTAAAAGTTTCCACTCCACCCTATTGTATGCCTTTACCATATCGAGTTTGAGGGCCATATAACCAATTTTACCACTCCTATGGGTTTTAAGAAAGTGTAGACACTCATGGGCAATGACCACGTTATCCAGGATTTGACGTCCTGGGATAAAAGTCGATTGGTTTTCACTGATACAACAATGGAGACAACCTTTTAACCTCTCAACAATAATTTTTGAAATGATTTTATAGACCACATTACAAAGACTAATAGGCCTATAATGAGCAATTGCAAATTGAACTTACTCAAATTTGACCATGGTTCAAGTTCTCAATTTGCTTCGTATATTTTAAGTGTATGACATATTCTTCTTCACACTTTATATTTCATTTTTTAATATATGACATATGTCCAATAGGAAAGGAGACATCCTTAGTCTTTCCATCTGCTAAAAAGTCTTCCTTTGTGAAGTGGAAAATTTCTCTCTCTGCAGAGAACCCTGGTTTTTGTGTTTCTTTGTCTTTTACCTTTTCGTCTTTCGTTTCGTCTGTGCGCCGCTCTTTGTTTCTTTCTTTCTTGCTGAATTTCCATGGTGGATTACTTTATTCTATGGCCTTTAACATGTTAGGTAATTGAGTCGGATGCATTGGTGATGTTCTTTATTGCTTTTAATTGTTAATGTGCTTATGTATTTGCATTATTTATGTTTTGACATGTGCCTTACATTTATTCCTCTCTCGACCTATCATTTTTTTAACTCTTTTGTTCTTTCCATGGATTGACTCGATCTCTTCCTGGTGCTCCTCTTTTCTTTTTTTCTTTGCATTTTCGCTAACCTACACGTGTCCCCCATTTGCCCTTTTGCTATCCATTTGGCCTGGTTTCTCTTGTTTTTCAGTCCCCTCTGCAAAGGGCGAAAATCAAGGCTGGAAGGTTAGATCTAACTACTGTGGTATCCCGGGTCAAGATGGAAAATGATATTGTGGATCGCTTGAAAGAGTTTTCTCTGTCCAAAACGAAAATGAGGAAATCAAACTGAAAACTCCGATATTTCAAGCGGGGAGAACAGAGTGCATGAACAAATTCATCGGAAAAATTTTTGGGACCAAAAGATCGAGTTTTATTGGTCCGAAAAATACATTGATTAATATTTGGCAAACGAATGAGCCGTTTCTTCGTCTGCGAAAATAGGGCATAACTGTTTTGTTCACCTTCGGGGACAAGGAGGATAAGCTTCGTGTCTTCAATGGAAAGACTTGGAGTTTTGATAGCCAATACTTAATTCTTCGAGAATGGTCCGAGAGCTTATGGATAACTTGAAGTCCTTTAATGTGGTGGATATGTGGATTCAACTTTGGAATATCCCATTCCATTGGTTGAGTATTGAAACGGGCGGAAAATTAGTAATAAATTTGGGAAATTGAGTGATATATCGATCCCGGAGGCAGACCTAAGTCCTAAAGGGAAACATATCAAGATTTTTGTGGAAGTGGATTTGGAAAAACCATTAATGAGGGGGACTAAGATCACTTTGGGAGGAATCATATTGGGTGGATTTTAAGTATGAGAACCTCCAAAATTTTTGTTTTTATTGTGGTTTAATTGGGCACTCGGAGAAAGGATGTCAACAGAGGAAAAAAGACCTTGAAGAAAATTGCTTCAAAGATGGGTAATTTGGGAGTGGCTTCGTGCGGTGGATCTTTGGAAATTTCAGAGCAAGTTCTAATAACTACCGAAGTCAAATCGCCCCCGAAAGCAGGATAAAACAAAAGACATGGAATCGGACTAAAGGGAAAAAGTCTCGAAAGTGGTGATAATGAAAAAGAAACCACCATCGTGGAAATCGAACAAATTCGACTCACTTCCTCTTAATGTCGTCCTGGTAAACAATTTGGTTAACCTTAAGAATAAGGTCTTTCCCAAAACAAGGAAAACTTGAATCCGGGTGGGCCTAAAGAAAAACGGCTAGGGGTATCACTCTTGAAGGTATTGACAAAGATCAAGAAATGCTAATGGAAGAGGCTCGGAATCAAGTGTGTGTTCAAGAGGGACGATTGGTCGACTCCTTTAAGTGAGATACAAACTCCGAATAATCATCGAGTTGACATTGGTTTGGATGACAATCGAAACCGGGGAGAAAGGCCTTTAAAAATATGGTGGGAAAGGGCCATTACCTAGGCCTATGGACATCATATCGAGAGGATGGTCTTTGAAAATTGTGGCAAAAAGAGATTTCAATGAGATGGAGGAAAAAAAAATCGGGGGACCCGAGGGTAATAAAAAATGTAAATGATCGGATTGGCGGCAAGAGTGAGTTGAAGGTGGAATGTGGAGGTGGCCACTTAAATGGGCCCAAAGTTATCCATGAAGATATGCTCATGGAACTGTAGAGGTCTGGGAGGGCCCTCTACAATTCCCCAATTCAAGGAGTCTCTTCGGCTCAACTCCCGGTTGATTTTTTATGTGAAACAAAAAAGAAAAAAAGCGTTTGTTAATTCTTTTTAAATAAGTTGAGATTAAAGGATAGATGGTTTTGCTTGGATCTTGTTGGTCAGAGTGGTGGCTTAGCCGTGGTTTGGTCTGTTAGAACAAGTGTGCTCAATATCCATAGCTCGCCCTTTTGTTTGGAAATTCAATTCAAATTGGAGAACTATCCGGAAAATATGTGGGCTATATTCATCTATGCTAGTACGGAAAAAGCTGTTAGGAAGGATCAGTGGTTGTATCTGGAATCCATGAAGGAAAAATGGGGCTCCCTTTGGATAATGGGGGGGGATTTTAATGATATTGCTGACCCGGGAGAGAAAAAAGGTGGCAGGTTCCGTAGTGTGACAAGTTGTAATGATTTCAATTCATTCATTAATAGCCCGAACATGGGAGAATTTCGCCATGGTCATCCTTTCACATGGGCGAACAATAGGGAGGGGAAGGTTTCGTGGAAGAACGTATTGATAGAATGTTCGGGTCTCCCGATTGGTTCATTAAATTTCTGACTCGGGTTCAACACATTGAGAAACAGGCCTCGATCATTGCCTACTTTCTCGGATTCGGACCCGCCAGTAAACATTAGGAAAAAGATTTGTTTTTGACAAAAGATGGATTAACTGGCCTAATTTTGAGAAAGATGTGGAGAGAGCTTGGATGACTGAAATCAAAGGAACCCCCTTATATCAAGTCCAACAGAAGATTGGTAAGTGTAGAGTGGCTCTCATCAATTGGAGCAAGGAACAAAGATCTAACTCGTCAAAAATCATCCAAAGTTGCAAGGAGCGGTTGTCTGGGATCAAGATTCATGGTTGTGTTGAGGACTGGAATGAATGGGTTAAATTGAGGATTGTGCTTGACAAGGCCTACAAGGAGGAGGAAGGGTATTGGAGCCAAAAAACGCGAATTAATTGGCTTAGAGAAGGTGATAAAAATTCCAAATTTTTTCACGCATATACGATCCAAAGGAGGAAAGGCAATAGAATTGAGAACATTACAAAAACCTCGATGGTACGGTGCATGTGCTTCTATGGAGGAGATTGAACATGAGATTGAGGGTTACTACAATTCACTTTTTTCGCACCTCTAATCCGGAGTATGATTTTCACATCTTGGATGGGATACCACAATCGATTTACGCCTCGTGAATCGGGTTTTAACTTGTCAAGTGGAGGACATTGAAATTAAAAAGCCCTTTTCGACCTCGAGTCCCAATAAAGCCCCTGGTGTGGATGATATGAGTCCTCTCTTTTTCAAAGATTGTTGGCATTTTATCTCTAATAAATTTTGCATTCTTTGTTAAAGATTTCTTTTCGGTCCGTAAAATGCTCCGTAGCACAAATCACACTATTATTACTCTTATTCCGAAAATCAAAAATCCATCTTCAATGGCTCATTTTCGGCCCACTAGTCTGTGTGGTGTGGTTTATAAAGTTATTTCCAAAATCCTTGTTAATCGTATGAAACTTGTGCTTCATCATTGCATTAGTGTTAACTAATCGGCCTTTATCCCTGGTAGGCAAATCATTGATAATGTTGTTTTGACGCATGAGTGCATTCATCATATTAAAGGCATTAAAAAAGGTCAAAAAGCATTTATGGCTCTGAAACTGGACATGTCAAAGGCCTATGATAGAGTGGAATGGAAATTCTTGGCTTCTGTGCTTACTAAAATGGGTTTTGACTGTATCTTTGTGAACTGGATTTTCAATTGTATAAACTCTACTTCTTTCTCCTTTAACCTTAATGGACAGGTTGTTGGCTTCTGTGTGCCCTCCAGAGGTATTAGGCAGGGAGATTCACTCTCACCTTACCTCTTCATTTTGCTCTCTGAAGTTCTTTCAAACCTCATCAAACAATCCCAAATGTGTGGTCTTTTTCAGGGTATCAAAATCGTGAGAGAGAGAGGGCCAATTTTGACTCATCTTTTCTTTGTTGATGACTCTATTGTGTTTTGTGAGGCCTCTGCTTTTCAAGCTTTGAGTGTTAGATCAATTCTTGATAGATTCTGTAGAGCTTCGGGTCAACAGGTTAATTTAGAGAAATCTGCTGTGATGTTTAGTAGGAATATAGAGGAGAGTGAGAAAAGAACTATTTGTGATCTGTTAAATGGTATTACCGAACATCATCAATCGAGGTACCTTGGCCTTCCGATGGTTATTGGTAGATCAAAAAAAGAAGTTTTTCAATTTGTGATTGATTGTGTTCAAAAAAGAGTTAATAGTTGGAGTAATAGGTTTTTGTCTAGTGCGGGTAAAGAGGTTCTTATTAAAGCTGTCATTAATGCCATGCCGAATTATGTGATGTCATGCTTCAAACTTCCGGTTCACGTGTGTAAGGAAATTTGTTGTATTTCATCCAAATTCTCGTGGGGTACCGCGGTTGGGGGCAATAAAATCTCTTGGGTGGCTTGGGATAGAATGAACGTGCCTAAATTTGAGGGAGGTTGGGTTTTCAAGACCTTGGTTTGTTTAATGAGGCCCTACTTGCTAAGCAACTTTGGAGACTTATTTCTCAACCTAACCTCCTTATTAGTAAAGTCCTCAAAGCTAAGTATTTTCATAAAAATGGGTTGTTAGGGTGTGAGGCTAAAAATGGGGACTCATGGTTGTGGAGGAGTTGGCTTAAATCAAAAAAAGCTCTTGAGTTGGGGTTGAGACACCAAGTGGGGAATGGGAAAGGTATCAAAGTTTGGGAGCACCCTTGGCTTCTTCAAACTCCTTCCTTTAAACTTAGGTGTGTTAAACCTGTGAATTGTGATATTACTTGGGCTAGGGAGTTAATGACTGTGGATGGGAAAAATTGGAACATTGATAAGCTTAATTTGTTGTTTTGTGAGTCAGATGTTAGTAACATTTTACAGGTACCCATTGACCAGGATGGTTGCAATGATAGGTGGATCTGGCATTGGAACAAAAAAGGCTTTTTTACGGTGAAGTCTGCTTATGATCAACTGTTGAAAAATAAGAAAATTTGAAATCGACAGCCTGGCTAGCTGGGGGAGAACCATGTCTTTGGTTTATTTTGGCGAGTGTTGTTGGAAGCTTAAAGTTCCTAACAAGATAAAACACTTTGTTTGGAAATTGTTACATAACAAACGCCTTCAAAGACAAGCTTTGGTTCGGAGGAATGAATTTGGATCCTACTGGCTTTGTGTGTGGAGAAAAAGAGAAAATGTCAACATATTTTTTTCAAGTGCGTCGTGTTGAATTGGTGTGAAACCGCACCAGTGGATTGGAACTTGACAGAGCATCCTGATTTCAACCTCAAGACTTGGTGGGATACTTGTTGCGTGAAGTAGGGGCATCTGCTGCAAGAAAGAGTTGAACTTTCGGTTTTCTTGTTGTGGTGGATCCGGAAATCGGCGAACGCGTGGGTGTTCAAGAAGTCTTTGGTGGAAGGAGATGGATGTGGTCGGGTTTCTTTGTCGATAATGACGCGGGAATATCGAAATTTACGCTTGCAATGGGAGGTTATCAAACAACCTAAAGACCCAACCATTGAAGGTGATGTTCTTTGTTTCTAATACTTGGCACCGTAGGACACCATTGTGTGGTGATCGGTGCGGTTAATGTGAAGGAACAGGGGATCCGGAGTGGGGGTTGGATGGTTAATGACCAAAGTAAGTTGATGAAAGCTTGGGTCTATTCTAGGGAATCATTTACAATTCTAGTGGAAGCAACTTTAAGTGGTATTCGGCTTGCTCTTTGCTCGGCTTCTAATTTGGGGGTTGTTAATTTGAAGATAATGGTAGATGATCGTGGATATTGCGAGCAACCTCAATAATCGGCTTCCTTTTGTTGGTGATGGTGCGAAAATAGCCGACGACATCTACCTTTTATTCTTTCTTTTTGACAAGGTTGGTTTTGTGGTTCAAGATGACATTTGTAAGATAAATTGTAATAGGCTTGCTAGGCGTGCGTTGGAGGAAAATCTTAATTTGAATTGGGTTGACCAATTCCCCGATTGGCTAGTGATTTAGCCATGTGGTTTCTTAGCCTGTTGGCTATGCGTATTTGTAATATCTCAGTATGAGTTTTCCCGTATTTATAAAATTGCTATCGTTCGACAAAAAAAAAAAAAAAGACATATGTCCAATAGGCAATAAGATACAGTTGAAAATAAAATTTAAACCAGACAGACCAATGACTACTAAAACCGTGCCGATTAGTCGTGTGCATTTAGAAGGGGGTGTATCTGCCTTCCCCAGACCTCTTTTTCGAAGAGCTTCGAAAAACATGTTACTGCTATTAGCCTATTACTTCCATTGAGGTTTCCTTTTTGGATTGATATCAGGCCCAGTTTTTCAGCCAATTCTTAAGCCGGCCCAGTTACTTTCTGGAATGAACGCGCTTGCGATTAATGAAATTTTGAGACAATTGTTGCCTCCCTCTATACAGATCGATGTCCGAAATTAGATGGGAATACTGAATACAAATATTTGAATCGACAAGAAAATTAAATCTTGCTTTATTCCTCACAAGCGATCGGGAACTCATTTATCTTCGAGCTTTTGGTGTAATGGAAGAACACATATAACTGCCGAAGCAAGCTGCATTCAAGCTGTTCGACCAATTGTCCATGAGAAATTTCAAAATGCATAGGTATTTAACGCTCTGGCAACTGCATAAACCGTATGGGATTAGTAAAACGGGAGTCTTTGATGCATTATCAGGTTACATGAGGATGCAAATCGCGCACAAATCATCAACATTGGGAAGAAAACCAAAGAAAAAAGTATACCACAGAGTGCACGAACTTGATAGGGTGATGGAACTTCAAAAGAAACCAACACTGATCCTACAACTGATATCCGTCATCCAATCCCAGAAAACGGGGTCTCTTCTCCTTAGGGACCTCGAAAAAGAAGTTGGATTTGTGCAGAAATGGAATTACATGGCTGTCATCGAAAAATACCCTCCCATTTTCCGTGTTCTCGGCCGCCAAGGTGAAAAATCACCCCCAGCCGTTACTTTGACCGAAAAAGCTAAAAAAATCGCAGCTTTAGAATCTGAGGCAAGGTTGAAAATGGAACCCATTTTAGTTAGGAATTTAAGAAAGCTGTTGATGTTATCAGTTGACTGTAGACTGCCTCTAGAAACCATCGAATCGATCGCCACTGAATTGGGATTGCCTAGCGATTTCAAGAACTCGGTAATTCTAAAATACCCTCAGTTTTTCAGGTTGAATGAGTTCAATGGGAGAGAACATCTGCATTTGGAGAGCTGGGATTCTTCGCTAGCCGTGACCGCACGTGAGGAACGGCTGCCAGACGTGCCCGTCGGGCAGCCACAGGGAACGGGTAAGAATAAGATATCGAAAGACGGGAACTTTTATGGCCCTTATGCGTTTCGATTGAATTTTCCGGTTGGTTTTAGGCCGAATATGAGTTATTTAGAGGAAGTACAAAGGTGGCAGAAAATGGACTTCCCTTCTCCGTACTTGAACGCGAGGAGGTTCGAAGCGGCTGATCCGAAAGCTCGAAAACGGGCAGTTGCGGTTCTTCATGAGCTTCTCAGTTTGACTATGGAGAAGAGATTAACTTCTGCTCAGATGGATGCTTTTCACTTTGAGTACCGTTTACCGGCTAGGTTATTGCTTTGCTTGATAAAGCATCAAGGCATTTTTTATGTTACTAATAAAGGTGTGATGAGTACTGTAATACTGAAGGAGGCTTATGATGGATCTAACTTGATATATAAATGTCCATTATTGGAATTTAGAGACAAACTTGTGGCCTTAATGGGTAGGAAAGAGGGGAGTTCATGTGCTGGGGCATCCTCTTCTGTTGTAAATTGAGTAGTATAAGCATGGTTTGATCATGTTTTTCCAGATTTTTTCTGTGTTTGGTTGGCTGTGATTGTGTATGAATCCATTTTTGTGCACTGCCCCTCGCCCTCTTCATGTAGTGAAGGTCTGAATTATTGAGTTTGGTTTAATGGAATGGGAAATCTGTTTCATTGTTTTTTGTCATTTCCATTGTTTTCTGTTTTCTTTTATTGCATTTTATATCACACCTCTTTTCCTCTAAGTACACCCGTCTATTATCACATATATGCTATGTCGTAAAAATCTCTGTTTAGTCCCCATTAGTCCCTGCACATATCCCGCCTAAGCGTTATACCTCAGTCAGCATGCGACTAGCGCATAATGCTTTTAACAATATTTCATAAATGTCATGATTTTAAAGAATACAATGTCCTTACTACCCATAATTTTTGCCATATGATCCTGTCACAAAGCCTACTAAGATGAGATTAAAATATTTTGTAATGCAAACAACGACACTAGACACATACCATTAGAGATGTCAATAAGGGTTGGCCCGTCCCGGCCCTGCCCTAGCCCTAAGAGGATCTGACCCTTAAGGGCTAAGGCTAAAAAGCCCTAAAATTATAAGGGCTTGAAAAATCTAAGCCCAGTCCTAGCTCTGTAGGGCTAGGGTCAGACCATGGCCGACCCTATGACTTTTGTTTTTCTTATATTTTTGATGAAGTTATTCTGTCTAACTTAAAACATTGCATCATGATGGAAAAATTACCTTGTGAATTTCTTATTTTATAAAAATAATGCCATGTAATTCTTAGATTCCATTTGGACTAAAAGATTCAAAATTTGTCATTTTTATTTTAGTAATCACATAGTCTATATCAAATATATTTTAGTTCTTTATAATTATTAACGTACTAAATAATAATTACCAAATACATACCAACTTTAATTTTGTATTTACTAAGTTATTTAGTAAGACTAAATTATAAATGAGATCAAAGTTCAAATTTGATAATTTGTTAAGATAAATGATAATTGATAAATGAGGTCAAATAATATATTAATAGTATTACAAGCATAAATTTTGAATATAAATATATAAAATATAAAAAACTTATCAGGAAAAAAAGCCTTAAGGGCCAGCCCTATCCTAGCCCTAGACGGCCTTAGGGCTAATTAGGGTCGGGCTAAAAAGCCCTCATGTTATAAGGGCCTATGAAATATAGGCCCAACCCTTAGATTTTTAGGGTTAGGCTAAGGGTCTGACCCTTATTGACATCTCTACATACCACATGTTATAGACATAAACTTCAAATTCTATGTTCCTCTATTTATCTACTGATGTGATAAATGTTAATTAACATTTAATTTCGTCAAGCTCAAGCTAATATAATAAAGGGGTAATTACAAAAACATCCCCAAGGTTTGGGTTAATTACAAAAAGGTCTAGAAATATCTCAAAATTACAAAAAATCCCATTAGGTTTGTGTGGGTTTTGAAATATTTTTTTTTGCTTATGGAGAGGAAAATGTAAGTAAAATCAAATCTTCACTGTCTTTTTGCAATTTTTAAAAAAATCGAGGTTTTCTTGTAGTTAGCCTGAACCTCAAAGAGTTTTATGTAATTATCCCTAGAATAAACTGATTTTAATTTATAAAATTATATTCGTGATACACAATCAAGAATACAATTCTACTTGTCTTGTGTTGGAGAAAATTTAATCAACTAAGGTTGCGATAGGTTATGAGATAATTTCCATTTTCGTTCCGCTAGAGAAATTTTTTCAACCCAACATTTGATTGTTTACGAAAATTTTCAGAAAATACATTATTCACTCACTTTTATTTTTTTCTCTTATCAATCACTTTTATGAACGTTTCATATTTTTGACACAATACTACTATTTTTTTTTTTTTTTTTTTTTTTTAACATTCAAAAATCATACCCAATAGTCAATTCATCACAAGTCATAACTCGTGGGGACCGGTGGTTGGAGGAGGGAAAACCCAAAATTTCAAACTACCCGCATTCTACGTGTTCCCTCGCCATATGCATTCTCCTAATTACAGGAAACCAAAAACAGTTAAGGCGCATTAACTATTCCAGCACAGAAATCCCCATATCGTCACAATTCACAAACTCAAAATCTCATCTCTTAAATTTTCCGAAATTGAATTTGGCATTAGGGCTTGTATTCGGCGCATGGCGAGCGGGGGCGGTGGCGGAGACGGAGATCGTGTCGGGCTGGGCTTTAATCTGCCCGACGAGATACTTTCCGTGATACCAACGGACCCCTACGACCAGCTGGATCTGGCGCGTAAGATTACGTCCATGGCGATCGCGTCGCGCGTCACGAATCTCGAGTCGGAGACGGGGAGTCTCCGGCAGAAGCTTCTGGACAAGGACCGACTCATTCAGGAGCTCGAAGACAAGGTCTCCAGGCTCGAGAGCGCGTACCAGGACGCGGAATTGCGGTTGAGAATCGCACATGAGGATAATGTATTCATATTTTTCTAGCAAAAATTGGCTTCCTCTATTTTTTTTTATTAATAGAATTAGTTGGATTGTTTTATTTCATTTTTTTGTGCTTGCCTATCGGATTGCAGATGAAGCTCTTGAAGGAGAAAGATGCCTTTGCTTTGACCGCAAAGAAGCTCAGTCGTGATTTGGCCAAGGTAATTCATGTGCTGTAAGATGTCTTATACTTTGACCTAACTATGTTGAACAACTTGTTTATTTTTAATCGGATTTTTTTGCACGAGTTGGATCCTATATATTTTAAATTAGGCTTATAAAAGTTGTTATGATATTCATTGAAGGAGTCATGTGTTGAAAATTTGAGGTGAGAGAATACTAAATCTCAATCTCTTGGATGTATTTCAGTTGTTGTCTATGCCCATGGGTATATGAATAACGTAAATTGTGTCTTTAAATTTTGTTCATTCTTATTATTTTATTGTATTGTGAGGTTTATTTATCATCAATTATGTTCAACGTGGACATCGTAAATCTGAGGATTTTGCTAATTTTTTGAAATTGGATATTGGAAGTTGAGTTTTGTTCTTATATTCAGGTTTTTAACTGCCTAATGGTAGTTGTAGACTTGTAGCTACTCTGCCATTGTTCTATTTTTCTTTCTTGCTTTCTTACTTTCTTTTTAATTTTGGGAAAACTTTAGTGATGGGTTAATTTTGAGTGCCTAATTAAGGTCTTATAAGATTTGTACTTGCATTTGTATAATATTGTCGAAGAAGCGAGATGTATAGAGATTTTTCCACTGTAAACCTGAGTATTTCAATTTCAATTTGGTGACTTAAAGAAAAGAACGCTTTTATGCAAATCTAAGGTTCAGTCTCCCAGCAATTGTGAGAGGTCCTAGAACAAAACCTCGTGCCCTTTCCTTTATTCACAATGTGATAACATATATTCCATTTAGAGAAATGTCCTGGTATGTTTTACAATAGAATTTGGACACTGGAATTGGAACAGAAAGTGGTTGCATTGGAACATACTCATAGCAGCTTTATAATATGTAAATTGTATCTATTCCACAACTCAATCGCATTGCTCCTCTCTGTTTTATAACAATGTAGTACCTTGGACTTTCAGTTTTCTGTATTGTGTATTTGATTGCTTGTACTCTGTTGACAGTTGGAGGCTTTTAAGAGGCAATTGATGCAGTCACTAAATGATGAAAACGCTCCAGTATGGTTACTGCTCCCACTTTTGCTGTTTTTCTTCATTGTTCGCATAATATCAAGATTGTTGGTCATTTTTCTCTAATGAAATTATTTTGCTATGAACAAACCTTTAATGTTTACCTCACCAGCAAACAGAAACTGTAGACATTGGCACATATGACCAATCAGTCCCAAAGGCATATTCCAGAAATGGTAATTTTTAGTTATGATAGTACATGTAATGCGAGTTATAGTAGCTGTCTAGTCTGCTCATATTCACAAAAAGTTATGCTTGTTTTACAATTCAAATGTTGAATCTTTGTATCTGCTTCCTGTTGTCATGTGTGATTATTGATTATTTTCATTATGCCTCTATATTGTAGAAGAGGAGCCTAATGGCTACAGAACACAACATTCTAATAACGGGTCTACTGACAGCGGAAGCACGAACGATGATGGTACTCTAAACCTGAATCTTGGTTTTTGTGATGTGCAGTTCTGAGATTATAAAAAGTAATGATTTTATTAATTGTTTTGGTTTGCAGCCTTTAAGAAACCTGGGCAAGGACTTTCTGTGACTCCATATAGAACATCACAACTTACTCCAACTGGAACTCCAAAAACAATTACTAGTGTGTCCCCTAGATGGTACTCAGCTGCGGGCTCTCCTCATAGAACTTCAGGCAATGCTTCTCCTAGAACTCAACCTGAGGGATGGGGTTCACTTTCTTCATGTTTCCCATCAAGCCAACAGTCGTCGGCCGCAAATTCTCCTCCACGAGGACGCCCACTGCCAGGTCCATAATAGTTTCGAAGATTTTAATCCATGTGTTATCTGTTACCTGATTGAGATCAATTATAATCTCTCTTTTCTGGTTTATCAGATAGCCTTACATTTGAAATTTTAGACGTTAACTCGTGCATGCTTCTTCCTAAATTGTGTCTCTCTTTTGTTTGTTGGAACTTTGTAGGTCGAACTCGAATGGATGGAAAGGAGTTCTTCCGTCAAGCCAGGTGGGTGTGACTTGTTCGGTCTAAATGCTTACGTATTTTGTGGGTGATTAAAGTCATTCAGACTGAATAATTTTTGAGGATCCACTTCACCTTATGATTGTGTGTTTTATAATGTCAAATGCAGGAGTCGTTTATCACTTGAGCAATTCAGCGCATTTCTTGCCAACATAAAGGAATTAAATGCACAAAGGCAATCTCGTGAGGTGATTGGAAAAATCCAGACATTCTACGTTGTCCGCGTATGCGTTTCAAATAAACTGTTCTTATTTATTTCGTTTTTCTCATTCTATGTTTCATTCTTATAGGAGACACTGAGAAAAGCAGAGGAGATTTTTGGAACGGATAATAAAGATCTTTATATATCATTTCAAGGGTTGCTTAACCGCAACATGCACTAGAAGAGCTATTGGAGGCAGCTTTCATGCTTCAGCTTCTGGAGTTGAACTTTGCAGCTCATAGAATTTGCTGCATATGTGCATCATCCTTTTCACTTCTCCAGGGAATATCATTTTTTAAGGATAGTTACAGAAACCCCCTTGAATTTCGGGCTAAACAAAAAAGCTCGAAAGTTTTTGAAAATTGCGGAAAAAACCTTGAGCTTTGACTCTCTATCTTACATTTTCCACCTTCATAAACAAAAACATTTCAAAAAACCCCTGCTAGTTATAGAAATATTACAGTTACTCCCTTAAATTTAAGACAAAAACAAACTTGATGGGGCTTTTTGTAATTTTGAAACATCTTCGAGTTTTTTTGCAATTAGCCAAACCTTAGGGCCTTTTTTTTTTTTTTTGTAATTTTCCCCTTTTTTTTACTTAAACAGGACATTAAAGCACTGCCGTATCAGGTTGAACAAATACATTTTCCCTTCCTCTCCGGGTAATTGCTTCTAAAATTATTGGTCAGATAATTTGTACAAATTAAATTCAATCTAAATCTTGGGAAAACAACTGTTGAGAGTATAATGTTACCAGGTTAAATCTCTTGCCTTCTTTTTGTGTAAGGATGCATGTAGATAACGGCAATTCTCATATGGTCAATTTTCTTTCACAATTCTACGTCGATCAAGTCAAATGCTTGCTGACTGGATTATATGTTTAGAGGATCTTTTATGACCTTTGTATTTCTCTATGTATTCTTCACCTCTTCCCCAGTTACATATTCTTATTGCATTCAAAAATCTGGGTGGTTTTTAAGATTTGCTTCTGTGCTGAGGAATTTCGTTGGCAATTTTCCGCTAATTTTAAGTTTTTGCAAGAATGAATGACTAATATGATGTTGTAAATCAGGTCAGGAATTTTTTCCCTCCTGTGACCTAATTTGCAGCACTTCAATAAATGAACTGTTTTCTGAAAGTTTTGCATTGGTCTAAATTGTTTTAACTTTTTATTGTTTGAATTTTCTTTTGTGCTACTACACTGTTTTTCGGCCTCAAGTAGGCAGACATCCAATTTTCTGAACATATTCTTATCAAGTAGTCATTTTCCGTTGGCATTTGAAGTCAAAAATAAGCGTGGATCGTGTTGTGATGGATGGGATTGGATTGCTAACACCTTTGCAGAGCACAGAATTATATTTGTTGATGAAAAGATTGACAAATCCATGAACAGAAGATCTTTGTCCAAGCAAGCACTGGTAAATTGTACTACGAGAGAAAATACTCTTTAAGGAAAGGGGAAAAAGTGTTGAAATTCTTTAGCGATTTTATGCCTTCTAAACCTGATATCGGCTTAACATGAATCTACAGGCAACATGCACGAACGTGAACATGTTCCCACTTGAACTAGGATTTGGCAGTCGTTCAAAGAATTTATATCACGGCTTTTATTTCTCGAGAATCATATTTCATTTCACATTCATATCATGTCCCATATATCTTGACCTTGAATATTGGGATTTGTAAGTTTTAGCTAAATACTAAACTAAAGTGGTAACCCTCCCTACTTATTACCTAACCTTGTCACATATCCTTGCTGGCTACGCCCCTGAAAAAATAGTTCGGCCAGAGGTAGTCCGACATGTTGGCTACGCTCCTGCAACCAACGCTACTTGCAATAATACTACGTAAATACTCCATAGTTAAAAGATCTCAAATTTATTTGGGGGCTCTTTTCTAAACGTGTTTATTTGTTAATTAATCACGTTTCATGAACAGTAATTTAATGTTGTAAGACCACTTTTTGATGGGATATGAAAGAAGCTTTCAAAGGTACCTGCTACAGGGCTGCTGTACTATAATTCTTTGATTCTCACTTTAATTAGATTTTTCTTAAGCATGTATGTTTGCAGCAAATTGAGACAGAAAAGGAAAAAAAAAGGATAAACACTTAAGAGAGTAGCAACTATATGTATTCCCTGGCATGCAATAGAAGATAATATTCCCTTACCCAATTCGCTTTTTATTTTCCTTTGTAGATAAGCAAAATTGGTAAACAGGGTGAATAAAACAGGGAAACATCAAAGTCCGATCAGCAATCAAAAGAATCATTTTTGTTTTGGTCCTATATTCATGTTTTGACCAATTATGCTTTGATGAAATAATAAAGATTTATTAGTAATTACATGACAAATTATATATGAAATATGTTTTTTAGTGTACACATTTAATATGTTTCCTTTGATTTGTTCAACCATAATTGAAATACTTTTCCTAATCATATATCAATGGAACTGAAAGAATGAGGAAAAAAAAAGAACATTTTGTTTTTCAATTAACCTATTTATACTTCTCATGGTTGATCCATTTAAATTTTATATTTGAGCTGCCTGGAAAATGTTTTTCTTTATTTGGTTAAGTGGTGACAAAAATAACCATACACATGTTACTGTCCCGGCTCAAAACCACAAATTATTCTCTATTTTCGCAACAAAAATTCTAACACTTTCTTCTTCTTTTTTTTAAAAAGAGTAGGGGCAAAAAATGATTTGTGCTTTGCAGCCCCCATATCTTATATTCTTAGCCTATTTTATAGGTCAGATCTTTCCAGGACCTTAAAGCAGACAGTGAGAGATAGTGGCACATGAGGATACATCAAAGTCTCTATTCGCCTCTCCTTTTTTGCTTGAAGTAAATTAAGGGGTAAATTGCAAATTTAGTCCTCTATGTTATGGACATTTGCAATTTTAGTCCTGTAACTTATAAAGTTGTAGTTTTGGTCGTTGACTATTTTACCTTATGGTTAAAAAGTGTTTTCAGTCCCGTATCTTTTAGAAGCTAGCAATTATAGTCGCATATCTTTCTGTAAGTGACAAATTTGATCCTTTGCACAAAATGAGTTAATGTATCGGTTACCCAATATATTAATCTTTCTTGATTTTCATGTTCATCTATCTTCAGTATTTGAAGATAATGTTAGTAATAAACGTATCTCGAACATTTGTTCGGATACATTATAGTTTGGAAAACTCTTGTCCTCACAAGTTAATTACATAAATATAATAAATTATTTTAAAGTTATTAATAAACCTAGAGATTCTGGATATTATGAAAGTATAAAATAGTTCATGCCTTTATGGGGACCAAATTGCAACAACTAGGAACTTATAGGACTAAAATTGTGCGGTACAAAAACTTATAGGACCAAAATTGCGAAAAATTCAAAATTTACGAGACCAAAATTGCAAACTCAGTTTTTACGAGACAAAAATTGCAAGTCTGTTATAATTATAGGACCACTTTTGAATTTTACCCTTAATTAAGTTTCTTAAAGAAAGCAAAAGGAACTAAAAATCCAAACTATTTCCGGTTGATCAAGACTACACGTACATTAGTAATTTAGTATGATAATAAACCCAAATCAAGACAAGACAGAAAGACAAATGGGCCACCACCACGTCCAATTAAGCAACAACAACTTGTTCAAAATTAAATCTCTTCAATTTATGTTACCTATATAAATACTTCACAGCAGCAATATACTCTCTTCAAACATACCAATTACAAAAACCATCAAAATTAATCACACATCTGATCAATTTAATTCTTCAATGGATTTTTCTTCAATCCCATATCAAAACCATTCTGACAATTATACTTTCTCCCCTGAAGATATTATTATTACATCAAACATGTTCAACAATAACATGGTGACATTCATGAGTAGTAATTCGGACATAAGTTCATCACCCGTTTCAGTGGCTTCATTTCCTCACCATGAACAGTTAGGGTTTCCAGATTGCATGGCCGTGCCAGGATTAGTGTCGGAAAAGGAGATGGGTTTTTGTGATTACGCAGGTTTTAATTACAAAAATGAACAGGTTTTTGAGCATGGAGAAGATAGCAATATTGGATTAATGGCGACTAACTTTATCTGGCAAGATTTTAATCACATGGGCGCTGCTGACAATTGGGTACACATTTTTTTGTTTTTGATGATATTCATATTCTTTTTTTATGGCCACTCAAAAAATTGTTAGCCACAAAAATAATTTAGTCTTTTTCACACTCAAGAGAGAAAAGTACAAATATTTTTCCTGCTTATTACCGATATAACAAATAATACTCTGGTCAAACTAGAGTGTCAAAATTGGTCATGCCCAATTTTGATTTAGTAATAAAATTGCCCAATTTTAGTCATATTTTTGCCAAAATTTTAAAAATTGGTGGGAAATGTTATGTGCATTGGACGTGATGGACGATTTCCTGCCAATTTTTAAAATTCCAACGGAAAAATGAATAAATTTTGGGCAATTTTATTGCATACATGACTAGATCAAAAAGACCAATTTCATTTTTCGCTAAGTTACACGGCTAATTTTGCAATTTCGCCCACCAACCCTAATAACCTTAATGAAAATTTAGTTGTAAACACTACTTGAAAATTTCAGTTTACCAACATAAATTATTTTGTCACTAAGTTTTACAGTTACCTACAAAACAAAAAATATTATTTTCTTCCAAATTATACGACAAATTACCGATATTTTTTCAATTTACTGATAGATTTTCTGTAGGTATTTATCAACAACTTTAGATTATGTAGGTAAATATTTTACCTACAATAATTTACCTACACTGTACAATTTTCTTAATACTTATCTATAATTTTTTCTTTAGGTAAACTAGTTTTTTCTTGTAGTGAAATTAGAAAACTTTCGAGTAATTAATGAAGGTATATATAACAATAGGGAAAACAAGGCAAACAAGTAGCCAAAGTAGAAGAATCGGAAGTGAAGATTGGACGATATTCGGTTGAAGAAAAGAAGAACAGAATTCTGAGGTACCTAAAGAAAAGAAATCAGAGGAACTTTAACAAGACTATCAAGGTACAATTCTTTATAAATGTCTATATTGACTTCATGACTTGTCAATAATTTCGTAAACATGTTTATTTACTCCATAACTGTAATATTAATTATGTTGTCTAATTTATTAATTGCAGTATGCCTGTCGCAAAACCCTAGCAGACAAGCGTGTCCGAGTTCGAGGAAGATTCGCCAAGAACAATGAACCCTCCCAAGATGAAAATTTAATGAAGACAAGTGATGAAAACGTTACATTTTATGATGACACGTTGCAGGTGTATATACCTTTATGTGTGTGTATTTTCAGGAAAAAATATTTTTTTAATCCACGTCTTCAATCATTTAGTCCATTTTCTTAGGTTTCTTTGAAATTAGTCCACAAACTGGAAAAGAATCGGACATTTAGTCCACTTTCTTAGGTTTCTTTGATATTAGTCCACTAACTGAAAAAAATCGGACATTCAGTCCACTTTCTTAGGTTTGTTTGAAATTAGTCCACTGGACAAAAATCGTATTTAGTCCACTTTCTTAGGGTTGTTTAAAATTAGTCTACTAATCCTGACAAAAATCGGACATTTAGTCCACTCATAACCTGCTGTTGTAGGTAATCTTGATTCTTGACCTGCAAACCTAAGTGAATTTTTAAAATACATTTTTGCCTGTATTTACACTATGGGTTCTTTTAATTATAAATTCGATTACATCCTCTATTGTATTGCATAAATTATATCTATCAATCATTTGTAAATATATACTTATATTCGTAAAATGTATACATAGGAATGTAACATATATAGGATGCAATAGGAAATCGTATTATTTTAATTTGTGTCTGTTATCAATTTTCCAATTCCAATAGTGTACGTGTTATTTTTAATTTGTTCTAATTATATCTGCATGTACATGAAAAAAATCAGTACATGTATATTACATATATATTTAATCCTTGATTGAGATTATCAATTATTGAAGTTTTCATTTGTATTTTGGCAGATGATATGCAATGACGATGATTTGTTGCAAGCAGCCATCGCTGGTTTTGTGTACTTGCCTTATATGGCTGGCTGACATTGTGGAAAATCTTGGTTAATTAGGAACTAGGAATTACCTTTCAATTGTTGCACCCACTTTTATTTTTATTGTACAAAAGTTAATTTTGTTGAACTATTGATAATATTGATTGGGTGACTAATTCATAGCCCCATTACAATTTTGAGCCTTATTATGAATATTAAAGAACTAGAATTAATTGCAATTTTAGTCCGGTAACTCTTAGGTTTGCAATCTAGTTCTATAACTTTTTGATGTTGCGGTTTCGATCTTTAATGATTTTTTTTCTTTAGTCATGATAGCAATTCCAGTCCTGTGACTTTTTACGATTATAAATATTTTGGGTGTTTTGGTAAAAAGACAATTGTATTGTCGAAATAAAGTAAATACTAAAACACAAGTTGGAATTGAAATCGCATAAAATCAGAACTGATAAATGTTAATAATAAATGTAAGAAAGTAAACTAAATAAATTGTAGCGGCGAACATTTAAAAATTTGCGGCGCATTTTTTCGCCGCAAAGAGTGTTTAGCAGCGGCATTTTTTTTCTATTATTTCCAAGAAAAATAAACCTCGTTTTCCTAACTAGTCTTTATTTTCTGACTTTGTCCCTTGTAGTGCTATATGCAACTGCAACTTTCAACGGGTAAAAGAAATACTAACTCTTTTTAACATGAGAACCCACAAAAAAAAGGGGAAATAGGTAAAGAGAGTCAATATACACATGTTGGTTATATTAGTGCAATGTAATCGACGATACAGTAGAAGTTGTAATAAGAATCAATATTTGATCAATATGTGCATAATAAAGAGTGTGAGTATAACTAATCATATTTGGTGATTTTAACTTTGGATCTTCAAAAGTCAACATGGTTGAAAATTTCGTAATAAGTTTTTCAATTCTATCTGACAATAGTTGTCTTGAAGAATTTAACTCAAATGGGTGTCCCAAGCAACCATTCTCCCAGGCGTAAGAAAGCACTATATATGTTACTGCAACATCATATCATCTCAATTCAAATAAAGTCATATTTACAACATGGGTTATAAATTAAATAAGAAATGCATCTAGAAACAGTAGAAATTAAGCACAAATTTAGGGTAAATTGCAACTTTAGTCTTGTAACTCTAGGGATTGATAAAAATAGCCTAATAAAAATCACAATTTGCAAAAAGTCCTGTAACTTTTTAAAATTTCTCGATTTCAGTTCTTTGGTCAAACCACGTGTCACATTTCTGGACAAACCTTTTGATGTGAAACCAATTTCGCTTATATGAACATCCTCCAATTCATTTTTTCTTTCCTGAGTTAAGTAAAATTGGTCTTTACATCAGTATGGTTAGCCGAAAATGTGGACATGCATGTTGATTTTTTTCACGCAATTCTCTTATTTTCGGTGATAAAATGACTGAAATCGAAAAAACTATCTGAAAATTGTAGGATAATTTTGTAAAATGTGATTTTTGCACGACTATTTTTTTTTCCGCTAACCCTTCTATAGTTAAGTGGACAAAAATATCAATTTCCAACATGAATTTACATGGGTTGCAAAATTAGTCATGTAACTAAAAGGAGGTTGCGAAAAGGTCCCCGCAAAATTCTCGAATTGCAAAAATAAGCGATCCTGTAACTATGTATGATTTTACAAAATAGTCACGCGCATATTGCATAGTTTGCAAAATAGTCCTCAGAACTTATTCTTGAATCTCAATTTTAGTCCTAATTTCCAAAGGGCAATTTTGAAATTTCACCGGATATCGATCACGTGAGCGGACATGTAACTCCCAATTTCTGTGAAATTAGGACCAAAATTGATATTCAAGTCTGGGTTCCATACGACTATTTTGCAAACCATGCATTTTTGCAGACTATTTTGCAAACACATACATAGTTACTGAGACTATTTTGTCATTTGAGAATTTTAAAGGACCTTTTGCGATCCTTTTAGTTACATGACTAATTTTGTAATTTTCCCGTTTATATATTATATAATGTAAAAAAGACTTGAATTTTATTTTTCATTATAAGTCTTCTTTTTGGTGGATTTTGTTTCATCATTTCAAGCAGGAAACTTTATTATTGCTCAGAATAAATGGAGGAAGAATGAAGTCCTTTTCATTACAACAGTATAATCATTACAGAAATCACAAAAAAAAAAAAAAACAGGGGAATCCCATCACTGTCCTTTGAGCTAAGTAGAGGGTTAAGTCCTGATAAAAAAAACTGTTATAATTTGTTGTCACTTTCTAATGCCTGTCAACTGTTTGATATATTGCCTCAATAGATTCCCAATCACAACATCATCGTTAAAAGATTTGTCGGTCGATTATAACAATAAGCTGACTTGAAGCCATTGCCACATCTATGAGCCTGTGGTGGGCTGGTGGCCCAAATGAATCGACAAGTGAACAGTGCCAATAACGACTAGTTAATTATCTGAAAAAAAATTCTGGATTTGCTTTGGGTTGGAGATTTTAGATGCTCATCATGTGTCGTGCATGCCACTGTTTGTCTGGTTGATGGGCAAATGATTACTTGAGACATGACACCAAATTATACAAACTTCTATTAAAACTGATGGAGACGAGACCGCGTTAGCATTTCTTGGTGATCTGAGGACTGTTGAAGCACATCCGTGATTTATATAATTAACGAAGCTCTCGGGGCTCCAAGGGCGGGGTCGGTGAGGTCCATTGGGATTTACATCATATTTCTTTTTTTTTTTTTGAGAGAATTTACATCATATTTCTCATGTGCATTAAGTACCAATTTTTTTAAAGGATAATTACAAAAACACCCTGAGTTTGGGCTAATTACCAAAAAATCTAGAGATGTTTCAAAATTATAAAAAAAATCTTTCATGTTTGATTATGTGTTAAATTTAAGGGGTAACTGTAGTATTTTTATAAATATCAAGAGGTTTTTGATATGTTTTTTTACTTATGAAGGAGGAAATGTAAAACAAATCACGACCGAACCTTAAGAGTTTTTTTATAATTTTAAAAAATCTTTGAGGTTTTTTTTAATTAGCCCAAAACTCAGAGGTATTTTTATAAGACGGAAGCAGAATTCCACATAGCAGATTCCTTGGTACCACACAATGGTTACAATTAGTCATCAGATCTTCAATTGATTATTGAACCGTCTTCCATGGTAAATTAATTAATCCTTAGTTGACTATATACCTAAATTTATGAATACAAAAATAATGAAGCTAGCCATGAATGTGATGGTGACTTGTGTTTTCGAATCCACTAATATAGTGTGATTTGGTCCCCTTTTCTATATATCAAATTATTGTAAAAGCAAAATTTCAAATTCACGTGGTGGACGGGTTCACATATATACAGCCTTGATAGCATGGAGTCCACTTATATATTATTGGGAAATTTTTATTTACATTTCAGAATGATGAGAGTTGAAGAAAATTGATGCACCATCACTATCGTCCCTCAAATATAGTAGTATTCCATTTTTAGTACTGAACTTTTGATGTTTCAGACTTTCAGCAACTAAAGCTGGTTTAGATTTGTATGAACCAACAATTTAGCCGTACGTGGTATAACTAAACAGAGTTTGCTTTTCATTTTTATAATTTTATTGGGTGAGGGGACAATATAACAACATCGCAACCATTTTTTAATTTACTAGTTTACGGCTTCAAATAGAGGTGTGTGTGTCATGCCACCCACTTGGGTGCCACCCAAGTGGGTGGATCCACTTAAATCCACACACATCCACCATGTGTGGGTGTGTGTGTATATATGTGTAAATCAAGGTGGATCCACCCACTTGGGTGGCACTGACCTAAGTGGGTGGCATGGACAAGACCCAAATAGAGATGGCAAAAGGTACCTCTAAGGTTTAAAGTAATTAAAAAAAACTAGTGAAATTTCAACCGGGCCTAGCTAGCTTTACTGTGGATTTGTCTTTGCCTATGGAGCGATAAGGTGACAGCTCTTGGACCATCTTACTTGGGGATTTACAAAATAAAACGAAGTAATCGCTGTTTGATCCACGTGATTCTGGAGTTACTCGGACCCATTTGGTTGGCGCTACAAATCTGTACACAACCGCTACTTGTATTGCATTGGTTGGCGCTACAAATCCCTACGCAACCGCTACTTGTCTTGCATGGGTTGGCGTTACGTTCCGTACGCAATCCTACCTGTCTTGCTTGAATCACATAATGCATGTATGATCATGAACTCCTTTATCAACTATATAAGTATATTATTTTATATACATATCATGTCGCTTGCGAACTGTGTGAGTGTGTGTGTGGACCACGTATCACGACTCACGCATTTTTCATACAACCGTTTTCTTGCATTTAATTATATATATCGCCACACTCGCACACGATCACCCTATCCACTGAGAATTTTTGTCTCATCCCCTCATATTTTCTAACGGCCAGACGAAAAGTACGTTGATGATGTCGACATTATCAAAAAAATACCCCTGAAGTTTGAGGGACTGTAATAAAACTAAGTGAATTTATGTAAAGTTGATAATGTTCCTGACAGAATCCGAAAAATAATAAAGAAAAAAGAAGTGGACGGACAAAATTACCATCATCTAGTTTGGAATCTTTTATGTAGTTCAGGAAAAATTAGAGGAGTGTGGATTGTTACATGAGGATATTTGTAAGATTTTTGGATGAGTTTTTGATGTCATGTGATTTGTGGGAGATTGAAACAATTTTAAGTTATTCACGTGAAATTTCATTTATTCAAACTTAAATTTTCCTTATTTACTGATTGTAGATGCCCTAGTTGGTGATAGATAATTCATGTGGAATGTTGTAGCATGTTTATGTAAGTTATAATAGTTTATATAGAGTTTTATAATCTTTTGTGAATAGCCGAAGGACATTTTGTCTCCGGTCTCCTAATAGAAATGCAGGGGCATATTTTGATTTTCGGGTTAATTTTCTGATGATGTCGGCAAATTTCAGTTCATTCTACAATTCTTATTGAAATGTAGCCAGAAAAGCACACGGGTAAATTTTATTTAAAAAGTTATATGTATAAATATATATATTTTTCATAGCGGAACAAGCATTTTAATGAACGTTTAGTCATAATCAGCTTCTACCAACGACCTGATGATTTGAATTATAGGATTGATATTTCAGTGTCAAAATAATGATTGCAAAACATAATAGAATGGGGAAAAAGAAATAGAGAGAAGTGAAAAAAGCCATGAATATAAATTGTGGCCCAGGAGTAAGCCCATATAGTGCTTGGGCCCATCACATAGCGTAATGGTTCATTATTTATCAAGGGCCTTTATAGGTCTGGAACCATACCCAGTTTAATAGTCAAAAACCCGCAATTTATAAATCTTTTCCCCGGTTCAAAAAATATAAAAAAAGAACAAAATGAGAACGTTTCAACTTTATATAACATTTTAAATGAGAAATGTCAAAACTTTATTTGTATTATTGTTTACAGAAGTAATAACTAATAAATGTTCGGGTCTTGGGTTAAGACTGAATTGGTTGTACTTGTGAGTTGGATTTGGATCCATTTGTGCCGAGACTCAAATAAGTAGAGCTGATAAATGGGTTGAAAATCGGGTCGTGGTGGACCAGTCAAAATTCCACCGGCCCATATTTTTTGGAGCTCAACCTAATCCATATTTTGGAGATACATGTAAAATGGATTGGATTGAGCTGGCTTTTCGGGCCAAATAGATTGGGTCAAATAGGCCCAGTCCTCTTTAGGCATATGAAGTTGTAGCCCCACTCGACTTTTTTATCGGCCTGGTCGAGTTGGTCCATTGAGTCGGTGGTTTTTCCAGCTCTATAAATGAGTCTAATTGGGTCGGCCCATTGGGTAGGCGAAAGGCCTTAATTATTCAAACCTGACCCAAACCTTACTAAACTCAATCATGAGACGGAAAGAAAAAGAAGAGGAATTAAGAAAATAAATCAACTAAATACTCTCCAAATACAAGTTTGAATATCTAGAGTGGAAATTTTACTATTTGTTACGACTTATTTTGTCAGCCAACCCAGCTACTAATTAAATAATTGGATTGGATGAATCAAAAGAGTTTACTTGGTTCCTTAAATTTTTAACATTTTCTTAACTAAATAATTACAATATTCCACAGTAGTTTTATTCCCAATTTTAAAATACATTGGATATTATTTTCAGTCAGGCACTGGTATAATTCCCACTTTGCAGATTTTTTTCTGAGACAAATATTACAAGCTTATTAGCAGTGGCGGACAGAGGGGGGACAAGGGGGCTGTTGCCCCCAAAATTTTCCAAAATTATTTTTTCCCCCCCAAAAGTTTTTTAAATTATTTTTTTATAGCTAAAATAGGGGAATTTTTTTACAATTGCCCCCCAAAACTTTGATAAAAACTTCAAATAGTTGTGTTTTGAATTGGCCCCCAATTTTTTTTTTTTTTTCTCATAGTTTAAATATATGAACTCCCGTTTTTTCGCCCCAAAGCCTAATCTGCGTCCGCCATCGCTTATTAGACAATTACAGTTGGTTTCTAAAATTACATACTTGCCCTTAAAAAGAAGGCGAGAGTTGTCTTTAAGGCAAGATTCACCTGTTTTTTAGACCTAATCCAAACGAAATGTAACTCAAATTATATCCACATATAGTGCGCACTATACATGATAAATAAACAACTACATGTACGAATTCCCATACTATAAAATATAATTACCTCTCCCCTGTATTGCGACTATTAAAGTAACTTTACACAGGAGTAGAACCAGGGGGGCTCCCTGGCCCCCGGCGCATCCTAATTTATTTGTCCCTTTTTCTATAGGTAAAATATAAATAAAAGTTATATATATATTATTTAAAGGAGAAAAATAGTTGAATTAGGAGGAAAAAAATTGGGCTAAAGGTTACCGAACCGGCTGGCTACGCATCACATTATTAAATGTAAGAGACATAATTAGTCGAATAGATCAACTGAACCTTAAGTTAATAATTTCGTTTAAATTTGGTGAATTCTGTTTTGTTAGAGAACAGAACATGATTCTATCAGACATGTGAGTTCTCACTCTGATCTTTGATTGGCATCAACAATTGCGGCTCATGATACTTTAGGTTAAAATTTTCCCACTCTTGACAATTTCAAAGTCGTGTGGGTTGGTTTGGTTATTGCTTATGTGTTATGTTTTATAACGACATACATATTTAATTTATGTTTTGTAAGTTAATGTATTCAAGGTGGTTAGATTTTAGCTATCATGACTCTGTTTAATTGTTTCCACTGTCTCCTCCTTTTTAGACGTGTTTTGTATAGTAATCCACATTTTTTTTCTATTCATTTGGATGAACATTACAAAGGGATAGTTAAAGATTTCTAGAAAGTAATGATTGAGTTTTGTCTAATATTTTGATATTTCAATTCAACAATAAATGTCGTGTATAAATATATATTCTCGTACTGCATTATTTAATTGATGTTTTAACACTATGATATTTATTTAATTACATTTTTAATACGTGTTTTATTTTTTTACATTGATTTTTATCAAGCAAATAAGCATTTTGCAGAAATAAGTGTTATACTTGTATTATTACGTCGGATTACGCATGTTTAAATTAGTACTTAGTAGGAATTTATGGCTTTCTGTAGAAATTTCAAAAGCAGAATGAGATCACGCCAAAAATAAAATTGAAAAATATAAAGTAACATGTCAAATTCTGAGACCCATCTAATGAATCTTGTGTGCTGACCATGGACTTTGAAGTTTGACCTTTTCATTGTTCTCTTTCCTTAATTTTTTCAATTGAGAGGAGTTTAATATTTTTTTCCGTAGAAAACCTGAGAATTGGAGTGATCTCGAGTTGAACTTCAAACTTCTGATCTAGGTTTGATAGTCTTAATTAACAATTGGATCACTATTCGATTCTCTTTGAGGGAAGTTCAGTTAATACTGAAAACTATGGATGCGATTGGATATGAATGAGTTTTTATTTTCGTTCCGCTGGAGAATTTTTTTGACCAAACATGCGATTGTTTATGAAAATTTTCAGAAAATATATTATTCTCTCACTTTCACTTTTTCTCATTTTTTCTTTCACCAATCACAACTACACATTTTTTCACAAGAAAAAAAATTAATCATTATTACACAGTATTATTTTTCTTCGTTTTTCAATTTAGGTGTTTATTGTCTTCTTTTACGGTATATGGGAGTTCATGTTCCTTAATAAGTCCAGTTTCTTCCTTTCCCACTTGGTGGTATTCCATTTAGATGATTTCATCGTTGTGGCACTTGATTCTCACATTCGTACTATAGGCATTTTATGCAAAAGATTCAAATGGCCACACGTTATCATAAGATAAATGATAGAAGCAGAAACGTGATTTGTCGAGTGCTTTTGCGATTTTCTAATTCTACTGGATCAATTAGATTTGTATAGTTTCAGACATTTCTTTGTTTCTGTATATGTTTATGATTTTGTAGCCTGTATGTATTATAATTTTGATCATTTGTGATTAATAGTAAAGTTCTTCTGCTAATGGAATTGATTGATTCTAAGAAAACAAAATCAATTAAGATGTTTTGAATTCTTTTCCATTTTCTATTTTACTTATATTTTATTCTTTGAATTTATGACATATGTTCACAAGATAAATAACATTTCAATTTCCTCATAAATATGTGCCATACATCAAACAGTGAAATATATGAATACAAACTGCAATATAAAAAGTGAAATAAAAAATTCAAAAGCCTGACAAATTCATGTCAATTCAAACATTTGGTACATTCATAAAACAATTAATAAATGATGATTGCATAAAATAGATAACCATGAATTGAAAAAAAAAATCATGTTACATAAGTAAAAACTGAAATTTTTGTCTTGATATCTTAATCCTCCATTTACTTGTGGTAGTGGATGTTTGACTCGGTAACATCTGGATATAAGTCGTGACACAAGATTTATGAATTTGCCCTTGAGTCTCTAATTAATAACCACTTGAAAAAGACAACAAGATGTCTTGATATCTTAATCTCTTTGATTTGGCTTGACATGGCACGTGTAGTTGAATATCTTTTTTGGTACTGTTGATTATTCAATTAAAATATTTTTTTATTTATCTTACATAAAATAAATTTTTATAATTTTTTTAAAAACTATATATATAATAAAAAAAAAGTTTCTGAAAGTTTCTATGATATTAAGATTGCAGAAATAAAATAAATATTTTTTGTGCTTGGGGGACTTGGAATGAGATGTGATGAGGACTGAGGATGTTGGTGATCACAACAAACAAACCCTTTTTCGTTAGTTTTAAATTGAGTCTTTTACTAACTTTGCCCAGAAAAAAATAAGATTGGAGTGGGAATTGTAGTCTTCTTGCTGAGGACATTAATCATGTACTAGTATGGGTCTAACTTTTCGTGCTTTACAAATATTATTATAATTTTGTACCAATTTATATAAATCTCAAAAGTTTGAAACTAGTCTATGGCTACCATTTGTTTGAGACGAATTTGCATAATTTTTTTTTCCATAATGTAACAATATATGTGATGTCAGTGGCGGAGTTAGACATGTAATTTTGAAGGGCTAAACTAATATAAATTAAATAGTTGATAGTAAAAATTAATATTTTAAATAAAATATACGTAGAATTAATTGAGTTTTAAGATACAATAGGAAATACTATAATTTGTTTGAGATGAATTTGTTTGTTATGTTTCATCAATCCAGTTCAAATAAACTTTAGCATGCACCCATTGCTCCTACCATGGGCACGTGCCCCCTAGGTTGTTTTTTACTATCTATTAATTATATTTTAGATCTATGTATTAGTTAGGTTAAAAACTTAGAGTGTGTCCTCATTAATGTTTTTTTTTATGTAGTTTATAGTTTTATCTGATAAGAGCAAAATATGGTCTGGGCCGACCTGACAAGTCTATGACATTGGGCCGACCTGATGAGGCCTGACATTGGACTGATCTGATGGGGCCTATGACATTAGGCCGACCTGAAGGAGGCCCATAGTCTTGGGCTGATCTGTTAAACATTAAATATTGGGCTGATCTGTGAAGGCTTGCAGCATGAGATTGGTCTAAGGCTTATCATATTGGGCCGACCTGTTAAGGCCCGAGTACAAGTGGTTGTATGGATGTTTATAAGGCTGACCTGTGTAAGGTCAGCTGTGTTAAGCCGACCTGTTGTTGACCCATTGTAGTCTAACATGACTTCGGAGGAAGAGGTCGGCTCGGCCCAAGAGATGTATGAGGCACTGAGGATGCCTTGGAGATTTAAGGGGGTTTCGCACCAATACAATGGGCCGACGTGTTCTGAAACAGGTCGGAACTATGACTCTGACACCGAATCGTAACGGAATCCCAGATTTTACGGAAACCCTAATCCTAGCTAAGGTATAAAAGGCCCAAGCCCAGGTTCATTCTAACCTAATCTCATTTTTTTACTGTTACATTGCTTTTTTCTCTCTCTCTAGCCTTTACTTCCTTTCCAAGACACCGACTTAAGCATCGGAGAGGGTACGCCGGAGCCCCCCTCCGGCCCCCCTTGTGCAGGTTTCACGGAGGACTTCGTCTTGGAAGGTGATCGGCGAGGAGATGTCGTTTTTGGGAGCAACCACTATCTATTATGTATTCCCTTATAAATAATTTATGTATATGTCACTATGACGATTCTCAACATAGTAACTTTGTTTATTCTTTAACCCTAATCTCCTATCTGTTTATCCATGTTTACTATCTTGTCTTTGCTATTAAAGAACTCCGGTATAATTTGCATCATTTCAAAATTGCAAGTGAATAATTTATTGTACTATGTATACTTAATTTTATAAATTGGATTTATGCTACATTAAATATATACATGTGCAGAGCTGCTTTGATTCAATGTGGAGTGCTCTATTTTAACAGAAAAGAAACACTGGCAAGATTTTATTAAAAAAGGATCAACCTCAACCCTGAGGGCCCTACTGCCTTGTCCTAGAGCTTCGTGGAGGATATGAAACGTGGGTTATATCTCAACTAGTCAGGGTCGTTGGGCTGCCAAAGACTGAGTCACCACACAAGAAGTTCTCCTCCACCCTGTAAATCGTTACCAGAGAGATTCGAACAACCACACTATGGGTGCCCGCAACAGGGGTAATTGGCAACCGACACCCTTAAAATACACCTAATTTGTACTGTGCACCCTAAAATTGGATTTTTGGCATTTTGCACCATTAAATTAGGTCTTTCTTTGCACTATGCACCCTAAAGCAATTTTGAGTCCAATTTTCAGATTTTAGGATTTTGGCAAGGGTATTTTGGTCATGTCAACAATAAACTATATCTTCTTCGTACCGATTTGGCAAGGGTGTTTTTATATTTAAAAATTAAATTTCGAAAAAAAAATTAGATTGTAGGCACCAGTCAAACTGGCGAATGTTCCTATTATTTGCGTACCGATTTCGCGTACTTATGTTGTAATAGCATGTTGTATCTTATTTCAGTATTTTAATATGCAATTCTCTGGCAGTTTTTTTAATTATATGGTGTAATTTTTTTTATGTAATCGTGTTTCGATTGAGTAATATTTCGTTTCAGTAATATCCGGAAATTGTGTTTTTATATTTAAAAATTAAATTTCAAAAAATAAAAAAATAAAAAATTCAGGTTGTAGGCGCTGGTCAAACCGGCGCCTACATGGCAGTCAACAGACGCCTCTCATACAGGCGCCTGCTTAGTAGACGCCCTTTCTAAGGACGCCTACACTTTTAGAAACTCCCAATCCACCGTAGAAACCAAAAAAAAAATAACCCGTTATAAATTATCTCCAACTATATCTCTACTATACCCTTTTTTTTTTCTTTATTCCAAATCTGGCAAGCTTCTTTTTGTTTACTTTATTAGAAGTTTATTTTATTCCATCCTACAAGCAACTCTATGAATTCCAAGAGAAAGGAGAAATTAAAATATTTTCCTTTAGACTTTTCTTTTTCTTTTGCCAAGAGATTTTCCTTTGGACTGAGTCAAACACCTTTTTAATATAAGTCCAATTTAAGTAACAGATAATATAATTCAGTAAAATAAACTGTCTCTATTAGAAAGGAAAAGGAAACAAAAAAAATAAAAATGGCTAGTCAGCTTCTATTAAGACCGAGGCCGAGAATCCTGGTCCAAGAATAACCAAGTCAAACAATCTCAATTAAGGTTTTATTTTAAAAATTGTCATTTTTTATTTTGAATTCAGCCGGGGAGATTTAAGAGAAGATACACACTCGTATGAGATCAAATTTGGGTTAATTACTCTAATATCACAGATGTTTCTAGTCTACCACTTAAACACAAAATTGATACATAATTTAATTTTGAATCATTAATTATATTTAATTATTTTTTTAATATATTATGTTGATAATAAAAATAAACCTAGCTAAATGAATATGAACTTCAAGCTTCATTAAATTGATATATTTGAAGTTCTGAATCTTGAATCCATAATAACAACTCTATTTAGGTTGAATTTGGATTGAAAGATTTAAATTTGAAGAGAGAACCCGGGAGTGGGAGTACTAAGATTTAAAATGACTCTTTATAAGATAATTTTGAATCCATCCCAATAACTCAAAATATATTTAAAATTAGAGACAAATGTTGCATTTAGATACCAAAATTTCTCATTTTGGTGTCGCTAGGAAAAAAATTTAACTCAAATTGTGATTGACTACCAAATTTTTTAAAAAATACACTATTCACTCATTCTTACTTTTTTCTCCATTTTTTCTTCCACCAATAAATTTTACCCATTTCCAAAAAATAAATAAATTATTATTACACGTATTCCCATAAATTTTACTATTCATCCACTCATATATTTTTAACCACCAATTATATTCAATCATTATTTTACTATCTTCATATATATCTTTTTTAATCATTACATTTTCATGTCATATACATTTACATATCCAAAAAGATTTCTTATTCTCCCTAACAAAATTTTCACATTATTTTCTAGCAGATTTTTTTTTTTCCAAAATGAAAGTATATACAATCACAACCTTAAAGATTTATATTCATTGTATAATGAATAAATGAATTATTCAAACAAGCTCAATTAAAAAAATTATTACAAATTTAAGATCTTTAATTTCAAATACATCACTCTAAATGAAACTTATGGTTTGAAATAGTAGGCAGTAACTTTCCTCTCTCTAGCTTGGTCAAGATATCATGCGGGCTTCTGGAAGGCCACAGAGATTGTGATAAACGATGATTTTTTTCAAGAACAAAAAGGCAGATTAAATACTATTAATCCCTTAATGCAGGAAAGTTGAATGTACATGTAGAGATATTCAACCACAACCACAACTTATTCAATCTTCATTAAAAGACGAAAACTTTGATTTGGGACTTCTTGGAGTTTGACTATCCCAGTGATCATCTAATCAAATCCAAAATTGTAATTTTGTTTCAAATTTCCAATGTGTAGATCCCACCATATTTTGTAAAGATTACTATTTCATATGCTAATAAAAATGAAAGGATATACCATATAAGTTTTCGGCAACCATGTGATTGCTAGTCATAATTAATACTACAAAAAACTCCTTGAGTTTGGGCTACTTACCAAAAAAAAAATATTAGGGATGTTTCAAAATTAACCCAAAAATAAATTCTCAAGTTTGATTCTCTCTTAAATTTAGGAGGTAACTATAATATTTATATAAATATCAGGAGCGTTTTGAAATGTTTTGTACATATGAAGGAGGCAAATGTAAGACAGAAGACCTCAAGGTTTTTGTATATAATTTTCAAAAATCTTTGAATTTTCTTTTTTGTAATTAGTCCGAACCTCAGGTTTTTTTTTTTTTTTTTGGTAATTATCACATAATACTATTATGTGGCGAAATATTACGCTATAATTTACCTGGAGAAAACTTTTGAAATTTTTGAGGGAAAAAAGAAAGGAGGATACTGAATTACATTTTTCATTCTAATGTTCAATTTTTTTCTTTTCCTTTTTTAAATAAAACGCTGTTCATTGAGAGAAAATTTTGGAGTGTTGAGGAGTACTATGGTTCAGTGTCTCTCACGATTTCAGCATTTAAAAACTAAAATCGTGCTGACTTTAGTTAGGGGGCCAGGATTAAATATAGATGGACCCTTATCTCTGATGCTTGGTTGGCCTTATTGGGTATTTATTGGATCAAGCTCCGGCCCAATGGGTCAGATCTCATTGGGCAGATACAGCTCTAGCTCCCGGTGCAAGCCCAACTATGGTTGCCAATGTGATCAATAATAGAAATAGATTGAGTTACAGCTTACAGCAAACAAAAGTCAAAAGGTATGAATAATGAAAGAGTTTTTTTTTTCTGAGAAATTATGAAAGAGTTTTTAATTCTAGGTGTAAGTCATGTTCCTATTATTTCAATAATTGAAATGAACGATGTGAGTTTTTTGAATATTTTATTTTTTCAAAGCTATATGACCTAAGGGGGATTTTCATTAGCCAAACCGTCCTTATCTCTATTACATTACATTTTTTGCATCCAGAGCACATAATATATCATAATGTTTTTACTCCGTTTATTTGGTGATTCGATACAATAAGTTGATGACATAAGCGTAGCCATGTATGGCTAGCACTGGGCTCAAGCCCAGTGCATATTTTCAAAAACTATACTTTTAGTATTATATAGATATTTTTTCTTAGTAAAATTTTTACTTCTTAGCCCACCCCATTACTAATTCCTGGATCCGCCCCTGAATTGACATTTATACGAGATAATGTACGAGATAATGTTATTATTATACATGTAATAGTGTAACACTAGATAAAACAGAGAATGAAATAGAAGATTTGAATTGGAGCTTGAGGAACACATCAGTAGTGATAAGTAGACCTAAAATTATACTTGAGCGAAAATATGAAAATTAGAAGAACTAAGACAGGAAAAACTATTTTGTATTTTCGCTCCGCTAGTTAAATTTTTTATCCCAAAATGTGATTATATACCAGAATTTTCAGAAAAATGCTCTATTCACCCACTCTCGTTATTTCTTACATTAATCACATATACTCACTTTTTCAAAAATAACAAATAAATTTCATCATTTCTTCACAAATTTCAGTATTCACCACTCACGTAATTCTAACTACAAATCATATTCAATCATTATCGTACTATTTTTATATCACATTAGTTTTTATCATCACATTTTCATCGTATATCCAATCAAACTCTCGATTTTTTTTCTTCTTCTTTGAATTTTTCAACACTATTCTATACCAAAAAAAAACTCAAAATGAACATCCAAACGCAACCTAAATGGGCTGACACCAGCCCACGTCATCAACATGCTAAATTGGTAACTTCTCTATGTCATTTAAGTCGATATTTTTTTTTTAAATATCCTCATAAAGGAACCTATTAATTAGACTGAAGACTTCTTCAAGTTCAGAAATCAAAAATCTAAGAAACCCGGTGGGTCCCTGGAAACAACAAGTCAATACTCTTGACTTGACCAATTAAATTATAGGCCCATGACACGCACACCTCAAGACCTTTCATTTTGTATATATATATTCTCAATATTTTCTCCTTCACTTAAGGTACCTAGCCATATTCACACTTTAAAAAAATCAATAAGAAAAATTAAGGTGAAGTACCATATATTCCATATATCCTGGAAATTTAATTTAGTATTATTACAATTAACCATGGAAGTGGAAAATGTTAGCAGCAGCACAATCACTAGTGGTAATAATTATAAGGAAGGAAAAGATGATGATGTTCAGCTTCCAGGGTTTAGGTTTCATCCCACAGACGAAGAGCTTGTTGGGTTTTATCTTAAAAGGAAGGTCGAAAAGAAACCCATCAGTATCGAACTTATCAAGCAGGCTGATATCTACAAGTATGATCCGTGGGATCTTCCAAGTAAGTATGTCGTGTAATGATTCATCGATTTTATTTTTTCCTTTTAAGCTTTGGATTAAATTTTTCTGTGAAATATATAGGAAGTGTTTGCGAATTATCTAAAAAAAAGTGATTCTCAGCTTTTAGGTGGATGCTGATTGCAAAGTTGCCCACTTTCAATTTATGATGATTTTTACTTTCTTTTGTGAGAAGTATTAATTTTGGTGTTCCTTTTATATGTGATTAATTTTGTCCAGTATTAATATGATCATTATTGTGTCACAAGTAAGAAAAATCAGGGAGATGAAAATTAAGACAGAAAACCCTGATATATACAACTAGCTAGATATATATAGAATTGTCTTGATTGGTTTTATGATATCGATCAATATTTATTCAGATTATGCATTAACTTGTTATAAATGAAATATATTTAACCAATATTGCATACTTGCATGAAAGTGTGTGACTCTGAATAAATCATTTTCCTTAACCAGAAAAGCAAGGGACAATTAAACTTTTTTCTTAATTATTTGTCGACTCCTTTGACTTTTTGTTTGGTAATCCCTTCAACCTTATATATTTCGAGCGACAAAAGTATGAAAACTAATTTAACAACAAACAATAATTGTGTACCGTGATTACCACGAGCTTGAAGATCAGGTGTTATCATTCACCCTTTATAAGGATATTCACTAATGTTGAAACCTGTATTTTTCAGTTTCTTTGAAATTACCTCATATTCTAAAAAAATGGGAAAATTTATTTAAAATGAAAAAGAAAAGTGAAGGATTTATTCATTCTTGTTTTAAACAGGTCTTAATTTCTACATATATCTTTCTAATAATATTACGATTTGAACTCTTTTTCTGCAATTTCAATTTCAGAATCGGGTAACGTAGGGGACAAAGAGTGGTACTTTTTCTGCAAAAGAGGAAGAAAATACAGGAACAGTATAAGACCCAATAGAGTAACAGGTTCGGGTTTCTGGAAAGCAACCGGTATTGACAAACCCATATACTCTTCCGAAGGAAAAGGCCGTGACTGCATTGGCCTAAAGAAATCCCTGGTTTACTATCGGGGATGCGCCGGAAAAGGCACCAAGACCGACTGGATGATGCACGAGTTTCGCCTCCCGGCCGGCCACGACAAAAGCACCAAACACATTGATGCTACTAAAACCGTTGCTCAGGAAGCTGTAAGTACCAAATTAGTTATACGAATTAATCCAATTTTGTCAACGGCCTTTTCATCTATTGTCATAATCATAGTTGTTTATGTGGAAAATGTGACTATAGGATTTATTATTTATTCAAGGGATAATTACAAAAACACCCCTGAGGTTTGGGTTAATTACAAAAAAATCCAGACATGTTTCAAAATTACAAAAAACCCCTTCAGGTTTCTTTTTGTTTTAATTTTAGGTTGGTAAATGTAATTTTCTTGTAAATGTCAGGGGTTTTTTTGAAATGTTTTCGAAAATCACCGGAAAAATGTATAATGGAATCAAACCTCAATGAGTTTATTGTAATTTTAAAAGAACTCTGGGTTTTTTGATAATTAGCCCAAACCTCAGGGGTGTTTTTGTAATTATCCCTTTATTTAATACTTTTGTTTTTTACAGAATTCTTTTGATTTCTCTATATATTTCTGTCTGTGATCGAATATCGAAAGATGATTCTTATCAACAAAATTCACCACATTTATATAGCGTTGCTATATTTAGGTCATGTTTCAGCCAATCATTAAAATAAAAATAATTTTTATGTCCACATTAAATTAAGGTCCGCGAAAATAATTTCACTGGTCCTGAACTATTATGAAATTGAATGTTCTAAGTAGCCACCTTTAGATTTAGTCCAATACTTTTTAAAAATTTGGACATTTAGTCCTATTTATACTAACTTGTAATTTTATTAGATATTGCTTATCATGACTGGTCAAGTGCAAATATTTCGAAAACATTGGGGATTTTAGTGATTAATTGCTGCAAAAATTGACATCAAAATGTTAAAATTCCAAATTTTATGTGCCAATTTTTGCGTCAAAACACCAGAATCATTAAAATTCTTGGTCACATTAGCACTCATAGATCCTAGTTAGTAGTTACAGTAAAATTACACAAATCCTACCAAAATTAGACTAGATGTCCAAATTTTTGAAAGATATTGTCCAAATTGACTTATAAAAAGACTAATTTTCCAAGTAGTCCAAGTTGCAGGGCGGAAAACTATTTTCCCGACAAGGTCCATACGCTAATAGATAGATTAAAGCCCAATTACTTTACCCTTAGTTATATGATATAGTTAGAAAAACATAATTATTTCACATATAAGCGAGACAGAAACTTTTATTAATTCATGCATGTTGAAAATTTACAGGAAGTTTGGACACTTTGCCGAATACTCAAGAGGGACATTTCTTACAGAAAGTGTTTGCCAGATTGGCGAGAAGTTGCTGCAAAGAGAAGCATGTTAATCAATCCAACATCTGATGCCAGCTCCAAAACATGCAGCATGGACGATTCTTCTGATCATTATCATCACAACAGGCAAATTAGCAGCTACATTAGTTTCAATGCACCGATTATCAACCAAACCGAGAAAAAAACATATTCTGGCTATAATAATGAAACCAATAATATTGCAGCAAATCAACATTTTCTTGGCCATAATTTCATCTCATCATCAGTAGTATCTCAACCTGCTGTTTCATCAAGTACATTTTCGAGCGAGATTTGCAGTGACATTAATGAGTTGTTGAGGAATGCTGATTGGGAGGATCTTCGGTCCATGGTGGACTGTACTGCAGCGGATCATAATCCCTTCTATTTGTGAACGTACAATCATGTGATATGTTGTATGAATTTTGGTATCAGGCTTGGTAATTAATTAAACTGGAATAACATGTGGAGACTGGAGAATATTTGATTTTCGTATATGTGTATAGCTTTTTATTTTTTAATAAGTTGGGAGTATACTGGTTGGAGGGCAGAGGATGAATTTCAATGAATTGAAAGATACGGGTTTCGAACCTCGGTCAACACCCTTATAAAGTGTGACGGTACCACTTGAACTACATGCTCGTGGTCGTATATGTGTATAGTTGTTAGGCCATATTCCACACTGCGTTTTGTTTAGCAATTTTGCTGAGATTGATCAGACTAGGTTTATTTATCATACTATATGACTATATATTTGCTTGAAGGATCTATGTTATTGGCTTCAAGATCCATTGCTGGCCACTGATCTTCTAGAATTTTTGATTTCATTTGTTGCAACTTTATTTACTAATATTTTCACCATATATTGGGGAAAATTAATTTTAACTTTATATATGAGGAATTATTAAGTGGATCCTTCATTGGAGTTTTTGGCCCCTTTATATGGGAGGTTTTAAGTTTTTTGTTTATCGAATGAATTGTTCCCGTAGTAGATTTTTTTTCTGCAAAAGATTCAGATAACCCATCATAGGAAGCTTAGTGACAAATGCGTGATTTTCTGGTTCTTCTTTTTTTGCTAAATTCTGAATGAAATTGCTAGATTTTAAAACAAAAAAAATTACTAAAATTAAATTAGTAGTGTTTTTTCCAAAAACAAAAAAAAAAGGAAAAAGAGAGAAAAAAGAATGATTTATACGAGGACTCAATTAGTATTCAACTATTCATATTTGAATGGATTCTAATTCAAATATTCAATTGGATTGAGATTATCAGGTTTCCATCCAAATCCAAATGGATTGGAAAAATTAATTAATGCATAATTAAATAGACTTCTCTTAGTGTTTTCTCCAAATATTGTTAAAATTCTCAGTCATAATTCACCATGGGGGAGTTGATACCGATAATTAATTAATTGCTTATAATTAAACAAGGTATTATTAATCTTTCCCTAAAAAGAACATGATATTAATCTGACAATAACATATTAATCGTACATGAAATCGAATTCGGGAACTCCTCTGCCATCAGACTGGTTTCATAATTAGTAAAAGCCAAAGGCATATAACAAAAAAATATAATCATATGAATAAAGCAATATTTATACGGATTATTTTTATTTATTATCAATTAACAGAAGAAGATTGTCTAAATATTTAACACTCAATCATCAACTTCTGGAATATCTTCAAAAAAATTACACATCATAGCACTATCTAGTTTTATTGCATCAAAATTAGGAATAGGGCCTGCAATAATATATTCACAAAGCGGCCTAGAAAACGGGTAATCAAGTGGATCAGGAGATGAATCCGATTCGTTTTCTCCTCCAACTTCTTTCGTGTTCGTGTTAGAGCTTATCGGCATGTCTAAACTTTGAGCCCTAGGAAGTTGATTTATGTGGACAACACTCGTTCTTCGTTTTCTAGGAATCGGGTGATCAATTAAGTCAATTAAGTCATCGCGCTCCGAAGATTTACGAGGTCTTCCTGGCCTGCGACGGATAACATTAGCTTTAGGGTATTGGGGAGGTCTCCCTCGACTTCGATGAAGTGACATTATTCGATTGTCAAAGGCAATTGACTTTAATCGTGAGATTTACTTATGATGAGAGACTGTTTTTTTGGTTGTTATTGAATGGCAAAGAAATATATAATGGTCTTGTGGCTTATATATATCAAAGAGAGTTAATATCCAACTAGGAAAAGAGATTGTATCAAAATAAAGTTGCCTAGTTTGGGTTACTTAATAAGGAAATTGGACAGTTCTAATCTATTAGGAATTTAGGATTATGTTCTCGAGTACCTTAAGAGCTGCAACGTCGGGTCAGGCGTTCCCACAGTGCGTGTTTACCAGGGGCAGTCCCCCAAATTTTTTTTATCCCGTTTTTTCTAACGATTAAAAAAAATTATATTTTTTCTAAACAAAAAAAACAATTGGACTAAGGGAAAAATGTTTTGGGCCAAGGATAATCGAGCCGACTCATTATGTCCCTAGTGTTTACATTGTTAGGCAGAGTATAATTTGTTCAATTTTTTTTTTAGCATATATAGTTATTCAACAAGTCCTATAAAATGTAAAGTAGGATTTTTGCAATCTTATTTATTTAAGGAAGTAGAGACCAAAATGTTCTCGCCTTTTCAATAATTTTTTTATTAATATGTTTTGAATTTTAGGCCACGATAAAATATTACCCACTCATAAAACTACTGATAGCAAACTGCAAGTTTGGGTCGATTTCGATCCATCCCTCCAAAAATTTCAAGGACCTGTGCGAACCACCCAGTTTATAGCTTAAACCTGTTTTCATAATTGTAAAAAAAAATATATATATATATATAATTTTTAATTTTGTTTTTTATAAAGTTAACAACCAGAAATGTTTTCAAGTATATTTATAAATGTAAAATTATATAAATACAATAAATATTAAAATAAATAATGCCCCAAAAAAATGGAACAGAGCAACTTTTGGGTGAGACGGGCTTATAAATATAAAACCCCAATCGACCCCAAACCCATTATAACTATAATAATCGGCCCAAACGGGATGGGCTTGAAACGGGCTTGGTTGCCATCCTTATCCATACTTGCAACTGTTTGAAAATTTCAATAGAAAAAATGTGAAAGCAACTGAGTCTGTTCTTTTATTTAGAAAGCGGGAAAGTGCATTTCAAGCGTAACGACTTCTCCTTTGTCAAATCTTCTCCAATATCTCTAAAATAATTTGCCTCCAAACTTCTCCATCACGTCAAACTCAAATTTTGAGCACCAAAAGTAGGAGATATGGCAGTTCTTTGAACATGGATCACAAAAATAATCGAACTCCACAAGATTGGTGTTCGTTTAATTCTCACCATGAGTTTAGTTCTTAGTTTTTTCATTTAATCGTTACTATTAATAATTTCATATAGACACACTATGTTTCATCAGAACTAGATCCTCCATGCTCAATCACATCATGTGATACGGCCCACCTTGGGCCGAGCATGTGGCATGTTAAATTCGAGGGAATTTGGTATCATCCACATATGAAGGGTACCTAATATCATCCCAAAATCAATTGGTGAAAGGAAAAATAGCTCACTTGCCTTATAAAGTTGACTCATTTCCCTTAATTAATCAAAGTGGGACAACTCACGAGTGATATCTCAATATCTCCTCTCCCATGACTCATGAGACTGTTTTCATAACTAGTAAAAGCAAAAGGTAATAAAAAAAGATAATCATATTAATAAAGCAATATACGGATTTATTTATTTATTTTTTTCTTTTGCTTTTATAAATCAATACAACTCAAAGTCATACTATCGTGCAGTACCGTTTCTATGTTTTAAAGGGCTTACTGCAAAATGAAAAGGGCCCTTTGTGTTCATATAAAATACTTTAAAAAAAATGAATTAATCAAGGTTGAAAATTCAATGTAATATATTAGATGCAAATCCAAAAGCTTTGGCCTTGTTTGTTTATGTTTCCAATGCCCCATTTCCAATTTCTAACTATTCATAGAAATGGAATCATGTTCGTTTCTAAAATTTCCAATGGAAATCATCATTTCCACTTTTCACTTTTCACATAAAACATCATCTCAAACCTACAATTTCAATACTCAACCCTATACACTACCCTACATCACTTATCAATCACTATTCTTATTTTTTAATCCAATTATATATGTGGGACCCTCCATTACCAACTTTATCTACTTAAAATACTACTATATATATCTAATGGGACCCACTAGCCTACAATCTTACAAATATAATATTATATATTCAATTAAAATATTCAACCACTATCAACTTTTTAAATTATTATATACATAAAATACTATTTCAAAACTACTTAACCAAACATAATCTCATTTCCAAACCTACATAAAACTCATTCTCATTCACTCATCCAAACATAATTCCAGTTTTCACACGAAAACCAATAAATTCTGAAAATTCATTTTCCAACACTAGAAACTAGAAATAACCCATGGAAACATAACCATACAAGGCCTTTGGCCTTGTTTGTTTATGTTTCCAAGGCCACATTTCCAATTTCCAACTATTCATAGAAATGGAATCATGTTTGTTTCTAAAATTTCCAATGGAAATCATTATTTCCACTTTCCAATTTTCACATAAAACATCATCTCAAACCTACAATTTCAATTCTCAACCCTATACACTATCATACATCACTTATCAATCACTATTCTTATTTTTTAACTCAATTATATATGTGGGACCCTCCATTACCAACTTTATCTACTTAAAATACTACTATATATATCTAATGGGACCCACTAGCCTACAATCTTACAAATATAATATTATATATTCAATTAAAATATTCAACCACTATCAATTTTTCAAATTATTATATACATAAAATACTATTTCAAAACTACTTAACCAAACATAATCTCATTTCCAAACCTACATAAAACTCATTCTCATCCACTCATCCAAACATAATTCCAGTTTTCACACGAAAACCAATAAATTCTGAAAATTCATTTTCCAACACTAGAAACTAGAAATGGTCCATGGAAACATAACCATACAAGGCCTTTGTATTTATTATGTTCTACCGAACACAATTTGGCTTTCCTTTCGAGGTAGTAGACAGGCCAAAAGGCTAATTTTTTTGGTACAAGAAACCTTTTCCCTTTTTTTTCTTTTTTTGACTTCTAATATATTTGATGGCAAAATTGATTTTTTCGTCCTTTAAGTAGACATTCTCAGAGATTTAGTCCTTTTCTTTTTGTTGGACTTTGGTTTTGATCCTTTAAATGGAAAAAAAATCAGAGATTTGATCCTATTACCAACAACAACATGTAAACTTTACCTGCTAGCTGACATGGAATTTAATTTGAAAAAAACAATATTTTTTAAGTTGAGTTGGCAATTAGGGTCAAATAGGCCAAATCATCATTAGCATTAAGAGCATGTGTCACATTATAAGGGTACGTTTGTTTTACATCCCCCAATCACCCATTTCTCCCAATCACTTCCCTCAATCACCAACCAAACATACATTCGTTTGCGATGCATTTCTCTACTAATACACACATTTCCCAATACATCACATCAAACCCCCTTCCCCAATCACTTCCCGAAACTCCCCAATCACTCCCAATCACTAAACAAACATACCCTAAGTGTTTCTACTTTTTTCTTCCTATCATTTCATGTTTATATTATGTATTTAAATTATGTTTTAATTTTAATAACATTTTGAAAAATTAGCTTAAAACAAAAACAATGTTGATAAAATTTAAAATATTATAATTTGATAAAACAAATTAAAATTCAATAATAAAAATAGATTTTAGTTTAACTTCTTATTTTAAAAATACAATTAATTAAAAAATTAAATAGTGGAAAATACATAATTCAACTATAAATAAAATAAAAATAATTTACAATAAAATAATTTCATAAATTGTATTCTCACGATTTTTATATTTAATTTTCAAATTATTATGTTCTTATTTCATTATGAAAATAATGAAATAAAATTAACTAATTAGACATCAGTTTGGGAGTAAAATTCAACAATAATTATTTTACAAAATAAATGAAAAATAATACACATTTTTGTTTCCTCTTCCTTTTTTTTTTTCATTTTCCTTCTATTCGTTTTTACCTTCTTCAACGATCAACCACAAATCGTCACCATCACCTCCTCGCCCTCTCCATCGTACCACCAAATACCAAGTGCGGTAAAAATACCCAACATCCATCGCACTGACATCGCTCTCTTCCTCGCACCACCTCGTCCTTCCATTTCACTACCAAAGCTTGATCTATTTCTTGTCAAGGGAAATAGGAATAGTTGAAATTTGGCGGCAATAAAAATCGGGGTAGAAAACAGGTGAGGTGATCGTGAAAAACGAGCCAAAATAAGGAAGCCTTTTGCAAGATTCAAGCCAAAATGAAAAGGGAGAAATATCAGACAAAAGGAAAAAGGAATATAGAAAAGAAAACGAAAAATAAAAAATAGGTACAAGTTAGACAATTTTTCTTCCAAGTCTAGTCCACATAAGCTGCCATCTCAACAAATTTTCCTCTAAAATAATTATTTTTTTTTCAAATCAAATCCAGGTCAGCTAGCAGGTGAAACTTACCTGCTATAGTAGGTAATAGGACCAAATCACTAATTTTTTTTCATTTAAAGGACCAAATTCAAAGTCTAACAAAAAAAAGAACTAAATCTCCGAGAGTGTCTACTAGGTCTAATTATGCATCAAAATTCAGAACCAGCACGCAAGTATTGTTACAACTTATATGATTCATATAAATATTCCATGTTACAAATGAAAGAAAATGAAACCTATGAAATTAAAGAATAAATATAGATAAGATTATTGTTAATGGTGGAAATCAAACAACTAAATCTGAATATATCTTAAAATTTGAGAAGAAATTGAGGAATAATCATAAGCAAAATAGACTAACATTGAGAAGATAATGCAACACTAAGCAAAATAAAATAAATATTGATACAATTCATATTAATAATGAAATAGAATAACTTAAGATAAATAATTCTTACCAAAAAATATTTGCTTGAGATTTTTACAATATTGGTTGATAATTTAATATATCATCTTTTTTTTTTTACAACACAACTCTATTTTCCGTTTTATTTGACAATACCACTCGATTTTTTATTTATTTATAATGCTAAAAATTTGGTAGGAGAAAGATACATGCTAAAAAGCTAAACCTAGAGCGGAGAGTTGAACTCGCGACCTTTGTCTTCAAAAGAAGATGTCCAAACAGCTTATTATTTGTAGTGTACAGTTTTATTTTACATAATCAATATATTTTAAACCATTAAAAAATATAAAGAAATCGGGAAGCGAAGGCCCTTGCTGGAATGGGCTCTGTGTGGTGCCACCGCTTTGACCGCCCCAGAGACGACTCTGATTGACACTTGCTCACCACACCATACGAGAATACATTTCAAGAAAGAATGTGTAAGTAGAGTGTGTGAAGTCTCAAGATCAAATTGTGAACATCTTTACTAAACCACTTAAGCGTAAAGACTTCATCATACTTACAAGTTTTCACGCAATGACAAATCAAGTTTGAGAGGAGGTATTGAAAATTAACTTTATTTTGGCCCAAATAATATTGGACTTGGAAGAATATTTTTGCATTAAATGATAAAATAAGAGTCCAAACTCAAAAGTGTAAGTTCTAGAATTTCTCTAGAAATGTCAAAATATGTTAGATATTATTTGAAGAAAAACTTGAAAAACTTCTTCTGAGTTAGATATTTTGGGCTCTAGAAATGTCTTAGTAAAATATGTTAGATATTATTTGAAGAAAAGTTTGTAAAAATTCTAGCGAGCTAGATATTTTGGGGGATAATTATAGTATATGAATTATAGCCATTAGATTGAATACATTGAATAAATCCTAGCCATATATTAGAAAGTTATAAATATGCGAGGTCTTGCTCATTTTCTACCTAAGTAAAGCTCAACAACTTCCAACTTCTAACTGCCATTCCAACTCCAGCTTCCAACTCCCATTCCAACTTCCATTATAAGCAGAAGATCATAGTGCAACATTTAATGTATACATTTTATAACAGACACCGCCTTGACCGTTCTAAGGTCGACTCTGCTGTCGCGTCACCATGCAACTAAAACATTAGTTACTACATGAACGAATTCTAATTAATTCAAATAAAAAAATTAATTAACAAAAGAAGAATGTCCAAGTATTTAACACTTAATCAACAGCTTCTGGAAAACTTCTGGAATATCTTAAAAAAAAATTACATATCATACTACTATCTAGTTTTATTTCATCAAAATCAGGAATAGGGCCTGCAATAACATATTCACAAAGCGGTCGAGAAAACGGGCAATCAAGTGGAGGAGATGAATCAGTTTCGTTTTCTCCTCCTACTTCTTTTAGGTTCCTCTTACGGCATCGACATTTCTAAACTTTGAGCCCTGGAAAGGGACTCAAGTGATTTACGTGAGCAACGCTCGTTCTTCGTTTTCTAGGAATCGGAGATCAATTAAGTCATCCCTCTCCAAAGATTTATGAAGTCTTCCAAGACCACGATGAACAACTTTATTATTAGCGTAATGGGGTGGTCTCCCTCGACTTCGATGAAGCGGATTTACTTATAATGACATAAATAATATATATATATATATATATATATATATCAAAATAAAGTTCCCTATTGTTGTGTTACTTAATATGGAAGTTGGGTAGTTCTAATGGATTATGTAAAGTAAGATTTTTACAATCTTATTTATTTATGGAAGTGGAGACCAAAATTTTCTCTCCTTTTCAATAATTTTTTGATTAATATTATGTGAATATTAGGTCATGATAAATATTACCCACGAGTAAAACTAGTGATAGCAAAATGCAAGTTTGGGCCGAATTTCGATCCATCCCTCCAAAAAAATTGAGGACCTGTGAAGTGTGAACCACTCGGTTTAGAGCCTAAACATATTTTATAATTGTACAAAAATTAAAAAATATATAATTTTTTATTTTATTTTTTATAAAGTTAACACTCAGAAAATTTTTTCAAATGTATTTACAAATATAAAATTATATAAATACAATAAATATTAAAATAAAAAGTAAAATAATGCCCAAAAGGAAATGAAACAGAGCAACTTTGGGTGGGAATGGGCTTTGAAAATATAAAACCACAATCGACCCCAAACCCATTATAACTATAATAAAAGGCCCAAACGGGATAGGCTTAAAACAGGCCGAATTGACTCGGTTGCCATCCTTATCCTGGGACCTGGGTCAAATCTTCCCCATCACCTCAAATTCAAAATTTCAGCACCAAAAGTAGGAGATATGGCGGTTCTTTGAACATGGATCACAAAAATAATCGAACTCCACAAGGTTGTTGTTCGTTTAATTCTCTCCATGATTTTTTTTTAGTTCTTAGTTTTTTTCATTTAATCATTACTATTAATAATTTCACATAGACACATTCTGTTTCTTCCGTGCATTCAATATATCTTTAGCGATTCAAAAGTTTTGCAGAAGAAATTGCTCGAATTCTCGTTGAATTTCTGGAGGTTGCCATCACTTCAGTCGTCTTCCTTAAAGGAATCTATCCAAGAGGTAAGATTAGAGACAAAAAAAAATCACTCCTGTAATTTCTTTGATTTCAGGATTTGGTAAATACGAAAATTTAAATTAAAAGGAAATTAACATGTAGGAGCTTTTGAGAGGCGTCGATACTTGAATGTGGTGGTTCATAAAGCCAGGCACCCTCAATTAAATGAATATATTCATTCTGCTGTTAATGGCCTCCTGCCTTTTATTGATAAGGTGCATTTTCTGCATAAACATGCTGTTTTTTTTTTGTTTATGGTGAGTTTTCTTAAAGGTTTTTCTATTAAATTGTTGTGCTGTTTTTCCAATTAGGGTTTGGTGGATAGAGTCGCTGTGATTTTCTTCGTTGATGATGGTGTGCCTATTGAGAGATTTGTTTTCAAGCTTAATGTGAATCAGTCTTATACTTCGAAGGTGGAACAAGCTGACTTGGAGTTCTCTCTTAGATCCTTCTTGATTAAACTGCCTGTATCAGAGCCTCTGACTAAGGTTCTTCCACGCAGTAAGTGCTGATGTATCTAGCTTTTCTAAATGCCATGAGGTTGTCTGGGAAGTGATTAAAAGGCTTAATATTAGGTAATGTTTGCAAACGCTTTAAAAAATTGATTGTCAGCTTTTGGCTTAAAAATAGTAGTTTTTTGTGTTTTCAAATGCTTTAAGCAGAATCTAGAAGGAGGGGGTTAGACTTTTACATGGAATTCATTAAACTCTCTATTTAACTTATTCAACTCTTAGCTTCTATTTGCAAAAACATTACAACTTCTGATTCTCAATTGCTTTTTGCTTCGGCTACGATAAATCATTTCGTTTAAAAGCAGAAGTTTTTGCAAACACTCCCTTAGTCTCAAGTTAGTGAAGTTATAAACAGGATGCTTCAATCAGGGTACTTAACAGCCTTTCTAACGAGACCCAAATCTATAGAATTGACGCTGAAAGAATTTCAGAAGTACTGAATATTTAAATCATGAATGCTTCAATATAGTTTCACTATCAGGTTCAGGGTCCAATCTATGATACCATCATATTGGGTGAAAATGAGCTTTTACTTAATGATGGCATTCGGCTTGAGGTCATTTAAAATTTCACTGCTGAACTTAGGGACTTTCCATGAAGACTTAAAATACTCATCACAACTGTTAGTTCCGCAACTTCGTGTACCCAAATGTAAACAGTTTATAAGTTATAACTCAAATTTTGGTGTTTGTTTCATGGGAAACATTATTCTTTATTTTCTCAAACTTTTAATGTACTTTGCCTTGTTAATTTGAATGTGTCATTGAATATCGAACCAAGTGGAAATAACAGCTTACTTTCAGTCTCTGCCTCAGCCTAGCACCAGCAAAGATGCAGAAATGTGGATAACAACAGATACAAAACAGTGGCAGCAACCGTCATTGATAATCCCGATCAAGTCCATGAGCAGCGAACCTCTAGGTTTGCAGCTGTATCTGGAACACCCGAGTCTCTCTGAGCCAAAGAATTAGGTAATGTTTTTTGGAAAGATCCATGCTTTAAAAGGGAAAGTCTTACTAGAAAGTATGCTTTAATGTTGTTTGGGGACAAAAGAATTACGTTTAGTAGAGGAAGTCTGCTAACCTTTTTTTTTTAATCAACTTGTGTGATTTATCATCACTCATCAGTAGAACAAATTATACGGATACTACAAAATATATAACTGATTTTCTAGAAAAATTATTTATTATTTAAAGAAAAATAATATATATCGATGCTCTTGAACGTATAGTGATATTTTAAAATGCTATATCAATTCCAAATCAACACAAAAACTTGTGTGAGATGGTCTTGAGACGGATCCTATATTTAAATAGAATTTCGATCCAACCCCATACTCATGAAAAAAATTCATATTTTTATGGCAAAAACTTGCGTGAGACGGTCTCACGGATCTCAATCCGTGAGACGGAGCCCTTACACAAAGTTTTAAAGGTTTTTTTTTTCAGATTTTTTATTTTTCTTAGGGTTTATATTTGTTTTTTGGGTTTATTTTTAATTGATTTGAGTTTTTAGGATTTTTAATTTTTTTTAGGGTTTATTTTTTATTTTTTGGGTTTTATTTTTGTTTTTCGGGTTTATTCTTCATGGTTCATGTTTTTAGGGTTTATTTTTGTTTTTTCATGGTTCATTATTATTTTTAAATTTATTTTCATAGTTCATGTTCTCAAGATGGAGCCTTTAGAAGGTCCGTCTCACGGATTTAGATCCGTGAGACCGTCTCACAAGAGACTTGCTCTATTTTTATATGTGCTTAGGATCCGTCTCATGAACTTAGATCCATGAGACGGTCTCACATAAGACCTCCTCATCCATCAATTGTGTGGTTAAATATTTGTCAAAAATTGATATTGTAGTCATTGGGATTTGATATTGCAACTTAGAAATACTTTACTGGAACTACAAACCACATTTTTTATGACAAAAATTATTAAATAATACAACTCCCGTAGTGATTTTAAAACTTGAAATAACATTTCCATCAATTGTGTGGTTTATATTATATGTATAAAAATCAATATTGATTTTTCAGTGATTTGCTGCTTATTATTATTAGAGTTCACTCTGGACCGAGCTCAAGTAGCCATGTTGGGCCTTGGGTATTGTTGTGTTTTGACATAAAGATGGATTCATGTGTGTACACTCAGTTTGTGCTACTCCTCAATAAAAATCTTTTAAGGCATTTAAGCCCATTGGCCAAAGTGGACTGACTCCACACCAAGTTCAGGCTCATTATCAAGAAAGCCCATAAGAACAATTGGACTGAGTCCTGCTCACTTTTTCGGGCCCATTGTCCACCCTCTTTCTGTCAAAAGACTTATTCAAAGAACGTGCTTTCTATGATTGTACCGTGTGTTTCACTGTTTCTCCCTTCTTTTTGGCCTGAATGGCCGTGAAAGAAGAAAAACAACCAACTGTAGCCAATGTAGTATCAAGTTCAACACCATTAACACACAAAGTACATATTCTTCACACATCAGACGAAAGTGCAATTATCACTATATTAAATTTGAAAATTTTAGTCGAGATTTAAATTATTTGAAAATCATATGGTATATTTATATAAATTTTATATACTATAGGAATGTGGAATAGCAAATCTGGACTCGGATGGAATATGAAAGAGAACTAGTGGAGCTAACAGTCAAAAAAAAAAAATTGAGTACAAATCATGTAAGGTGAAGGGTTGTTGGGAATCAAATTTCATATTTCTGGTCTGGCACGAGAGTCTTTAATCAATGGACTATGTTTTTCGTTCATTATCATTATCATCAACTGCACCTTATCCCACTATATGGGGTTGGTGGTGTGACGTTTATAATGTCAATTAATTGTTTTAAATTATTTAACACTACAAATTCACACAAAAAATAAAGTGGAAAAGTTTTACGCCGGATGTCCTCCTGACGCAACTTTCACATGAAGGAGAAATGAGATGAAATTCCAAACCATCATCATCATAGGTTTTACCAATTGCATAGAAAATACAATGAGACGGCAATGAATTGAGATAGTTGCTCTAATCATGTTTCATTACATGATTGATATTGTAAAATCAACATATATACCATCAACTATGTTTTTCGCTAACAGCCAAATTTCGGGCAATATGGGGTGTTTGTAATGTGTAAGTAAGAAGTTTGTTTAAAAGTGGGGGCTGTGCACGAGTAAGGTATGTCTCCAGTTACACCATATTATGATACTCATCTGACCCTCAGCAAACATCACACTAACTTGTCCAACAACTTTCAACATCACTATTTATTAAAGCAAATACATGATGACTCAAGTACTAGAGTACTACTTTCTCTCTCTCTCCATTCATTTTCCTTCATTATAAATTATAATTCCGATCAAAAAAAATATAATTATATATGTATACATTGTGTATTTAGTGAGATTTTTTATTTTTTGAGAAGGTATTTAGTGAGATTGATCAGTAAGATTGAGACCTTGAAATTTTAGAATTAATAAAAGGTATTGATTCGAGTCACATATATGTATGAGTATAGCCTCACCTACTAAAGTTCTCAAACAAGGCTACATATTACATTCCAATAAATTGATCTTTGTTTAGAATTATCTGATGTAAAATTGAGTTAAATTTTTTATCTGAATTGTTATAAAATTTGGTTCAAACTTGAATCAAACAGTTAAACGCATCAAATTTAGATTTCTTTTCAAGGTCACTAATCAATGCTAGCCTTCCTCATGAACTATCAATATTTTTATGTGGAATAAAATTATCTTCAATTTTCTTTCTTTTTTTTGGGAATCTTTCAAAATATTAACCAAACTTTGAATCTATATCTCATTATTTACTCTTAAGTCTTAACCTATTCTTGGGAGAATCTCTCCTGGTGGGGGGTGAAAAAGTTTGCAGGTCACATGTGGAATAACCACAAGTAACTTTTTAAGTTGGATAATGGCATAAAGTGGAAAAGGAATATGAAAAAACAACAAAGAAGGGAAAAATCCAATAAGTCAAGGTGCCTCTTTATTTTTGCCCTTAAAGAGGGGAAAGCACAAAAACACATGATTCAAATTTTTTTTTTCCCCTAGATATTGATAATGACAACATGCATTGAACTCCAAATCTTTCTTATTTTTTTTTTCTTTATTATGGTAATCCAAAACACTATATATTTTGTGACCCACTAACCCTTTTTTTTTTCTTTACTTTTACTTTTGAGGCTTGAGCTTTTTAGATTTTGGGTGGTGGATAAATGAAAGTAGTGGTTGATGTGGTTGGGTTGATGGAGGCAATAATAGAGTTTTCAAAAAGATTGGGAAAGGAAAGGGGTGAATGAATTCTCATTGGGGTATCCGCCCATGTCTATACTTTTAGTCTAGTCTTGTAGCTCAAGATTTTCAATCTATCTTTCAATATCCATCATTGAAATTGGATTGCAAGTATTGCAATTTCTCATCATCAATTAAATCCCCCTTTTTTTTTTTAAGGTAAGTGGAGCATATTGAGTCTTGAGTTTTTTGAATACATATATAAGGACATTCATGATATATTCATTCATGTCTGAAACAAAATTATGTAAGTTTTTTGCCTCTATGCTAGAATATGACATTGTAAATTTATGCATAACAGCATCAATTTGCTTTTTATAAATTTTGTATTCGTTTTCATCATGTTAAAATTGCTTTATTGTTTCTATTATAAAATTAATATCAATTAATTGTTGTCAAGTATTAATGCATTTGAGGTATTCGAGTGTTAGGATGGCAACAGGGCGGCGTTTGCCAAAATCCGAGACTTGCCCCCAAAGTTTTAGAGGAACCCCAACCCTACCTACGTACCCCAGACTAGCGTATCCAAGTTAGACCCGTTACACCCACTAAATAAATATAAAATTATTATGAAAAATGTTTTTTTATTATAAAAACATTAATATTCTTATTGTTTTATTTTTTTTACCTAAATACATATATATTACAATAAAATAAAACAATAAATCAAGATAAAGTGGGTTTGAAACCAAAACAAGACCCATCCAGACCCGTTTATGGCTTAAAAACCAGCCCAAACAAGGTGGTTTCGTCATTTCGGGTATGGATTGACCTGTCCCATTGTCATTTAATAATTTGAAACTTAGCATGCCTGCCTCCAAAAAGTTTGTAATCGTATTGTGTTATTGATCTAATGTATACTTAATTAAAAAAATTAATTTATTAATAAAGTGTGTTGAATAAGATTTGGGCTCAATTAATATTGTAGAGGGACCAAATGGTATATATCTATCATCATAGAGTGGACAAAGTAAATCTATCATTTTTACTTGGACTATATTCTGTACCCACCCAACCTAAAAACAAAGCTGTAAAGTGAATTTAAGAATATAACCCCCACATGCTCAAAAAAAAAAAGAATATAACCCCCACACCCCCATTATTATTTTCTGGTTTTATGTGTATAGGTTTTAGGATGCCAAAGCTAAACTGAGAAGAACAAGGGCCTGGTTGCAGGTCCACTCTGAAATTTATTTACCTTATGACCCCGTGTCTGTACGGCAAGACCCATTTGGCACAATAATGTTAAACCCCATTATTGTACTAAAACAATTGATGGGCGTACCCATGTGGATTTATGATTTTAAGGATCTATAATTTATAATGGACCATAATTTATAGCAAGTTAGTTTATTTGTGTTTGGACACTAGCTCAGGGCCTGCTCTATTTGTCTCCTTAATTGCAGCTAATTTGTCTGAAATGCAACGTTAGAAAACAGGATTAAGGAAAGTTATTTTAAAAGCATGATCATTTTAATTGGCAATGTAAAATAGTTGGATCCTTAATTTTTTTTATAATCGAGATTTCATGTTCTCACATGACTAAATATCGAGGAAACAACATCTCGCCCTCGGAATCGCTTTCTTCTATAAACCGCGTGAATGCACAAAGAATCGTCTCCCCAAGTGATTGCTTCATGTTGGACTCTCCTCTATCCAGCCACAGGTCCCCACCGAGTTCCAGCATCCCACACAGTAGCTTGAAGCCTCAATATTAATTGTTCCACCATTGCGCCCCGGAGGGCTTGAACTCTTCACCTCTCATGGAAAAGCTAAGGATTACCGCACTTGTAACCACATGTCGTTCAACTTCCACATTCAACTAGTAATTCAGCTAGTAATTAAATATAAGATGAAACACGGTAGGAAATGGAAATTTTACATGAATATATAATATATGGTTATTTACATATATATTGTTACATAAATGTGGGAACAATTTAGAGAAATTATGTTGTATTATGTGTTGATTGCTATGTCGATACTAATTAAAGAATAAATCATATGAATTGGACAAAAAATACATAGTTCTTATCACAATACTTATTTGTGGATCACAATAGTTTTTGTTGTTTTACAGATAACTATTATTTGCATATTGGATAATAATCAGTCACGGGTTTGTTGTTGAATTTGGTAATGAGAATTTGATAATTGGATTAGTTATTGATGATATTCTTTTCAACTCAATTAACCGGTCTAGTAGATGTTACTCTTGGAGGAATACACAGCTGTAGTATTTACTGTAGATTTGCATACAATACACTCCAACTGTGTGTGATTGTATGTGAATTTACGATATCCACAATAAATCTACCTCGATTATTCACATTGAGATTCCTCTGGCGTGAACATGCATGAATAAAACCGTTACCCTAAAATTCTGCTATTTCCCTTGTTAGCGGAGCTTTAATTATGTTAAAATAACAAACTGTAAGATGAAATTCTTGGATTTCATTTCATGTATCCAACACATTAATATAGGTAGTAAATAAAAAGGCATGCATAATCAATTACAATGAGTAAAATATTACTGCCCCAAACTAATAAAAGAAAAAGTATCAGATTTTTTTTAGAAGATAAAAAGTATCATTTTTGAAAATAGAGTTGCAACAACGATAGTGGGACATATCTACCACATGAACTATTCTTGCATCATTAATTTGTCAATTGGTTAGGTACAGTAGATGCATGTGTACAGCTATATATTTATGAACTTTGACAACTATTTAATTATTTGGAAATTATCTAAGAAGAATCGACTAATTAGTTCAGATAGCTTATTCATCCAAAAAGAAAAAAAAAGGATATCCACTTAATATTAAAAGCATTATATTAATACCATAGAGATAAATGGGTACCTAGAGACATTAATTTCAAATCCCATATGTGTTTTGAAATGGCCATGTGGACGTTTATTTGTCTATACATGGGTCATATTTCACCTCTTTAAAAAAAATGTAAAAAATTATTTGCAAATTTTTATTATTATAAAATAAAACTTTAACATATATCGTATTTTTATTTTTAAGAATAAAAACCAATCAAAATGTGAAGATAAAATTAATACCTTCTTCGCAAGCAACTCGAAAAAGAAAAAATCGTCTCGACTCTTGAGACGCGTTTACATCCTTTTCCATTTAAATTTTTGGGAAGGCTATGTCATCTATTTTTCATGTAATTTATAGTTTAGTTTGATTGAATTCAAATTAATCAATGAATGAATTATATATATCAATTCAAAAAAAGTGATGCAGTGCTACTTGCCATGTATTTAATTGGATTTGACCATGCTAAATTTTGATAAAATTAAAATTAGTTGAACCAAACACAAGCTGAGTCCAATTAGATTTAATTTTATTCACATAGGAGTTTAGTTTGAGTATAACTTCAAATATTACAAAACAACGAAAAGCATTCAAATTTGATTTTGTGCTTAGCAAACCAAGTTTAAATGAACTTTTACTAATTAATTTAGTTTATATTGAGTAGTTTTTTTTTCCATTTTTCAACTCTAACTCTAAATATAACTTAAAATAACTTAGAGTGTGTTTGGCTGAGTCGCCTGAACGTATTCGCTTTTTAAAACATATTATAAGATGTTTAAGACTTATAATAATCTTTTTAAAAGTGTCCGGTAATATTTAATTTTTTTTTAAGATCTTATAAGTTCTCAAAATAAAATATTGGAAGCTCATAAACTCTCTTTAGAAAAAATGGGGGATCACACCTTATTTTCAAAATAAAATCTTATTTTAACAATCTCATTTAACCGTAGTTACAAAATTAGAGTCACTAACATTTTATAAGCTCTTTCATCTTATTTTATCTAGATACTTCAACAGTTTATTCACAAAATTAGATATAAAAAAATGGTAATGGTACAAAATAGCCATTTAGAAAATGTAAAGATTAAAAATAGTCATGTTTTGTAGACACATCTTTTTTAGCCATTTTTGGGGTGTAAAATAACATTCATACCCTTCTAACATGTTTGTTTGATATTTGAGTTATTTATCTCTCTTTCACTTATCTCTATGTATCTTCTATTCTTTTTTTTCAATTTTTTTTAAGAAATCGAACCTATATTTTTCATTTTTAAATATGCAATATAGGTGTTGAATTATAGATATCGAAAATAGGATTATTTTGATATATTATACATGCAAAATGGATTTAAAACGAAAAAGTTATGTGAAAAGTTTTTGAAAAAAATAATTGGGTTATAATACGTGATAGATCCTGGATGATGAATCTTCGAATTCGAAATCCACAATGATGTATGTTTTTGTGCAGTTAAATTACAGTGACTGTATAAAAAAAGGTAACTTTCCAATGTTCAACTAATGTGATCAGTTTATAAATCATAATACATGGATCAAAGAGTTACCACATGACGCAAGTTCAAATTTTAAGTTTTTTTTTAGAAAAACAAATTTTGAGTTTTAAGCGTTCGAGTAAATGGGAGCGTCATTATTTTATTTTATGATAGTTTTAGTGATTGAAAATTATTAATTAATTCATATGATATAACGATTTATGATGCATATAATAAAAACAAAAAGAAAAATAAGCTAGGCGAGCGTTATCGCATGCGGGCCTACACGTATTAAACTTGTCCTGAAAAAATGCACAACCCAACAAAAGGTGAACACCGTATGACCGTACCACCCTAACCTCCTCTGACTCCAAATGGGTCCCACCCCATACCGCCACGCTGGACCCCTTCGCACGTTCTGTTAATTATTTGCCTTGAACACAACCGCACTCTTAATTAAACCGCAACAGCTAATTATAAATTGCTCTAATACCAAATTACATATATAATGGGAGGAGAGGGACTTTGATGGAATCGAACATAAAGAGAATCATTGTTGGACTTTTTATTCCGCTCTTTTTTACTTTTAGAAAGAATAATATAAAAAATTATTTTGAAAAAATAAAAATAAAGTTTGAGAGTGATTGAATATAAGAAAAAAATGTGATAATAATAGTTGATGTGATAGTTTTTTAGTATAATGATGATTAGATGTGATTGGTGATTTGAAAAATAAGAGAAAGTAAATAATATATTTTTTATATAATTGTATAATAATAATTGGTGTGATAGTTTTTTGTTTAAATTATAATGGATGTGATTGATAATTTGAAAAATGAGAAAAGTGAATAGTATATTATTGTGAAAATTTTCACATACAATCACATATTCATTCAAAATTTTGTCCAAAAGGTTGAAGGGTTGAAAATTAATTTACAAGCAAACACTCCACAAATCTCTTATTTGGTAAATTTAACCGCTGAACAACTATTCGATTCTCAATACCAAATTGCATCTTGAACAAATCTTAAATGGGATGATAACAAATAATGTTGGTTACCCCAGTGACAAAGAATATTACTCGTAATGGCTAGGTTCGGATTCTAGTATCTGCAATTATGAGACCGAACTTTCTTAAATAGGATCCTAACATGAGGATTTGGGGTAGATTTTACAAAATAACCAGCTGTTATTTTTGGGATTTTCTATAGAAATGTTTTATTTACATTTATATATATATATATATATATATATGTGTGTTTTTAATAAGTTGGGTCTTGGGAATACTGGTTGGAGGGGAGAGGATAAATTTAAAATAAATTGAAAGATACCGGGTTCGAACCCCGGTTAATACCCTTACAAAGGTTGAGCGATACTACTTGAGCTACAAGCTAGTGGTGTTTTATTTACATATATGTGTTTGTTTGTTTTTTTTTAATTTTTTTGATATAATTCATTATTCACTATAGGTATACTGAACATCTGATAAAATATGAATGTTATATACAAAAATTAATAGAGAATTCGAGATCCCATCAATTTATCTGGGATGAAACTCTATCCCTACTTGACTTCCAATCTAAACCAAGATTCGATCTGTTTGAACTCAAATATTAATGAGATAAACCAGTTAGATTTGGTTTTTAATGCCTAAAATATTAGCTCAGTTTTTGTAAGTAAAAAAAGACTTAATGACTGACTACCACAAAATCATGATCACATAGAAGTATCGATCCAGTGTTTGCGAACTTAACATATGTATGTTACTATGTTACTTCATGGGTAATACGATTGGTTTAATAGACGATTAACACATGTTTTTTTAACGATTATCACTTGACTTATAAAAATCACAATTTACATTTAAAATTTAATACGATAGATTTTAAACACGTGTCAAGTTAATTATCCTTGCATATAGAAGATAAAATATCATTTTGCAATACAATATCTCATCCAATATATAATATAAGCATTTTTGGCATTTAAATAAACTGAGATGATATGTGTGTTGGTAATTTTAGAATAATCATGGTTTGGGATTTGGACGAATCGACCAAAATAAAATCTAGAGCTGTCAATTTTGGCTTAGCCGGCGGCCCGGTATTTTTACAGGTTGGGATTTAGTATTCAGACTCGGAAGAAACCAGGCCTCAAAAGCCCGGTCCAACAGACCCGGAAAACCAAACCGGCCCGACCGACCTTGATTTTTCAATTCCTCTTTTTTGCTCTCAGTCGGGCTAAATTATAAAATTAGAGGCTCAATTACTATTTGGTCTGGCCCTGTCAGATTTCCTCCATTGGCCCGACGGCTTATCATGGCCTGATCCATTTGACAACTATAGATAACCCACCTCAATCCTCAACCAGCTAGCTAGCGTCCACAAAACATTAAATTCAAAACCAACTCTGCAAATCGCGGGTTTGAATCGGAATACAGTTTTGACCCGCCTTCGTTGGGCATCCTAATTCCCAAGTCCCTAAATAAACCCCACCCATTATGGACTCCCATTTGCATGCCTCTTATATTTCCTTTTATTTCTCCTCTCCTCATTGTTCTTTTCTCCACCTCTAACTCCCCCCTCTCAAAACACACCTTCTTCTGTCCACAAGCCAAATTAAGTAAACACCAAAGGATATAGTCAAATACAAATTACATTATAAATCCACACATAGAGAGAAAGAGAGAGAGATAGAAATATACACCCTCAGTGATAAAAGATCAGGAATAATGGCTGTTGAAGCTCGGCATCTCAATCTGTTTCCTCCACAGATTCTTAGTAACAGGTAGTTTCACCTTTTCTTAATGATTTTCCATTTTCCTCTTTCCTTCTTTGGTTTTTGTGGAAGATGTTAAAACCATTGAGTGGAAATTATGCAGGGAATTGGTGATGAATGGTGTTGAAGGTAATGGAAACGTGTTTGGTGCTCCGATGGGAATGGGATATGGAGTGGTTGCTCCTTTATCAGGAATAACGACGGCGACGGAAACTGTGGTTCCTATGTACGGTTCAGGAATCGCCGGTACTCTTCCGGTGAAAACTGCGGCTATGAAATGCGACAGTGGTCTAACTTACGTTCCGGTTTCGAGGAAGCGGTCAAGAGAAGCAATCAATTCTCTGCTCTCATCAAGTCCTAGCGTTTTCCAGAATCAGAGTGCGAATAACCGTTGCGGTACTTTTACTTTCCTTGGCGAAGATATATCGTTTCAGATCCAACAGCAGCAATTGGAAATCGATCGGTTCATTGCTCAACACGTACGTAACGATAGTTTAATTTAAGTTTTACATCAAATTAATTGTTTGATGAATGTAGAGTTTACTGATAATTGGTTTGATGAATTCTATTGTAACAGACTGAAAAAGTGAGAATGGAAATTGAAGAACGGCGAAAGAGATACTCTCGGAGAATCGCAGCGGCAGTTGAAGAAAACGTGATGAAGAGACTGAAAGCTAAAGAGGAAGAAATCGAGAAGATTGGAAAATTAAACTGGGCGCTGGAGGAACGAGTGAAATCTCTGTGCGTAGAAAATCAAATATGGAGAGATTTGGCTCAAACAAACGAAGCCACCGCAAACGCCCTGAGATGCAATCTGGAACAAGTCCTCGCTCAGGTCCAAGATGAACAGCATCAACAGCGCCAACGCGCCGAGGACGCGGATTTAATGGACGACGCCCATTCGTGCTGCGGCAGCAACCTCGAGGAAACCGACCGGCGCACATTAGCGGATAGCGCCTCAACCGGCGCTCATGATCGCGATTTCACCAATATCAGCGATGGGTGCATTGCGCCCAGAAACAGGATGTGCAGAAGCTGTGAGAGAGAGGAATCATGCGTGTTGCTTTTGCCGTGCAGGCATCTCTGCCTCTGTACTGTATGCGGGTCTACTCTTCACACTTGCCCCGTTTGTAACTCCACCAAAACCGCCAGTGTTCACGTCAATCTCTCCTGTTGATCAGTTTCAGTATTGGGAATTAGTCTTTTCACAATTACCAAAAATGTTAAAAGAAAAGAAAAAGAAACATACATATTATTAGTCAATTACTTTCTTGCCTCATCGATTAACTTGTTTATTTTCCAATTAATCAATGTCATTAGTACATTTATTTAGCGTGATTTTAAAAATCCTTATTCATATGGCGTCAAATTATGGCGGTGCCGGAGCGTGGATGTTAATCACTCATTAAGGGGCGTGAAGTCAACGAGAAAAAGAGTGAAAGTGACACGTGCAGCGTAAAGGCTGACACGTAGGACTCGCGCAAATGTCGCTGTTTGTGGTGAAAAAGAAAAGGTTGATATGCAGTGCAAATTGTATAATAGCACTGATGCGCACGGCAGAGAATAGAGGGAGATGAATCACTGACAAAGACACTAGGATCCGTGGTTCTGTTTACTGTAGAGTCCCGCCAAAACTTTATTTACTGGCGAGAGGACAAAAAGTACGTAAATATCAATATCGGAAATTTAAAATAAAAAGGTACGGCTCTACTGTAATTTCCCGCACTAATTGGGTAATGTAGAGGACCAACTTGTCCATTATCCATTGAAACAGCATCCGAAGAGCGAGTTTAATAGTATATCATATATATGCTACCACGACTTTATCATAATTGTTGGGACGCGTGAGATGCACGTTGTTTAGTGGGCCTCAGGCAACAGCATCTCCAGTCACTTTCAAAGAACCACAACAGAGTACCATGATTATTAGAATACGTACAGTAATCAAGAATTTCACCTTTTTTTTTTACATTGGGAGGTAAAAAGAAAAAGTGACTGTGGATGCTATTATTGTTTCATTGTTGGGTGAAAATGGGAAGGGTGTTACAATTGATTGTAAGGCCGTGTTTGGTACTGCCAAATTGTCGTTTTCAAGTATCGGAAAAGCACTTTTACCAATTTCAAGGCGTTTCTTTTGAAGGGTTAACTTCACGTGAATTACACGTGAAAATCAATGGCGGTCTTTCAAGTTTCATCAGGGTCAATCAATTGGCTGTTTAAATTAATTGGGAGAGAATGGTGTTACGTTCCTATCAAGAGAAATTTTTGGCAGAAATATGTGGTGGCATTTTTGGAATTGGTAGAATCTCATTATTATCATCAATTTTGACGTTTTTGTTTGGGAGCATGAAATAAGAAAATGAATGGAGTTAGTGCATGTACGTTTATTAGATTCTTTCTTTATTACTGATATAATTTAATATAAGTATGAATATTTCGAGGTGGCAAATTAAAAAAAAAAAAGAATATCAGAAGTTGTCTGATGGATTTAGCTTATCTACTCTTTATTTTTTTATACTCAGATTTGGATCGCTTATTTGACCACTTTGTATTTGTATGGACTTTGTCAGCTAATCACTCATGATTACATGTTTAGTTCATCTATAAAAGTATAGGGAGTCGTTTTCAATAACTCAAATCATGGAGGTTTATTCATTTATTAATGGTAAATTACAGTGCTAGATGGGACAAAAGCTGGCTAATAACAAAGGTTCGGCTGACATGACCATATGTTCGACAAGTAAATGACACCTAAATTAATTCACAAAAGATTCTAAAATTTTATTTTCCCATCAAACACAAGAAGTGATTGTTTTTATCTTGTGGGCAGCTTTGGTTATGAATTGATATGGTTTGTATGGTCGTGTTTCTAACACCATTTTTCCATTTTCTAACTATTTTGGAAAATAGATTTATGTTTATTTCAAAAGTTTTCATTAGAAATGAAATTATTTCCAATTTTCTCTTTTTTATGAAAAATATTCTTTTGAAAACACAACCAAACAATTTTTCATTTAAATTACGCAAACCTAGGTAAAAATACACTACAATCACGCAAACCTATGTCAAAAATACATTTGAAAAATTATAACCAAACATATTCTCATTTTCAAATAGAAATTCAGACAACAAACCAAACATATTCCTAATTTTCACACAAAATCAATAAAGTTAGAAAATTTATTTTCCAACACTAGAAAACTGAAAATTGGACTAGGAAATACATCCATACAAGCCCTATGTTTTTAAACTTTCCAACTATTCCAGAAAATTAGTTTATATTTTATGAACTTCTCAATAGAAATAAAGTTATTTTCAATTTTTACTTTTTTTTGATGGAAAGATTTTTTTAAAAAACACAAACAAATAATTTTTTTATCATAATCACGTAAATTTATGTTAAAAATACACTACAATCACGTAAATTTATGTAAAAATACATTCAATAAACTATAATCAAACATATTTTCATTTCCAAGTAGAAATTCAGACAACAAAACAAACATATTTTCAATTTTCACACAAAAACCAATAAAGTTTGAAAATTCATTTTCCAGCACTGGAAAGTGAAAATTGGACTAGGAAATACATCCATACATCCCATTTACCTTTGACGTCTATGTTTGTTTAAGGTGGTTTTTTTATCGATTGATAGTGTAATTTTGTTCTCAAGTTTTGTATATATTTGCTATCATTTCGATAAAAGAAAAAGATATTTATCCAACATGTATTGAGGAAGATTTCATCATATTCATTTGGTTATGGGTATTGATCGATATGTTTTTGATGATTGATTGCTCCCAAAATTTACTTCTCTCCGATGACCTTCCTGCATTTAAAACCACCACGAAACCTCGCACAGCGGGGCCTGGGAGGGGCTCCTGCGTCTCTCTCCGATGCTTAAGTCGATTGTGAGAAGGAAGCAAATATTAGAGAGAGAAAAAAGCAAGGTAACAAGAAATGGGATTAGGTTAGAATGAACCTGGGCTTGGGCCTTTTATACCTTAGCTCGGATTAGGGTTTCCGTAAAATCGGATTCCGTTACGATTTGGTGTCGAGTCATCATTAGATTAGATCGGATCTCATTAAAAACCCTAATTTTACGCATGTAATACCGCACCTCCGATCTCTCGTAACACGCGGCTTTTTGTGTTGATACCTTTAAATCTCACAAGGCATCCCATCCTATACATCTCATGTACCGAACCGACCTATTCTTCCGACTCTATACAGGTGCCTACTCAACATTGCCGACTCTATACAGTGTCTTACTCATCACAACAACTTGAACTTGGGCGCTCGACAGTGTCGGCCCAAGTAGATAAGCCCTATACCAATCTCTGCTATAAGCCTCCACTGGATCGGCCCATTATTTAACACTTAACAACCCATCCTAAAGTGCTACATGGGCCTCATCATTTCTGGCCCAATGCCCGATCACCAGGTCGATCCAATGTCCTAGCCCGTCAGGTCGGTCCAATGTCCTGGGCCTATCGTGCTCGGCCTGCATAATCATTTGCCCTTATCAATTTCTCCCCAACTATAGGTTGGTCCGCACCTCAACCATAGTTGCTCGTAGGCCGAACCGACCTAACATTTAGGGTCTCAATGCTTTTCACTTTCCCGCCGACTCTTGGCATTTGAAATTCCCGCCGCCTTTGGCCTTTCGAGTACCGACACGCGGATTTGATTGATAAGACGTCCTTCGCCATCGACGCCTCGTGAGCGTCCAATCATCTCCTCGAAAATCGAGGCACCCTTGTCTTCTCTCCTTATAAAAGCCACTCTCTTCCTCCATATTTCATTTTCCTTTCTTTCGATTTTTCAAATCTTTCCCGGCAAATATTCATCTTCTCCGGTATTCTCCCATTCCTAAGTAGTTTCCCAAAGTTTCACGGTCCCGACCATTTTCCTCCCTCAACCTCCTATTTCTATCCAAAGAAGTAAACCTTTTTTCTCCACTTTTCTTTTCCTTTAAATATGGCATCCTCTTCCTCACACTCAACACCGCTTGACGCTGACGCGGTTGTCGCGACTTTAAACGGTGGGCGATGACGACGGGCTCTCCACCCTCCACCCTTTCCTCACCGGTCCGCCCATCGGACCCGACGCGATCGAATCTAGCTCCGATTCAGTCGTGATGTTGACACGATAGAGATTCGAGCTCCGTGCTCGGATCCCTTACTCGTATATCCTCATGATTTTAAGGGACCACCTTATCACCCCCAATCTTCAAACCCTTAAAAGAACCGCCCAAATTCCATCCTCTTTCAAACTCTATCTCCCCAAAGAAACTCGACCGACCTAACCGACCTCCACCCAATGCCCTATCCTTCGTAGGTCGGATAGAGGCGGCCTCCGATTTCCCATCCATCCATTCATGGTCGGGGTATCCAAGTTCTCCTGGTGCCTTTAAATCAATTAGCCCCGAACTCATTTCGTATCTAGCCGCTTCATTATTTTGACTAAGTATTTAGACATAGAACCCACTTTAGATCCTTTTTGCCCTATTCCAAATAAAGAGCTCAAACACCAAGGGTTTTTTCTACATCACCTCCCGAGGTGATGCTCGATTCTAAGCAAGTATCCTTCCTCCAACAAATTCGGAAGGACAAATATTTTTTCATTTCTCCCCGAGCTTGGGGTTCCCTATTGCTTGGACCTGGACCTTCCACTTCAACGCAAACACAACCTGAGATCGGTCTCCCGACCTCCGTGCTCGATAAATAAACTCACTTTGGTTAAATATGACCTCTCTCGCCTTATAACCCCTTCTCTTTATACTACTTTGAAATGAGCCCCATCGTGGCTCCCTTTACCTTGCGACATTGGTAATTGTCTTTTTGCGATTGATCTATTTTACTCTTTACTCATTGGCTAATCTTTCCTCTTTGTGCGGATATGTTCATGGCACGATGGTCGCCGAGGATGATGAGGAGCAAGTCCTTGCTCCGGCTCACAACCTCCTTCATCCGTGTTGCCGCTCCACGCCCGGAGGTCGCCTCTCCACTTCGGCGACTGACACACAATTGCCGCAGTGATGGCCGATCTTGCGGCCCAGGAGCTCAACCTTCTATCCGACCTCCTCCTTCCAAGAGGCCTTTGTTGGCACCAAGGCCACGGAGTCGCCAAGAGGGCGAAGAACACCCCACCTCCCTTGCTCTTTTTCTTTCTCGCACTCCCATCCATACACCCAATCAAACCTTCTTCACCGGCAATTCCATCCTCAAGAACAACGATGGAACCTTTGCCATCCACGCGTTCGAGGGGCAACCGCCCAACCCCGACCGAACCGCCATGGGAGAAACTTCGGCGATCTTTGAGGGTGACTTCATTCTCGCCTTAACCACTCCAAGGCCGAGGCACAATCAAGCCGCACCGATCTCCCGAGCTCGGGTTGTCTTTGCCGATCCTTCCCAAAGTCTTGAGCTCAACAATTCCAAGATGAGGTCATCCGACCGAAAGCTCGGGAGACTAAACTCCTGAGGAGAATCGCCGGTATAAGGACGGGGAAGAGGTTAACAAAGCTACGGTGGCTTCTGCAGAGGCCAAAATAAAGGCTTTGGAGACCGATAATGCGACCTCAAGACCGAGCTAAGCGATCTCCACTCGGATGTCTTTGTCGATGTCGACTGCCCGAGCCGAGGGTGTAGAAGCGGCCGGCAAAATTCACCTCACCTCCCCCGGGCTCTTCCATAGTTCAAAGCCATTCGGAGAGGGTGAAGCAAGCCTTTTAAGCTCTAAGGAATTTATCGAGTTCTCTCAGATTCGCCATGGAGTATTATGGCTTTGCTTTTGACCAGCCGAGCTTCAACTCGGAACGCGTATCACTACCGAGCCCTTCGATCGCCGAGGTCCCCGGAGGATTCTCGCCCGACCCCAAAGGCTTCGTGTTTTCTCGACGAGGGTAGAGCGTCTCAACCTTGCTCATGTGGAGGAGTTCATAGAGTCCTTATCCGCTCCTTTTATCCTCCACCCCGCCTCCCGCTCGGCCCTCCTTCACAAGCTCCCGGAGCTCGGTTATCCTCTCGAGCCTTCTCCAGGTCAAGTTCGTGATATCCCGGATGACGATCCTGAACTCGCTCTCATGTGCGATGTGACCATCTCCATGGATGACCCGAACACCGAAAATGTTCCCCCTACTACTTAGAGTTTAGTTACGCTTTTGTACTTTTCTATCATGTACTTGTATTTATTTTGAATGATCAATAAAGTTTCTTCGCACTTTCATTTCTCGATCTCTTGTCTATTGTTCTTGTAAATTTTTTTTTTCAAAAAAGATTAGCATATCGTGCTCCTCGTGGCCCCAAGTATTTGGAGACTAGCTCGAGCCGAGCTCCAATTACTTGTCGCCTTCAATGGAAGCGGCTCGAGCCGAGCTCCTTGCATGGCCTCGTGGCCCCAAGTATTTGGAGACTAGCTCGAGCTGAGCTCCAAATACTTGTCAGTCTTCAATGGAAGCTGGCTCGAGCCGAGCTCCTTGCATGGCCTCGTGGCCCCAAGTATTTGGAGACTAGCTCGAGCTGAGCTCCAAATACTTGTCAGTTTTCATCTTTTCCACATTCCGAACTCATAATGTAGGGCAGCGTATCATTTCATTCAAAATGAGTAGATTGATTACATCGAATATTTATCTATTCTAGGAATGATATTTTTTCAAATTAGAACTGTTCCACGCCCTCGGGAGTTTTCGACCTCCGATCTCTTCCAGCTCGTACGCCCCTCCTTCTAGTACCTTGACCACTCGAAGTGGCCCTTCCCAATTCGCATCCAATTTCCCTTTGTTTTTGCTAGCATCTGACCTTCTCAAAACTAAATCTCCGACCTTGAAGGCCCTTTTCTTTACTTTCTTGTCATAAGCCGCTTTAATCCTTCCTCGTGTTTTTTCCATCTGCAAAAATGCCATTTCCCTTTTCTCATTTATCGTATCCAATGCCTCTCGGATCAACAGCTCATTAATATTTTCATCAAAATTCTGGACTCGATGTGTTTCCATCCCGATCTCCGCTGGTATGACTGCATCCATGCCATACACCAAACTGAACGGAGCCTCGCAAGTGGCCTCTTTCGGATTAGTTCGATAAGCCCACAACACCGAATCGAGCTCCCGAACCCACGCTCTTCCCCGCTTCTCTAGCCGAGCTTTCAATCCTTGGACAAGAATTCTATTAGTCACTTCCACCCGCCATTAGCCTGCGGGTGAGCCACCGAAGTGAAGTTTTGCTTGATCTTCATTTCCTCACACCAAGCTCGGATTTACTGCCGCGAATCAACGTCCCCATTATCCGATATCGGGCCCGAGGCACTCCATACCGACATACTATGTTTTGCCAAATAAATTTCATCACTGCATCCTCATTTATCTTAGCAAGAGGCTCTGCCTCCACCCACTCGCTAAAATAGTCGATTGCCACAATCAAGAATTTCCTCCGACCTGGCGGAGGAAAAGGACCCACAATGTCAATTCCCATTTTGCAAACGGACATGCCGAGCTCATCGTCATGAGTTCTTCCGCCGGTCGATGTACCAAAGGCGCATGGATCTGACATTTTTCACATGCTCTCACCAACTTCTCTGCTTCTCCTCTCAGGTAAGGCCAAAAATACCCTGCCCTAAGGACTTTTTTCATCAAAATTCTTGCTCCCATGTGATTCCCACAGCAACCTTCATGTATCTCTTTGAGCACATATGTGCCCTCTTCTCCACTCAAACACCTCAACAAAGGCATAGAGAAGCCTCTCTTATATAACTTATCCCCGATAATGCAAAAACGCGTCGCTCGAATTTTCAGTCAAGCTGCTTCACGCCTGTCTGTTGGTAAGGCCCCTTCTTTTAGGTAAGCTATGATAGCCGACCTCCAATCCTCTTTTTCCTCAATCTTTCCGACTTCCAACCCCAGTGCCATTTCCTTTGCTACCAAAAGTGTGATCTGTTTAGCTTGATTCTCCAAGGTCGAACTGGCCAATTTTGCTAGAAAATCCGCTCGACCATTTTCTTCCCTCGGGACCTGACATATCTTGATTTCCTTCACTCTTTCTTCTAAAGCTCGGTATGCTTCAACATACCTCTTCATCCTTTCTTCCCTCACCTCGAACTCTCCCATAACTTGTTTATGGACGAGCTGAGAGTCCATGTAAATTACCATCCTAACAGCCCCCATCTCAATAGCCATTTGCATTCCCCTGATGAATGCTTCATACTCTGCCTCATTGTTCGATAGCTTGAATTCCAACCTCACAAAGAAAGTCATTTTCGATCCCCTGGCCGATCAAAACAATACCAAACCACATCCCGAACTCCCCTCTTGAACCATCCACATAAATCACCCAAGCTCCTTCATCGCTATCATCTCTAGTTGATTCTTGAACAAAATCGCCAAAGCCAAGGGCTTTGATGGCCGATCTGTTCTCAAATCCAATATCATACTCACTCAATTTCGATAGCCCACTTCACTAACCTCCCGCTACCTCGGGTTTACTCATCACATTTCTCAACGGAAGATTAGTTCGAACGATTACCTTATGCGAAAAAAATACGGCCAAGTCTCTCACAATCACCACCAAGGCCAAACCCGCCTTCTCTATCTCCGCATATCGCAGCCTCGGCGTTCTCAAAACTTTACCGACATAGTACACCGGCCTCGAACCGATCTCTCCTCCCCGATCAAGACCGTGCTAACCCCTTGCTCCCTACCGAAAGATAGAGGTATAGGGGCTCCCAGTGCAACTTAGCTTAGTTAGCAATGATAGATCTGCGCAAGTAATTTTTCAATTCCTCAAAGCTTTTTGGCACTCTTCATCCCAAACGAACTTTTTGGCTTTCCTCAAGACCTTAAAAAGTGGCAAACTCCTCTCTCGCAAGGCGTGAAATAAAGCGATTCAACAAGCTTGTGACTGTTAGATCTCAGTACATCTTTGGCATCCCGAGGTGGTGCCATCTCTCTAATGGCCCCGACCTTTTCCGGTTTGGCCTCTATTCCTTTCTCCGTCACCATGTATCCTAGAAACTTTCCCGACCGACCCCAAAGCACACTTCTTGGGGTTCAACTTCATCCTCACTTTCCTCGGGGTGTCAAACGTTTCGGCCAGGTCACGTCGTGATCCACAAATTTTATACTTTTGACCAACATATCGCTCTCACGACACTTCCATGTTCTCCGAGCCGCTCCCAAACATCTTATCTACCAACCTCTGGTATGTGGCTCCCGCGTTCTTTAATCGAAACGGCATTACTACATAATGAATGTACCAAAAGAGGTGGTGAAGCATACCCTTTTCTCGTCTTCTTCTCGCTAACCTAACTGTCGATGATATCCATGTGATGCATCCATCATACTAAGCAGTTCACATCCCGACGTCGAATCCACCAAATGATCAATTCGGGCAATGGGTAATAATCTTTAGGGCAAGCACGATTTAAATCCCTAAAGTCCACACACATGCGCCGCAATCGCCCTCCGTTTTGAACCAATATCGCATTAGATAGCCATTCGAAATTAGATTTCTTTAATGTGCCCTCGCTTTCAACAACTTTTGCACCTCCGCCCTAATTATAAAGATCCTTCTTAGACCGGTTCCTCTTTTTTGCTTTTACCGCTTATATGATGGATTAACATTAAGCCTATGTTCGCGATGCTTGGATCTATTCCCACCAGGTCTTCCGCTGTCCAAGCAAATACATCCACATTATTCCTTAAAAACTCCACCGCTTCATCCCTTAATTCATCACCAACTCTTTCCCGACCTTAGTGACCTTATCGGGTCACCTGGAACTAGCTCGACCATCATCATTTCATCATTGGTGGACGACATGCTCCACCGGTTCGTCCATCCTAACCAACTTGTCTTTGTTTCTATCATCATCAAAACCACTCCCCTTTCTCGCTTTCCGAATACTTTATACGTACAATTTTCTAGCCATATACTTGATCGCCATCCACTTCCCTACTTTCTCTCCCACAGAAATTTCATTTTTAGATGGTATACCGACACCATTTGCTTGGAAGGCATTTAAGTGCTGCTGGTCTACCCAACATGACATTATAAGAGGACGGTGCCTCGACTATCAAAAATCGAATCATTCTAGTTTTACGATTAGGCTCTTACCCAAAGAGACAGCAAAGTAATCATACCTATTGGTTGGATCATCCCTCCAAATAATCCAACCAACGCCGTGTCCACCGCCTCTAAGCCGACCTCGGAGATCCATCTTCCTATAGCAATCATAGAATAGAATATCCGCCGAACTCCCAAGATCCACAAATACCCGCCGCACATCATAATTAGAGATCGTCGCCGTGATCACAAGGGCATCGCCGTGAGGTGTCACAATACCCCCGCAATCCTCCTCGGTCCAAATTGGATATTCGGCCCTTGACCGACTGTTCCACCTTCAATCGCTTCTTGCATCCGATCCGTGCTGCCGCTCTCACATAATTTTTCCGAGCTCGCCTCGAATCTCCTTCCGCCGCCTCCAACAATCATCGGATGACCTCACGCCGAGGTGGGGCGGAGGTGGAGGTAGCTCCTCCTCTCTCCCCTACGCTCCGGCTCCCGCCGAGGTTGATGATATCCCCGGTTATCCCTCTTATACTCCCCTTTTTTCTCCTTTTTATCAATGTACACAAATTCCCCGAGGTGACACCTTGAATGTGCCGTTCGATCTCATCCTCGTGTGTGCACCGATCCGTTGTGTGCCCATACTCATTGTGAAATCTACAAAACTCCTTACATTTCGCTTTTATCGGTGCCTCTGCGTGCGCTTTGGCCATCTCAGTCGGGATGCCTCTCAATAGCTACAAGCACTTCGCCCGCCATGAATGAACGACCCAAAGGTATATACTTCTCAAACCTCGGCCTTTCCCCCATCGCTCGGACACTCGGCCTTTTCCGAGGTACCTTGTCTTCCCGATCTTCCCTCCTCGTCTCTTCTCTTCTCTCCTTCATCTCTCTTCATTTTTCTCGCTTCTTTCCAAGTTTATATATTTTTCCGCCCGAGCTAACAATGTACTCCGAATGTCTTAAAGAGGCTTTATCACTAATGATTCAAAGAACTCCCCATCCCTCGGCCCCGAGCTAGGGCATTGGCGACTTTCGGACTAGCCGATGGCACCTCCAACTTTGGCCGGTGTAAACTTTGGATATAGCTCCGTTCTTCCCCTTCTCTCTCGCTTGATACTAAACAGGTCGGGCGCTTTTGTACTTACGGCAACTCGTGAACTGATTAAGGAAAGCCGAGCCAAGTCATCAAAATTCGAATGGAGCCCGGGCAAGCCGACTAAACCATTTCTTGAGCCGATTTCACAAAGTAGTAGGAAAAACTCTACACATCACGCCGTCCGTGAATGCATGCGATGAGAGCCGCGTTTTCAAAGCGGCAAAGATGGTCCTACGGATGTGGTACCATCATATTCAAGTTCGTAGCTCGGTATGGGCCTAAGCTCGTCTCGCCATCACCTCTTCCGGAAGGGTGTCCCCGCCTCACCCGAATCGCAGCCGCTCCCCGGTACTCCAACCACCCTCCGACGAATATCCCGCACCTCACGGTGAAGGTCATCCATCCGCTCGACCAATCTTGGTCGCGGTGAGACACATGCTCCGCCTTGATGAATGTCTTCCTCCGCCATAGTTGGCCGCGACCTCTTTTCTCCTCCTCCGGAGGACCACCGGAGGGACCACGAGAGGAGGAGGGACCACCGGAGGGGGGACCACCGGTGGAGCTGGTGGTGGAAACATCTCCTCAAGCGTCTTCTCCACCGTCGCTCTCCACATGGCTCTAAGTGATGAAGCCACCCAATTGTTCAAAGAACATTGACTCAAATCTATACTCCCCACGACATAGGCGTCATGTCCATCCGCTCCGTCCTCTCGCACTCCGCCGCCTCCGCCATTCACCGGGGTGGTGGGGGCGAGGTGGAACATCCTCCTCGTGACTACGCCCGGAGTATCTCCCAGGCGTACGGTTCAAATCATCTTCCAAGCTTCTCCTAACCTCTTCCATAGCCAAAACTCGAATCTCACATCTCTGCTCAATGATTCCCACAGACGGCGCCACTTGATTGCTCCCAAAATTTACTTCTCTCCGATGACCTTCCCTGCATTTAAAACCACCACGAAACCTACACAAGGGGGGGCCGGGGGGCTCCCGCATCTCTCCGATGCTTAAGTCGATTGTTGTGAGAAGGAAGAAAGATTAGAGAGAGAAAAAGCAAGGTGTAATAAAAAAATGGGATTAGGTTAGAATGAACCCGGGCTTGGGCCTTTATACCTTAGCTCGGATTAGGGTTTCCGTAAAATCCGGGATTCCGTTACGATTTGGTGTCAGAGTCATCATTAGATTAGGATCGGATCTCATTAAAAACCCTAATTTTACGCATGTAATACCAGACTCGATCTCTCAGAACACGTCGGCCCTTTGTGTTGATACCTTTAAATCTCACAAGGCATCCCCATTCCTATACATCTCATAGACCGAACCGACCTATTCTTCTGACTCTATACAGGTCGGCTCAACATTGCTGACTCTATACAGGTCGGCTCATCACAACAACTTGAACTTGGGCCTTGACAGGTCGGCCCAAGTAGATAAGCCCTATACCAATCTCCCCGCTATAAGCACTCCACGGATCGACCCATTATTTAACACTTAACAACCCATCCTAAGCGCTATGGGCCTCATCATTTCGGCCCAATGCCCAAGATCACCAGGTCGATCCAATGTCCTAGCCCGCCAGTCGGTCCAATGTCCCGCCTGCTCATCGTGTTCGCATAATCATTTGCCCTTATCAATGATATTGTACAAGTGAAATTTTAATAGTAATATGTGTAATTCAATAGTAAAAAACTTGATTGATAGTGATCATATCTTTAGTGCATGCATATTTCCACAATCAACAAAATAACAAAATCAGCATCTTTTCTACTTGTTCTTTAATATAAAATGATATTTCCAAAGTCTTTTACTTCCCTAGCTAATAATAACACTTGCATTCATAGGTACTTTAAAATGTTTTTTTCTTTTTAATATAAAACCAAACCATTAAACTTAATAATATTTTTTAAAAAAGAACATTTACAGAGTCCATAGTTGCCAATTTTCATATCAAGATTGGCAATATACCATTTTTATTTAATAAATATCATTGTCGTTGTTAGGTGTTTAAACATAATAAAATGTTACCTAATAGTAAGAATAATACTTTTGTCTGATAAGTTTTTCCAGATCATATGCTTATCACATCATTCATCAATTTCAAAAAAGCAAACCATTTATTCAGTTGGGGTGGTTCAAAATTGCATAATGTATGACACATAGAGTCGGCAATATCATATTGGACAAGGTCACTTCTGTGCTTGATATACCAAAAAAATTAATAAATTATAATTTCTATTTAAAGGAGAAATTATTGAAGATGTATTGTGATGGATACTCTCATACTCATGATAAGTTACATCAATATAAAATACAAATTGCTAAAAGAAAACGTGGAATTTGATTCCATAATGTACTACGAAATTTATTGCATAATTTAGCATTATTCTTTGGGACCAATAAGAAAGTTACATAATTTTTAAATAAGGAATCCTTTGGAAAATCTTCATCTACTTGGGTAATTTGGAACAAAGACTAAAACAATTTTGTTTCATTTTATTAAAACAGATTTGAGAAATTCTTTGAGTGCATGATATTGTGAAGCCACTAATATAAGACGATTTGTTTTTTGAGGGGAATATAAGACGAAAATTAAAAACACAAACTTTATTGGATACACATCCTAGCATAAACAATAATCCAAATTCTGTATTAATCCTTTTTTCAGAATCTATAAGCTCAATCCAACAAAATATTTATTTATTTTTAAGTCAGAAAATATTTTAAAAATTAAATATTTAGCCTACTAATGGAGACACACTTTACCACTACTCTAGAAACAAATAATAAAAGTATATTTAACATTTTACATTTGTCACATGTAAAATTTACCACAAAAGAAAAAAGAAATAAAAGCTGAAATGGGCCTATAATTAGGCCAGCTAATCGGCCACCCCAAATTTATAGTGTTCAAAAGTCACAAACTCGTTTATCATCATTTTGTTTGCATTAACATATGTCGATTAGATTGATACATAGTGGGATTAGACAATTACTACATAAAAATAGAGCATAATTGGAGCATCTCAAATTACGGATCGGACATATCTTGTTGTTCTAAAATATTGTTTCATCACTAATTTCATGGAACTCAATCAAGTATAAATTGTAGAGTTTTAATATTAGAACTTTTATAAACGTGTTAATTCTCCGTCGACTGAAATATGAGATGTAACACTTTTTTGGAACAGATGATCTCGTCCCAATTTGGGGTTGGGAATGGACCCCATGACACGGCAGGTACAAACGCCAATGCCTTAGCATTTAATGTGAAGAGAGCAATATCAAACATACTTGAGGAGATTTGTTGGTGCCAAAGATATGTAGTTGTCTGAGGGGGTCTCACTGGATTAGGACCGTTTGTTCCTTTATGACCGGCATGCCCTTCCCCTAAACGTGATTCCAATTTTCTGATTATTCATTCTATACTTTTTTTGGAAAATAAAAAATTATATCTGGAAATACAATATTAATAAACTTCTTGAATTAATGATCAATAAAATAATGATTTTTTCCTAGGAAACACAAGCACAAACACTTCTGTGAGAATAACGTAATCATACTTGATACGTATCATATATATGGTACTTTATCTGATACTTTATATATATGCATATCTATAATATCCAATTAAAAAAAGAAAAATAATCGTTACATCCTAATTTGAAAGAAACAAAATCACATATGTATGAAGTTTTATAAATCCAAATCTGGAAATAGATAAATTTTATATTCTATTGCTTATACTTTTGGCATGTCCTTTGCGTGTCTATGTGATTTATTACATTTCAGATTTGAGTATATATAAAATATAAATTTTAATGCTTGAAACGTTATTTTTTTAATTATACTTAGCGCGTCTGCATTTTCAATAATATAAATATATATAATTTTATATGAATATATATATATATATATATATGTGTGTATATATATCGTACCCCAATCCTAGGGATGGCAACGGGGCGGGTTTGGGGCGGGTTTGGCCAAACCCGGGACCCGCCCCGCCAAGAATAAGTAAGACCCGGGACCCGCCCCGCTCCGCCTCAAGACCCGTCCGCCCCGCCCCGCCTCAAAACCCGCCGGGGCGGGTCTAGACACGCTAGACCCGCCAAATATATTTTTTAATTTATAATAATTTATATTTTTCTATTTATGGCCAATTTTTCAAAAGTAATCAAATGCCAATAGGTTAAAAAATAAATAAATATAATTATGCAACTTATTATAACTATTTTTTTAGAATTGGCTACTATTAAGATTTATTTTAAAAAACAAATACTATTATACTACATAGTACTCAACTAATACTTAAAATAAATATTCAAAGTAGAATATTACAAGATATTATATTAGTAAATTAAACTTTAAAAGTAAATAATATTATATTAGTACTCAACTAATATTTTTAAACATATAATACTCAAATTTTACAAGAAATAATGCAAAAATATTTTAATATATATTTAAAAATTTAATAAAAATTAACATGCGGGCGGGTCCGGGGGGTCCGGGCGGGTCCTATAGGACCCGGGACCCGCCCCGGACCCAGGCGGGTTTTGTAACCTTGGACCCGAGACCCGCCCCGGGACCCATTTGTCCGGGTCTAGACCCGCCCCATCGGGGCGGGTTTAATGCGGGGGCGGGTTTTGACCCGCCCCATTGCCATCCCTACCCAATCCTTAAAATCTTAAATCAATAATGTATTATCATACTTGTGCCTTGTATCAGTGCTTCGTAGAATTTTTTCAGTATTTTTTATTTTGACATTTCAAATTTCTCAATAATATAAATATAATTAAAATTTGAATTTAAAATCGTAATTCTATTTTTAAAAAGTAAAAATAAAAAAGTGGTTATATAAAATAATAGGTATTCTTGTTTTTCTTATGAAGACTTTTTTTATTTATTGACAAAATATGATACTTTTATCTTCCGTACCTAATTATCTTTTTAATTGAAGACTTATCAATAAATTCAGTGAGATGAAAGTTCAACCAAAAACAACTTGGCCAAATTAACTAGGGGAATTTGTAAACGATAATATTTTCATTGTTGCAACACGGCATAATTTGTTAAATGACTAATACCATCTCATAGGTCACAAGTATTTCATACTTACTTTTTTTATTTTTCAGCCAAGTCTTATTAATCAACATACGCCATTATATTGAGTGGACTTTAGGCTCATCCAATTACCTATAATTAGGCCCAATATTTGGACATAAATGGTTCATTGGAAATATATAATTATTCATTACTATTGATTGCTCAAGTTTTCTTTCATTTTGTTGCAACCATTTGGTAGTATTCCTAATTCTTGGATGGCCTACTTTTGTTTAAATTGGAACACACCCCTTCTTCTCAATTTCCCAACCTATATGCAATTGAGTTTGGATAACAAATATAATTTACAAATTAACTTGTGGGGGTGGATGTGTATCAATTAATTGTCTTGATGGTTGCCCTTTCTATGAAGAGAAGTGCTAAATGGCCATATTATGGCTGGCCATAAAGTTGGTAAATTGTTTATAATTAGTATTTAATTATATTTATGTCAACGAAATTACTGTATAGCCCCTAAACCAATTTGGCTCCAAATCCACATGTACATAGCCCTTTCCCCAGCTGATTAGCTTCCATGACAAACGGTCCAGCCCACATTCATTGAGAGAACCAAGGTCGAAAAATGCTTTATAATTATTATTAGTGATCCAATACCCAGGTTGAATTCATGACTAATTACAAAGTCAATTTCAAATTTTGATTATAGCATAAGGTAAAAATAATCATATAATATAATTAGTAGTATATTCTTATGTGAATTGTATTTATACTTATATTTATATTACGTGAAAATTAAATATAGTATTTTATATTATATTAAATTATAACTTAACATATTTAAAAATAAGTGTTTAATAACAATCAGTATATTTACACATGATTAATATTCTTATATTATTTTTATATATTATTCAAATTATACTTATAATTAACTTAAATAGTATAAATTATATTGACATGAAGTAATATTTGGCAGTATTACACGGGTAATTATAAAATGTGTAATAAATGTTTTGCTTAAAGAATATGGAATATTTAACGATGCTTTAAAATTGCATAAAACACATAGGCAAAAACTTGCGTGAGACGGTCTCACGGATTTAGATCCGTGAGACGGAGCCCTTACACAAAGTTTTAAAAGTTTTTTTTTTCAGATTTTATTTTTCTTAGGGTTTATATTTGTTTTTTTAGGGTTTATTTTGTTTCTTGGGTTTATTTTTAATTGATTTAGGTTTTTAGGATTTTTAGTTTTTTTTAGGGTTTATTTTTTATTTTTTTGGTTTATTTTTGTTTTTCGGGTTTATTCTTCATGGTTCATGTTTTTAGGGTTTATTTTTGTTTTTTCATGGTTCATTATTATTTTTAAATTTATTTTCATAGTTCATGTTCTCAAGACGGAGCCCTTAGGAGATCCGTCTCACGGATTTAGATCCGTGAGACCGTCTCACAAGAGACTTGCTCAAAAACATATAACACCCTGATTTTTAAATGATGATATTTTTTATTAATAATAAGAAGCTTGGGACGCCACACCCGAAATGGGGATAAATGCTTTATTATTATTATTATAGTTTTTTAAAATTTAAATCATAAAATGTTTAAATTTTGTAATTTTGTTAATGTAATGTAAGTATAAACTATGCATGCCTTTTTTTTTATAATGAATACTTTAAATTAAAATATTAAACATAAATGTTACATATCTTCGAGTTTAAATTTTATATTTAAATATATAATTTTTAATTTTTTGACTTATAACCCGATAGTATCCCCTTTAGCCCGAATTCAACTAGGATTAGGATTATGTTCTAATATTGCCAACACGTTTAATAGTGGCCCATTTGGCCTGAAGCTTGTTAGGATTGGCCCAAAACCTCTAGGGATCCATTTAACATCTCTATTAGTTGCACCCCTCACCCCAAAATTTTTTTAAAAAAAGTTGTGATGCGTAAATTTAGTTGTAGAATTAAATTTTGAATATAATTTATTTGGTCCTCTAGTTTTGACTATTTTGAGATTTAGTTCTCTAAGTAGTCATTTTTAATTTTCGTCCGATATCTTTTAAAAACTTAGGTGTAAACATGTCAACATATTAAACTGTTTTGACTGTTTTGACTATTTTTGACCTTAATTACCGATCAGGTGTAAACATGTCAAAAAATTTAGGGATTTGGTGCAAAAATTGCCACCAAAATATTAAACTTCTCAAATTTTATGTGTCAATTTTTGCACCAAATTACCAAAATTCAAATTTTTTTAGACATGTTAGCATCTATGGGTCATAGTTAGCAATTACGGTAAAATTATAAAATTTTGGGTGAAAATCAGACTAATTGTCAAGATTTTGAAAAGATATTGGACCAAACTTTTAAGGTGGCTACTTAGATAACTAAATCTCCTAGTCCAGGTTACATGATTGAAAGAATTGTTTTCTCAAATTAAATTGATGTTGGACTTTAGTTATAGAATTAAACAATTTGTATAAATATATTCGATGTGCTTGTTTTTTTCCCTCCAGCCCCCAATGAAATTGGTCTATGCCCCAGCACATTTTGAAAGCCCATAAAATACTCCGTACTTTTGAATTAAAATTTTGAATAAAAATATTATAATTATTTGTATAATAACTTGGCGAATAATACTTCATTGTAGTATATTTTCTAATATTTAAATTAATTTAAAAATTATTTAAAAGTTATTTATAAGTATAATTTGAATATTATATAATAATAAAATAAGAGTATTGATTATATATAAATATACTAATTATTATTAAATAGTTATTTGAATTTATGTTTACTATAGAGCACTTTAGTTAATTTGCAATAATCTAATATAAATACAAATACAATTCATATAAAAAAATATAAAAATAAGTTGTATTTCTACTTCTGAATAATTATTTTATATTCGTATTTTGGTTGTATGTCTACGAGCCCATATATTAATTATTTCAATATTTTTCGCCAATGTTTTCATCATAATTATTAATATACTCGTAAATATTAAATACCAATTTTTTTGTCCAGAATTTAACTAATGGGGCCTAAAACCACTACATTTTCGACAGAAAAAATTAAGAAAATAATTTCATTTTATTGCTCATTCTTTGAAATGAAATATTGAGTCCATTTCACCGTAGCCAAAAGACCTGATTGTGTTTGCTTCCATATAAGTGGTGTATAGCATTTTATTGGAAAAGTAAACGATTAATTTAATGAAGAGTGAGATTTGAAATTAAATTTGAATTAGTGGGTTAATAAAGATTGAGGTGGGAAAGGGTAGTGGTGGTCAAACAAAATACTTAATTACCACAACAACCTTCTCTTTAATAACGAGAATCACTAAATTACCCTTTCTGGATGGCCATAATATGGCCATTTAGATTTACCCTTCTATGAATTTTTCAAGTCCACTTTCATGATGGTTTCTTGGAATGAAGATGAAATTTTATAAGCATTAATTTATTTACTAAAATAATTACAAATTTTCTTGTTGGATAAGTTCTCCCATTACATTGCACTTTAATTTAAATAATTTTAATGCTTGTTGAGCTATCCATGTAAGCAGGGACGGACGCAGAAATTCGTTCTTGGGCGAAAATCCGGGCGATCTTGGCGGCGGCAGATGGTGCCGCCACAAGACAAGAGGCCCTCCGATGAGGACCCCGAATTTTTTTATATATGTATATATACAATCAATAGCGGAGATAGGGGCCAACTCGGGCCCCCTCCTTTTCTTTTTTTTTTAAAAAAAATTACTAGGTAAAATTTTTCAAATTTCTTTTTAGTTAATATTTATTTGTATTTTTTATCGGCTCATCCCAATTTCTTGTGTATCATTCGTAGTAATAATCCTAGATACGCCATTATATAATGGCGTATCTAGGATTATTAGTATACCGATACACGAAATGGAGTGGGCCGTATAAAAAAACTAAAAATACACATAAATATTAACTAATTTTTTTAAAAATACCTTATTTTTTTAAAAGAAAAGGGTGCCAGAGCCCGGATTGGCCTCCTCTTATCTCCACGATTGTATATATATTATTTATTGCTCTAGGTCCCTCGAAACCTTGGACCGGCTCTGGCAAAATCAAATCTAATATAAATAAAAATAAAACATACAAGCTTTTATAACAAAATTACATGAAAATTTGGGGAGGGGGCAAAATATGTTGGCTTACATTTTTATATACTATATTAATTTATTAAATAATATATTATAGGGGTTCAATCGCAAAACGAGGGGGGGCGGTTGCCGCCACCAGCCCCCCTTGGGTCCGTCCCTGCATGTAAGAGAATTAATGTTGCACTAACTTAACCAATATAGAGGTGTTTTAAAAGTCAAGGAAATTGGCCAAAACTTTTAATGTTTGTTGGTTCCAACTTATACCTCTATTTCCATTGTACTCCAACCTAAAGAGAGTACTCACTCATCAATTATTTTCCTATTCCACCACTATTTGGCAAGCAATTGTCCTTATCTTGAAAGTCATATAACCATCTTCCCATAATCACAATAGAAAATTTTCTTTTAAAGAAATATATTGTGAGGTTGACAAAAATATGTTTTAAATTCTATGAACCTAATGCTTCTCCTATGAATTTTAATTAATATAGATAACATTTGAATTAATTATTGTCCCTTTATACCTTATCGCCCCTGCCTAGAGATCATATATATATATATATATATATATATATATATATATATATAACTTCAAGAAAATAAATTAGATTCTGACTTTGAATATAGTTTTTTTTTATGAGAATCAAACAATTCAATTCGGCAGAAGAAATTTACAATTGGTAACAAAGATTAAATTATAAGACCCAAAATATTGTAAACTAGTTAATAATGGATTTACTTTCCATATTGGAATAATTTATATTTAAATATATAAACACATATAAGTGAGAAAAACAAGGAATTTATGAAGAAAATTGACCTAAAATGGTTGTGGACGGCACCCCATCAAAGTGACTCGTGATGGTGAGGCCCACATTGAACTGCCCATCAAATTTATTCGATAGTGACTATGTAAGAAGAGAAAATTTTATTCCATGATTTCATTGTGAAGATTTTTATTCTAACAAGTTTGGTCTAAAAAAATGGTATCTTTCAGAAATAATTGGGATTGTCAAAGTGGAGTTCTCTAGTAGAAAGAAAAGAATTTGTCAAAGATGGCATACATCACCACGGGGCTTGGTGTTTTGGTTGGTTGAGGTGGTGCAATGTGTGTTGTTCCATTTTTTAAAAGATGAAAATGTCTTTTTAATGTGATATTCATCTCATATTCTCAATATTGTTTGTTACACAATTTCTTTTTCTTTTTTTTATTATTATGCTGGGCCCGTAATAGACATGTCCAGGAAATGAAAAGTTAAACAAGCGTTTAGCCCCTTGGTCACCACAAGGGACTTATATCCCTTGTGGGGTGGAAATCGTGAGTTCTAACTCACACTCCATCAAAACGACAGACAGACGTCAGTCGTCGGATTCTATCAAAAATCGACAAGTTTAGTGCATATCATTGATTTACATTGGTGGCAGTGATGAGGACCCGAAGCTGCTGCCCTCAGGAATAATCAAACGTAAGGTTGGAAGTTGAGTTACAAAAAAAAAAAAAATGAAAAAGTGTTTGAAATTCGAGAATGAAATTTTAATTTCAGTTTGGCGAAATCTTTAAAAGAATTAAATCAGTTTTAGTTTGGAGGTAAATAGGGTTGCAATCGAGCTGAGCGAAGCCGAGTTTTCGAGATTTTGAATTGACTCATTTACTATTGAGTTTGACTCGTTATTATCGAGTTTGAGCTCAAACTTGAGCTTAATTTATCTAATATATTGATGGTTGACGAGTTTTGTTCGAGCTTAATTGAGTCTAAAAGGGCTTAGTAAAATAAATTATAAAATTATTCCTAATGAATTAAAAAAATAAAATTATATATTTATAAATGGCATATTATATCTACTAAATTCTTTAATTTTATTCAAATAAATTAATTTATTTAAATATTTCCATTTTTATGATAAGTAAATTTGCAAAAATTAAAATTAAATTCATTTATTTTAACAAATTTTATTAAATGAGCTCAAACGAGTTCTTATCGAGTCGAGCTCTGGATTGCTCACGAACAGTTTGGTTCGTCTACAGCCCTTGGCAAAGAAGGAACGAGTGAAATCTTATTACTAGTTTAAGGCAAATTAAAAAAAATCAGAACAAAAAACCATGGTACTTTTTTTTGAATAAAAGCAAGGGATTTCTCCTTTTTCCCAATTACAAAGCACATAGGAATTAGTAGCAATTTAATCGGACACATAATTGTTACCGTACTAAAGATGAAGTGAGGCAAGTAATGTATATGCGGACAATGAGGAAAGTGACACTCAAACCAATGCCAATATTTTTGTGGGAAAGGCACAAAGAAAAAGCCTCAAGTATCTAAGGCAGGCCCATGCCAATTCTTGTGCCTTTTCCTCTTCTTTAATTAATCTTTTTTGTACAAGGCATTTAAGGACATGGAAAATGTCCTCATCACACTGTTTGTCCACTTTTTTCCCAATAAGGTCCATGTACCAATTTTCATCTATGAAGAATGGTGTGGGGATGGAGATAAAACATATAGTTGGAAGCATATAAATTATGGGTCCAAAAGTTATTTTTTCTAGAAAATAGTAGATACAATAGTTTTTCATCCTTTTTTTTGTTTTTCTAAGTGGACAAAATTTTGAAATTTATAAATTTTGTTTACGATTTATATTAAATTGAGATTTTTTATGAAGTTGAGGGTGCTGGTGGTGGCCTTAGCTCCGTCCTTCCCTCAAACTCGGGCAGAGCTCATCTACAAAGTATGTGACACTTTATTATATTATGATTAGAGGTGTGTCAAAAGGTAGAGGCCATTACACCGCTGACCAAATCAAAAAATTGGACTGGCCTGGCGGAAATAATAAAGCAAAATTGGGTTGACCGACCCGACACAGTTTTCGGACCTAATAGGTCAGGCCAAATAAGCCCGACTCATTTTGGGCCTAATAAAACGCAGCCCAATCCATCCATTTTACCGGGTCGGCCGAGCTAGCCCACCAGGCCGAACTAAAATTAACAGCTCTAATTATGATACATTGAATGTTTAGATTATGAAAAGATACTTTATCCACACATCAAACAGTCCACCGATTGTAGCATCTCAATGCATTAATCTCACCTTAGGGTTCGAATTGTCTCGCATTTATTTTCCTTCATAACATCTTAACTTTTCAAAAAAGACCAACCCTAATAAAAGTCATTCTTCCACATTACAAAAGACAGAATGGCCCCCACCTTATCAAATTAAAGGTTAAACATTAACTCCAACATCACATTATGTATTCATTAATGCCAGTCACGAGCTTTGATGGAGAGAATCCATCAGCAATTTAATGATTTTGTTGAAAACGGTAATTTTGGCCATCTTTTTTGCTAAGGCATGTGATAGGCCAAGAATAAGAATCCCAAAAAAATTGCTGCAAAAGACAAAGTGAGGAGCATTATTAACCTTTTTTTTTTTCACCTTTGAAAAATCATATCTTACAAAGAAATGAGTTACCTTTATGCGAGAATTTCTATGTTCCCTGTCATCAGTTCAGTCCACTTTACAATGAATGGGTTTGGTTTTATCGTGGAGTAAGACTAAAGATAAAGACATTGTTTTTATTGCAGTTTTGAATCAGCACAACCCCCCAATATGGACTAATAATTACAAAACAAGAATCATAAAGAATAGTTTTTTTTTTCTGTGTGTGTAAGGATTCTGTTTTCTAAGTTAGTGAGAATTTGATGGACAAATGTGAGCATCAACACCCACTTAAAGGGGCTCAAATGGAACTAAATTACCCGACGCTCGACTTAAAACCGATCATTAAAAGGTCGTTTGAGCTCGAATCTTTAATATAACGAACCAAATTTGAACATATTTATCCATTCAATAAAGCTCCATTCGTTAACATAACAAATCAAACTTGAACATATTAATTCTTCATTTGATAATACGTAAAGTTCGGTTCGTTAACATAACGAACTAAGATTGAACACATTTTTCAATTCAGTAGTATGTAAAGCTCGGCTGTAGCTCGATTGAATTAGTAAAAAAAAAGTGTAAATATATTGAGCTACTCGAGCTTGATTTGTGTTCGAACTGACGAAACCCACTTAAGCTCAATTTGTAATAATCAAACCAAATTCAAAGATAATTATTAAATCTCGATAAAAATCAAACAAGCTCGAACAACTCGACTCGACTCGATTGGTTTGCACCCATACCACTAACCCAAATCACATAATGTGTGTGTGACTAAATAATAAGACTAAAAAAAAAATAATAAGACTTAAGTCATCCCATTAATGAGGGCAAAATTGAGATATATTTTGGTGGCACCCCAAATTCTCTAAACCATCTTTGCCTTTTTATCATTGTGTTTCATGCTCACATTTTCTATTTTTTCCCAACCAAACAACATGAATCACTCAAGTGGACAACTTTTTTCAGTGGTGCCAAATGTAGGATGTAAGGAACACATTATGTGGATAGATCATAGGTGGGTTTAGATTAGATTAGATTAGATTGCCAAAGTGATTCTAAAATGTAATAATAATAGTAATAATCCCTATCAAAAAAGACAAGTGGGGTGGATAGATAATAGATTGATGTCCTATGTTTTAAAATCTTGCCATACTTTTTTTTTTTTCTCTTTCTCCCATCCCTCTTTCTTTGAAAGTTTGCACATTCCAATAGTGAAGCAGACAAAGGACTAGAGAGGTGGAAAGTGACATAAACCAAGAATATGAGCTATCACTTTTAAACCAAGTAAAATTTGTACAAACTCTTTTGGTGTGATCTCCATATGTTTGTGTTGTGAATTAAATCTATGCGTAAATGGAGGAATCCCATTGGCCCACCATTTGCTGGACTTTGGGATCTTTCACAGAAAATCAAACCCCCACTCCTCAAGTTTCATTATCATGTCCAAGAAATGGTCCTATTACAATTTCCCATCAATAAGACTGTCTCAAAGACTCTGCACTTTTATAGTCTGAAAAATCAGCATCTTCTTTAAAATGCAAAATTTACATTTCATCTTCAAAGACTGCACTACTTTCTGCACTAAAAAAGAATATTCCATAAAATTCTTTCTTTTATTTTAATTTTTATTACTGTATAATTGATAAAAATATTATGTAAGTATTTTTATTTAATATAATATTTATTATTTTTTCTATCTTCACAATTAATTAAATTCAAAAATATAATATAATATAATATTAATTTTTAAGATATAAACAAATTCAAAAAAGTAAAATTAATATAATATTTATTAAATGTTTTACTTTTAAAAGTAAACAAATTAAAAAAAATTATATTTAATGAAAATAATGTAACATTAATTTTAGTATTATTTTTTATTAGATTAACTGAAATTTGATATTAATAATAATATTTAAAATTAAAATAAGCTATAATAACAAATTAAATAAAAAATTAAAAAAAAGAATAAGTAGCACTGCTACAGTACCACGCCATTTTTGGCGTGGTATTGTAGCAAACGCCAAAATACAGATGAATATGGCGCAGTGGTGGGGCGCTCAAATTGGCGCTGGGAGCCAATTTGGCGCAGTGCTGGAGACACCCTAAAAGAATGAAATCCATCATGAGGGCTCCACTGCTCATACCCTAGAGTTTTGTAGTGGAGTTAAATCGCGAGATGTCTTTCAACAAGTCGAGTCACCGAATGCGATATGTTGAGTCACCACACAAGAAATTATTATCCACCGTGTTATCGGGGATTCGAACCTACATGATGCGGGTGTCGCAAAGAAACAACACGTAACTTCGCGCCCTTACTACCGGTTGAGCTATACCCCGAAAGCGCAGATTTCCATCAATGGATTGCATTTCATGTTGTTCTTGCCTATGTCTACCTATAGTCAAAATACATAAAATTGATTAAAAAATTAATGATTGTAGTCTATATTCAATATTTCAAAAAAAAAAAACAATATAAAGAACAATCATTCGTATGGTGGAATAATGAAGAGGGTGCGTCAATGCAATAGCCCAATTAACCAATGTTTTAAAAACCCGATCAAATTGTCTAATTGGGTACATATGGTCTTAACATATTTCTAGTAGGTTATTTATTTACCTTGAAAATTTATACATATAATAGTTATTTCTTTATGTAATTATTTTACATAATAAAATACCATTATTCTTTAGTAATTAAATCAAAAGTTAATTGGACCACGATTAAATTGTTGACCGACACCAAGCAAATATCGATTATGCTCTTAACAATTATGCCACATTGAAAAATGAGGATTTGCCACTGGAGTGGTGGTTACATGGGCCCCAAAGCCATTATTCACAACAGTAAATCCTGATCATGCCATGCGAGCCCAAAATTTGCAGGTTTAATATCAGAAACCTGATCCTGTTTCATATTAATCACTGGGCCACCTGGAATTGGAAAGCCAATCATCAACTGCAAGCCTGTTTCTGTCAGATTAAGAAAATATTAATTGAATTAACCAAATCTGATATTTTGGGCTTTATGATGGACAGACATTGCAGGTCCAGGCCCACACACCACACTACCCCCACCATTGCTATGACTTGTGAGGTAAAGACATTTATATAAATTTCATTTATATAAATTTGGTGCGACATGGATATCCTTAGTAATTGAAAAATTAACCAACGTTGAAAATTGCTGTCAAAGACTGCTTTTCACTTCACCAGTTTGTTGGTCAGTATATATGTTTATACTGATTTTCTATTTTCTACGGTGTTTTCACTTTATATTTCAATATAACATATTAAATGTCGCATAAACGCCAGATAAACCAATGGATGTTCGAGTTTTTTTCCTTTTTTTTCTTCTCAAATGAAATGTTTACCACGATAAACCACTGAGGTTTAGCCTAATTACAAAGATAACCATTGAGGTTTAGCCTAATTACAAAGAGAACTCGACCATCGTTCAAAAGTACAAACACCTCATTAACATTTGTTTTTGTTTTACAAAAGAAATGATATTTGTAATGTAAATATAAACATCAAGGGAGTGTTTGTAACACTTTAATGAGGTATTTAATTATAATTAGGCTAAACGTAATGGGTAGTTTTTGTAATTATGTCTTAATCACATGATTCCATGAATTAATGACGTAATTTTTCAAAATATTGTCCAATTTTATACTAAAACCCAATTTCTTGATGAAAATGACGGTTCAAACTCAGTAGTAAAATTGTTGATATATGTTATCTGAGCTCAAAATTCATTCGTTTACGCCCGTTTCTGGCTCATTTAAGTTTTCTGGTTTAATTAGATTTTTTCTTTTTTCATGTCCGATTTGTTTAAGGTTTTTGGCCTCATTAAAATGCTTTTTAAACTATTATTCAGAGTTGCTGAATCATAATTTCGTATTAATAATAAATTTTCTTTCTTTCAAAGATTATTTATCTTCCAATTACCCCGTGTGATAGACCAGCTAGTGTGGATCTGTCATTAAATTAGCATCCCACTTACATTCAATAACTTTTTCCCTATGATAGAGTTCTTGGGACAAAAGGACCTCATTTCATGATAGTCACAACAATGGAGTGATTGACTAAGCCAACTGCCAAACTTAAAGGAATTCTGACAAAACAAACCTAATTCTTTAAAACCCTTCTTGACCAAGAAATAGGACAACTAACTTTTTACAGAAGAGGTTCTTTTTCATGGTTCAAAAAACATAAATAATTGGACCCACTCTTAAATAATAATAACAAAAATAAAGAAAGTACTATTCTAGGGGAAACAGAGTCTCCACTGTCAAATTTGTGGTCCTGATGATAATTTTTTTTCTTTTAAAACTTTCAAGGACCATTAGCTACCTGGGCAATTGGAAAGATGTACTGTGTCTTGCATATATAGAGGAAAAAAGGAGAAATTGTATGGTAATGAAATGAATGCATTGACGGTACCTAAACCTGTGTTTTGTGTAACTTGTTTGATTGGTCATTTTAACTAATACAAATTGTACCAGATTTTGAGGTACACCACTATTGATGATGAAAAGTAGGGTTGCTAATCCTAATCCTGATACGACACGATAACTCGACACGAACTCGACCCGAAATTATTGAGAGAAACTCGAACACGAACACGAGAAACTCGACCCAACACGAATGACACGGTGTTACCAATGGTGTCTAAAACATAGTTATTTTATATTTTAATTAATTTTTGATATAATCTAAGCATAACCCGAAATCAACTTGAAACCAAATACGAACCCGACCTGATGACCCGAATTGCCACCCTAATAAAAAGATACAAAAACTGGGAAAGAGATTGATTTTAGGGTTAATTGAGGTTTGACCTAATTACAAAAAATCCCAGCTATTTTTTATAATTACAAAAGATACCCGAGATTTTATTTTGTCTAACATTTAAACTCTTCATAAGCAAAAAATATTTCAAAATCCACCTTCATATTTAAAAAATATTGCAGTTTACCCTTTAATTTTAACATTGAACCAAATCTCAGTGGTACTTTTTTGTAATTTTAAAAGTTAGCTGATCTTTTTTGTAATTAGGTTAAACCTCAGGGGTACTTTTTGTAATTATCCCTTGATTTTACAAAGAGTATGAGAGATTAAAACTGCCAGCCCATTGGACATTTATGGGTTAAGTGTGGAGAGATTACCATCTTAGGAGGATATATGCCCAACTTTGACATAATGGCCATTGTATTCAATGAAAGTTAACTATTTATGTTCACTACTGAAAGGCTTGCGTCCAAAATATAATGAAGTTCAGAAAACAACAGAACGCAAAAGGAAGGATGTGATGCAAAATTAGTCCATTTACTAAAGGGTGACAAAATTGGTCCTGTTTAAATCCAAAAAATTCATTTAGTCTTATAATTAAAAATCACTCGAATTACGGCATATTTTGGCCGGTATTTGAAAAATTGACCGGAAATAGAGCTAAATTGGGTAGTTTGGCAAAAATTTGAGTTCTATGTGGGCATTTTTGTTCACCTCGGCTTGCTTAGTTGTCTTATTTAAAGTCCAATCATCTTCCTTCTTCTTATCCAACGTGCCATATCAACTGGACGATGTCCACGTCAGCAAAATAGGCCGAAACCCTAAATTTTGACATATTCTCGGCCAAATTTTCCAATTTCAGCCAAAATAGAATGCAATTCGAACGAATTTAATACTTACAAGATTATATCAAAACTTTGGATATAAACAAAGACTAATTTTGTCACTGCTCCTTAGGTACACAACTAATATTGCAATTTTGTCATGTAAAAAAGATTAAAAAAGGAAAAGAAAAAAACAGCACTTGAGGAAGTGATTTATAAAAAGTGCCACATTCACTATGCTCGTTTGATCAAACTAAACTTCATTTTACCAGACCTTCACAAATCACAACACACAAACAAAATCAGTACACGATTGGATCAACAGTGGACCATAAAAGTTCACATTAAAAACATGATCAAACCATACAATGTAGTAGGAATGGGTTCACAGATGCGGAATTCCAATCTGTTAAGCGATACCCGGAACATAATTCCAATAATTAATTTTCTCGTCGATTAACGTCACTCCCGTAAGTACACACTTGTACGGTCATTTGTATTTACATCTGGTTTTGGACATCGATAGGCAAAAAATTGTCAGCGAAGATGGGCCAGAAACCAATTCAACTAAGAATATCATTATGTGTAAGTCCTAATCAAACCAGAGAGGTAGATACTAACAAGCTGGGCTTAAAAATCGGCAGACAAATGGGCCTGTTATATTGGGCCCCTTATCTTTTAACTTTAGGGCCTTCGACTAATTCTCAAAGTAAGTGGACCAGGTTTCTGAAACTGACCAAAGTAGTGGGCCTGATATCCGCGAATGGTATTTACATTTTAAGTTTCTAGTTATTCTTCCAGAAGAATGAAAAATTGGGTGCAATATATGAAGGATGAATTTCAGAAAATGGAATGGACCTTCACTAACACTTCTAGTACAGTCAAAATTGCTAATAGCGGAGTAGAGTGAGTTCTTGAAACCAAAGGTCTCAAGGTTAAATCTAAACATCTCCACCACTTGGTGGATGCCCATTGCAATTTATCTGGCTAGTGGTTGATGTGGAGGAGTGATTAGCAGGTTATTATGTCAAGCCCGAGGTTCTCCAACACGTACCCGAATGATAGTTTCTATGATGGCTGTGTTCCTCATTACTCAACAATAAAAAAGATCGATAAAAGTTGAGACGATGCCTCTGGGAATAAAAATTACTGGAAAGAAACTGGAAAAGAGCAATTTGTTTAGCCAAGATACACGCAAATTTTCTTGTGCCTGTTATGGCCGGCTTTTTAACATATATCTTCTATTTTCTTAACTTAACATTACGGTATCAAACCGGATTAGTCGATGCAACCCACTTGGGTAGCTACCCAAGTGGGTTCTATACCATTGGATTAACACACCAATGTGGATGTGTGTGTGTATGTGTTGATCTAACGGTATAGAACCCACTTGGGTAGCTACCCAAGTGGGTAGCATCTACTTACCCTATCAAACCCCACTTATGTTGTGGGGAAGAAGAAAAAAAATCCGGAGCATCGTAGGGTCAAAATGGTTTGGAAAATTACATCTGTTTGTTGGGAATTCTCAACAGTGGAATCTGATGTGTTTTACAAATACGGGAAAAAGCTTTGCAACATAGGTAACAGGCAGATTGACATGGATAGAATTCAAATAGTCTGTATTATTCTGTGGTGGACTTAGCAATTGCAGAATGGATGGAATTCAAAAGCTCTAATTCCTTTGGTGCTGATGGAGATCCAAGTGTAGAATGGATGTCTAATGTTACATACTGGATTTGCTTATGCTTTCCTAGATGAATCAGTTGCCAGCGAGCATCAAGTACTGGTACTCTCTTCGTGTTGAGGTCAAAAATTTCTACCGTTTCATAGCCTAAAAAAAAAAATCCTATTTTCATCCATTCCAAGCCCGAAAACTCAATGGTTTTGGAATGGACTGTAGGATCAGGAAAAATCTCACAGAAATGCTCTAATATCACATATTCATACAACAGAGGAATGCTAAGTCACATACTATCGCTCTTTTCCAGTGTCGCTCAATCATGTTGCTGGACATTTGCTTCCGATGAAACAGTTCATCATCATAATAATGTTCTACAGGAGCCATATAGCTTTTGTGTAAAGATTGTTCCTTTGGTTATTCATTCACTATTCCCTAAAAAATTTACTCTCATAGAACCAGATTACAAGTTAAAATCTCTAGCATTCGAACAAGCGAAATGGCAACGTTAGCAATTTGAAGTAAACAGAGACTTCAGAATAGAAGTAGCCAATGACCCGATAGAATGAAGAAAAAATATATGAGCAATAACATGTCCCAACTAATTTCACAAGCCAATGCAACCAATAGTAAAAGAAATTGCTTTAGTATATCACAAGCCATACATTTTTCATCATTTTTTCTATAACTCAAAAATCAAAGGTATCATTATTATAGGACTTGTCATTAAACAACACTAACTCCATATGAATTTTTCTTTGGCAGATAACCAATTACTGATGCTTAACAAACTCTGTGTGATGCAGTGCAGTGATCAAGATTGTCAATCCAATGGAACAGGAATAAAAACATTGAAAATCTTTCAAGGACATTCAATGGTAAAAATGGACAAGTAAATATTTTGAAAGGATTAAATTACTCTCAAGTCTCAACCCTTTATGGAGCAAATATCAAGTTACCAATTTAATTTCTTAAATTACATGAATTTACCTCTCTCCATTAACAGTCACTACCATGAGGTATATTTCCTATCTTAAAAATCCAAGAGCTCTATAGCTTAACTAGTCGTATTAGAATTTTGCGGAAGTGAGTAAAAATCGAAAAGCAATAGCATAAATCGGATATGTGAAAACAAAAGAAAGAGTAAATTAAATGTATGCTACAAAATGAAGGTAATATAATGAAAACACATTCTCATAATTCTATCATCAGACATCAATCATTGCAATAGAACTTTCATCACGAGATATAAATAATAAAAATAAAAAGGAAAATGGTTCTCATATAAAATTTGCTGAAATTAAAGACGGATAATGAGGGATTTAATATGTCTAACTGAAAAGCACAATTCACTTCCAAAATCATATCACTTGATTTAATCCGCGAGAAAGGGAACAAAAACTTCATCACTCAAAATGACTAACAATTAAGAGAAACGAAGCATGACATTAAAACATCGTTCACCTCAGAACCTGAGCTTAGAGAAAAACCAACGGTTCTTCCCCGTCTTGAACCTTTCCTCAAACCTAGCCTTGATCTCCTTGCAGGCCGTCACCTTCTTGTCACGCGACACGAGCGCGTCGGCAGACACGACGTCCCTCAGATCCACGTCGAGCGTGTAACGGGTGGGCATGATGTGGTTGTAATTGACGACCTTGACGAAGGCCTTGACGCGAGATTTCTTGGCCTGCTTCTTGGCGGAGTCTTTACGGATAACCTTGCTGGGATACTTGGCGACGCCGGCGACGAGGCAGTGGCCGTAGGGGCGGTCGCGGGTGCCATCGTCGAAGTTCTTCACGATCGTCGCCTTGTGCCCGGCGAAGCGACCCTGGAGGAGAATCACCGCCTTGTTTGGCTTCAGGAACTTCACCATTTTCTCCGAGACTGTGTGAGTGACCTTTTGTGGTGGTGGCGCTGCGTTGTTTAGGTTCGGCTACTATGAGGTTTTGATTCCAAGTTTGTTCATATATACGGTGTGTTTCATAGGGATTAGGGTTTTCTGGAGGCTAAAGAATGGGCCGTGACAAGTGGGCTAAATTTCTGGATAGTTTAGTGAGTCGGCTTAATGGGCCTCATGTTTTAAAATAGAGAATTCAAATTAGCCGAAACTACTGCTATATAAAGCCTCTTAGGCTCTTCGGGTAAACCCTTTTTGAGAGATATATTACTTAAAGATTTAGCCAGAATAGATTTTTTGATTTAATATTAACAAAAATGGCCTTTCTAATTGAAACTTAGATTCCTCATTTCAATTTTAATTTAAAAATTATGAACCACTTAAAGATATGAAAAATATTTTTTTAATATATATTAAAATTAATTATTATCTTTAGATAATTAGAAAATGAAATAAAATTAAATTTTCGGTCTCACCTGCAATTATTTCCTCTAATAAGTTTGTACCTAGGAAACACATGACAGAAATAGGAAACACGGACACTATGACAGAAATAGGAAACACGGACACTTTTGTGAGGATGACGTACACGTACCGTATACGATTCAACATGTCTTTTTATGTGTATGTGTGAGTTATCACATTTTAGAATTAAGTATTTATGAAAATTTGGTTTTTATGCTTGATATGTTGTTTTTTCAATTGCTTTTAGTGCATTTATATTTTCAATAAAATAAAAATATATAATTTTATATGATAATATGTATATATTTAACATACCTATGTCCTTAAAATTTCAAAACATAACGGCCGACACGAATAAACCAACCTACGAGAAGCAAATACACTGTTCTGCTATAACCAATTACATGATCAATTGATATAATCCTAGTATAATCATTTGGAGCCGCAAAGCAAAACAAAAGTAAATACATACAGATTACAACATTCTTCCTCTTTCCTTTCTCACTTCTCAACCTTTCTGTAATAAATAAACCTAGCCTCAATACGAAAGCAAAGTTTTTTATGTTACAAACTTTTCATGGAAGGTGAAAACCGCAACCCCAGAAGCAGCATGCATCAGCATGAGATATAAAAGTCCTGTCAGGGCAAGCTCTAACTGGTAATGCCATGATTCACATGGGCAAGCCTATGACACACTATGAGATTACATGCCTGCAAAACAAGCAAACACAATTACAAGTTCAGAAAATAAAAGTCGAGACAGTAATACGATAAAACTCAAACTTGGTCTTGGGTCTCCGAATGGTTCTCAATACACTCTCACTAGTGAGAAATTCAAGGCAGTAGAGGTGAAGATGAGTTAACAGGCCTTACATTGTAAACTTTTATAAAAACAAGATAAGTTATTTAAAAGCTCACACTTAAACAAGATTTCCTGTACACATACTACAAATTAAATCAGTGTCGTACAAGTTTAAAATTTTATTACTGCAATATTGGATGTTAACTTCCTAATTGACCAAAATACATGGCCTATAATTGCTCAAAAACCTAGCAGACAAAGAAACCACGGATTATTGCTCAAACTCCAGAGGAAGCATAAATTTGTAAAAAAAAGGCGCATGCATTAATTCACCTTCAAGTAAATTACAGGTGTTTTACATTAATAATAAAGGGCACTCACAAAATGCAATTACCAGTCTGCGATGTAATTACCCAGATTTGATTGACCTTCACTCTATCTCATTGGTCTCAGACCAACCAGGTTCATAGGTTTCAAGAAATCCAATCTTTGCCTTGTTCGGAAGATCATGTGGGTGCACAAACGGGACTCCTGGTGGCCACCCGATCTCCATCCTTATATTTGCGCATGGACTATCGAGCGAGTGGATGTGACTCTCACACTCCTTCAAGGTGCAAAACCTCAACTTGATGCCCTTTTTATCAGCAATATCTTGAACCCTCTCTTTGAGGACTCTCTGTGCCTCAAGCCGTAGCCTCTTTGAAGGTGGAAGAGGCTTACACCTTAAATTATTCTTCTTCCTACGCATCATTGGTTTTATAGATCCTGTACCAGCATGTCATCGATCCAAGGACCTGTTGTTATAAACTTCTTCTTACTAAATTGATAAGAATAACCATATAAGCAGCAAAATTAGAGCATGGAATTTGATGTTGCCTCATAATTTATTCAAGGTTTTGCAGCTAGTAGGAGAATACATCGTAATTATGCTTAATTAATTATCTAAAGTATAGAAACATTACCATTTGATAGGATAACACAATGTATAGACAAATAATACAAACCTAGAAGGCACACAGGATGTGGCTAAAGTACAAATACCCCCTTAACGTATTACAAAAAACCCCATGAGGCTTGTATTCTTTTAACAAGTACCCTCTACTGAGGTTGCAATTGGTAAATAGAAACAAATATCAAGGAGGAATTTGTAATTTTGAAATATAGCTGGATTTTTTTGTGATTAGAGCAAACCGCAAGGGTATTTTTGGCAATTAATCCTAAACATAATCCTAAACAAAAAAGATAGAAGTATTGTATTTATCAGTTACCAGAATAATTTTGAATATTTTCAAGATCCATTTATTAACTATTTATCCGCATGAAGACATTAGGCTACTTCTTCTCAAAGTAGTGAAAGAAAAGAGTCAACGAAATGATACCTACCTTCTTGAGATGCAGGAAAATTGAAGGTGGCAAAACTATTCCGGTTAAGAAGTTGATCGGTGGATCTCTGCATGAAGTCATCAACTGGAACAGGAAGCTGAAACTGCGCTTCAACCCCATGTCCAGCAGCTCTCATCTCCGAGCAATTGAGACTGGTCATGGATTTAGGCATGAGTTTGAACGCCACAGAACAACGACCATGCATACCACCTTGCAGATTACTAATATCCGTCCGATGCATAGCAGGGTTTATATAACCCGCAGTTGCCTGATACAAAGCGAGCCCAGGATATACTATTGCTTCTTGAGGCCCAAGATCAGCATCCACAAGAACCCAATGACCGTGAAAATCTCTTATATGCAAACCTGCCTTATCTGACTTGACAAGAGTTAACAGGGTTCTATCAACCTGAGAGTCATGGTCTGAAAACATAACTAACGAGCCGTCTTCTTGAGTAGTCAAATTATGATGCTGCGCTCCCTGAAAAGAAGGTCTTCCATGACAACAGACAGACAATACAGACGAGGATATTTCCCGATTTCTTAGAGGAACATTATCAAGTACTTCAGTGAAAGGCGAACTACGGAGATTCAAGTAGAAGCTGATAGCATCCAATATGTCCCTTGATGCTTTTCCGAGTAGCGCAAATAGGTCAACTAAACCAGCCGGTGGGATTTCAATTTCATTACCAAGTTCTGTAGGAGTAAGCCCAGGTCTAAAATCGTACGTCTCTTGCCACATTTGAGGGTCTGCGCGGTAACCAGATGTCTTGCACCACTCACGAGAGTCGTCAGGGTGAATGCTATCAGCAGAAGGGAAGGATGGTTTATGATGGAAGTAGAGACAAGATGACTCGAGACAAGACCTCATAAGAGCCCCATTGTTTACAGGAAATTGGATAATAGCAGCTGAATACTGAGCCAGTGACTGGGATAAAGTAGAAACCGACAATTTGTACGAGTCTGAAGGAACACCTTCAGATGGTATTAGATCGACAAGTTTCACCCGGCCTAGTGTTGGCAGGCCATTGCCTGCCATGGAACCCTCCAGAGAAGCCAATTATGTTAATCAGTAAATCAACCAAATTGCTTTCGTTAGCTGCGCAAATAGAACAGACATCAATAGCAAATCAGATGTAACATGTGCATCAATCACCAGATAACTAACACACTGATTATTCTTGTCCCTGAAAATTTGCAATGAACTACAACAGACCTAGGTTTTCATTTTGTTACTTGTTTTATTATCCCCCATTAATTTCCGAAAATTCCCAGCTTTAACAGGAATGAACAGGTACCATTATAAGGCCGTACATCAAACACCAAAAGCAAAGGTTTCATATTTGTCTTTTTTTTCTATCATCCAAAACAAGTACCAATTATTTACCTTCCAGTCTATTAGCAGCAATCTATGGACAATGGAACAATTTTTAAATTGACATAATTGTCATCACTCATCAAGCCCAAAAAACAATAAACAAATGCACACTCATAAAGTTCTTATACCAACTGAGGGTTTAAAAAGGTTAAACGAACCTTTAATATAACTTCAAGATCGTGGATTTAGGGTTGCACTGAAACTCCGCTTCGGTAACTTACAAAAAGACTGCTATAGGATGTGGAGACGAAGGGGGTTAAGTTAATGGAAATTTTGGACTTACGAAAAGTAAAGACAGAAATTGATCGTATTGTTTGATTTGATTCTCTTCGTCGTCATCTTTGCAGGAACACAAAAGCTCTCCCTTTTTCGCACAGATAAATAGAATTCGTTAATTTTCATTCCATGCCCTTTATATTTTGGGTATTTACGAACTAGCGCTATTGCCGAGAGGGGCAACCGTGCACGTGCACATGGCATGACCCTGTTTTCTATTACATGTCCTAAACTAAAGTTCTCATTTAATACCCCTCAAAAAAAAAAAAAAAAAGTTCTTATTTAATAATAATAAATAAATAAAGGCGTAAAAAAAAAATAAATAAATAAATAAAGTTAAATTTTTGAATAATTCTATAATATTATTTTTATAAAGTAAGTATCAATTATTGTATAAATATAATAGTATTTTGATATAAAAATTAAATTTAAAAGTAAATTATAGTAATACTTCCAAAAAATTAAATTTAAAAACCCTAGAGAAAATGAGGGAATATGATATTAAATTATTATTAATTTAATATTGGATTTGTTTCAATTCATGAATTATATATTCATATAATACATAATAATACAAAACAAAGGAAAGGCTTAGTTGAGTCCACTAAAAATTGATTTCTTATACGTACAAAAGTAGGCAAAAGCTCGAGATGGGCCAGCCAAGCCCGAGTCCATCAGGCTGAAAATTTATCTGTTTGTTGAATTCCTCGGCCTAACCCAACCCATACCACATTTTTACATATAAAATGTATTGGGTAGAGCCAAAGTAGATCCAACCCATTTCACGGCTATAAAAACACAGCCCGATTCAGTCCAATTTCGGACTGGTTGGGTCGGCCCACGGGCGGGGACAAAAATTGTTAGCTCTACTTATACGTGTATACGATATCCCCAGTTGATACTAAAACTTGGTGTAAAATTAAAATTGTATTATATCATGTATACCCAATTCTGATAATATTTTGATTCATTCGAGAAAAGAAAAAAAAGAAGATAAATTGGGATTAGGAAACCTCAAAGGCCGTTACAATTTGTAAAACACTCAAACCCTATTACTACATAGTACATACAACTAGGAATATACCAGAAATGGTTGACCAATGAGAGGCAGCCTAGTAATTAAGTAGTTTCCGAAGAGGACTAGGATCCATTTTCTAATCCCAATGAAACAATGCATCTTCAACTATTATAAATATACGTCTTCGGTCTTCACTTTCATGCACTCATCGATCATATCTACTTAGGGGTTTACTAAGTTGCAATAATATTCTCTCTTCGTTTAATTTGTTTCAAATCAATGGCTATTAATTCTACTCTCGTCATGAAGAAACTTGTTCTCGTGATTCTTGTTCTGTGCTTTTGGTTTCCTTTGAGTAATGGTCATCCTTTTAAGATTTGCAAGTTTGATCGGATTTATCAACTCGGAGACTCAATTTCCGATACCGGAAATTTGATCCGGGAGGTTCCGATTGGGGCGTCCACCGCCTTTGCGAGGCTGCCCTATGGCCAATCGTTCTTCAAGAACGCTACCGGTCGTTGTTCCAATGGCCTTCTTATGATTGATTTTATAGGTATCGTTTTTTAAATACGGTTTTTTTTTCTGGATTTTTACTGTATATGCATGTTTTGCAACTTGTTCGTCATGGCTCGTTTAAGTGAACTCGTGATTTTCTTGTTCGAATGATTTTAAACAAAACAAGATCTTTATTTTCTTTAATTGAAAAAAAAATAATGATAGTAACAAAATTCGTACAGAAGTGAATTTTCTTTAAACATGCTTACTCTGTTTTCACGGGTTTTGGTCTTGTATAAGAAAATTGATCCCAATCTTCCACAATATCTAATATCATAAATCTCAATACTAATTTTATGTTTCTGATTTCTTCTCTTGGAGTTTGAACTTAATTTGCAGTCGCGAAAAAGATTAACGTAAATGATTACCGTTTTCTTCCGTAATTTAAAAATATGTTTTCTTTGGATGGCCTAATGTAACTTTATTCTTGATGTTTTTAATTATAATAACAGCAATGGCTGCCGGACTTCCTTTACTACCACCGTACAAAGATGTAAATGGTGATTTTAGACATGGAGTCAACTTTGCGGTGGCCGGTTCGACCGCCTTGCCATCGGAGGTGTTGGCTGGGAAACATATAATTTCTCCGGTGACCACCAGCTCTCTCAACGTCCAATTGGATTGGATGTCCACTCATCTCAACTCCATTTGCACCAATCACAGAGGTAATTAACATTTTAACAATATCTACACCCATCTTTAGTAAATAATAACATTAATCCATCATTGTTCTAAACACATTCTTTTCTCCCCCTCAATTGACAGATTGTGCTGAGAAACTCCAACACGCACTTTTCATGGTCGGAGAAGTTGGTGGAAATGATTACAATTACGCTATTTTCCAAGAAAAAACCATGGATGAGTTGAGAGACATGGTGCCTGAAGTGGTTAATGCCATCATGGATGGTGTTAGGGTAAGTTATATATCATACACCTAGTCTTGATTTGTAATAATATATTTTTCAAAAAATAAAAGTAAAACTCATTCGTTTCACGTAATTGAACTTGCAGAAAACAATTAGTTATGGGGCTACAAGAGTGGTGGTGCCCGGAAATTTCCCCATCGGTTGTCTCCCAATTTACAAAACAGCTTTCTAAACCAACATATCCACAACATACGATGAAAATCAATGTCTGAAGCAATTGAATGAGTTTGCAATGTTTCACAATGAAGAGCTAAAACAAAGCATTCACAAGCTCAAACAGGAAAAACCAAATGCTATCATCGTCTACGGTGATTATTACAAGGCCTACCAATTCCTGCTCCAATTTGCCAAAAAACAAGGTATATATATGTCGTCAACCAAATCTTACTACACTATCTAATTAACTAACAACATTTTATAAATTTATGATTTGTTTTGTAATTAATTGCAGGATTTGATACGCAAAGAGCTTGTTGTGGAAGTGGAGGCAAATACAATTTTAACATGATAAGAATGTGTGGAGCTGTTGATGCTACAGTTTGTTCGGATCCACATCGATACATGAGCTGGGACGGGGTCCATTTGACACAAGAAGGGTACAAGATTATGGCTGCCTGGTTGGTTCATGATCTCTTCACCAAGCTCCACTGCCATTTCTGAAGCATTACTCTGCTCTTATAGACTAGTTAGTTTCAGTAGTAGTCGTCTGTTGTTGTTGTTGTTTTTTTTTTTTTTTTGAGTGAATGTAGTCGTCTGTTGTTAGTTAGGTACTTAGGTTTTATTCTTTCGTGTTTTTCTCCTGTTACTGATGAAGTTGTCATCTGCATTAGATTTTATGGTTAATAAAGCAATTTTTTTGTTTGGGAAAGTTAATAAAGCAAATTAATTTTCTACATTTTCGTATAATTTTTGTTCTATTTCCATTTAATCTGAGTTCACAGAATCACACCTACAGAATCAGATTTCATGACTGCAACTTTGTTTGCTATTATTGATTTAAAGAAAACAAAGAATTGTATACCATTTTTAAAAACTAAATACCTCAATCCCTTGTATAGTATAATCTCGTTGCATATTCAATTCATAAATACGTGTCAAATGTATGTAATTCATAATAAGTACGTAACTAAAATACATACATATAATATGAAATATAGATTGTAAACAATTTTAAAATAATTTAAATTAAATTTTTTTTACTCGCATGACAGCAATAAGAGCAAATGGTGGGAAATACCCACTTGGGATAGGACAAAGTCTTTTCTAACATGTGAGATAAAAAACTAAGTTTTTTACCCATTTTTGTGGTTCTTTTACCACCATACCCTTACACTTTAAATACAAAAGTAGGTGGGGTCCTATTTCTTTATTTTTTCTCTCTCTACTCTTTTTTTGGATTTTATAATCAATCTGATCACTTTGTGGTAAAATATTTCGAAAGCCTTCAACATTTTTCATTTTCTAATCCATTTTTCATATTTTAAACAAGTTTTGAGATTTTTAAATAAATTTCCAAATTTTATACAGTGGCAAATGTTTAAAAAATGTGCAGTTTTTTTTAATATTCATATATAATATTTTGTAAATTTTTATTTTAAAATAACTTCGATTTTTTTTTTCGTTTTTTGTAATTTTTTGATTTTAAAATAACTTCGATTCATTTTTTTTAAAATAAATTATCGTGTTTTTTATATGGGCACGATTTTAGGCACGATATAAGTTGGCACGATATGCACGATATGACACGACATAGGTTGGCATGATATGGCACGATATGTGCGATATGAATGATATGGCACGATATAGGTTGGCACGATATGGCACGATATGCGCGATATGCATGATATGGCATGATTTTGGCACGATATAGATTGGCACGATATGTATGATATGACACGATTTTGGGCACGATATAGGTTGGCACGATATGGCACGACATGCGCGATATGCATGATATGGCACGATATGGCATGATATAGGTTGGCACGATATGCGCGATATGCATGATATGACACGATTTTGGGCACGGTATGTACATGGGGTTGGCACGATATGGCACAATATGGGTATACGATTTTACATAGGTGTGTGTATTCGGGGGGAAGTGTACACGATTTTCAAGGAAAGCATTAATTGAACCAGTTTCAAAATTCAAAATCTTCAAATTAAAGGAGGGGCATTCTTGTCAAATTGGGTAGAAAAGAGTTTTCTTATGTCTATGGATAGAAAAGAATACCCATTATCCATAGTGGGTACTTTAAAAATTCCCCCCAGCAATAAATACGTTTGCCTATATCAGACTGCATGTACATCTGGATTAGCTACAGAACATAACATAAATTTTCTTAAGAACATTAACAAAGAGGGTTTTGTCTCAGCCAAGCGGTTAAAAATCTAACTGCCCCTACAATGTATCAGCTTTCAACGACAAGAATGTTCGGTTGCTAACCTATATTTTGTTCTTTAAGGTTTACGGGGAGAACTGCTGGTGGTGCTGCTGCTACTAGGACTTCTTCCTCTCAACGGCCTGGAAAGAATGAAATAAGTACGCGTATGATATAGCCAAATAAAGAACATCAACGTACAACCCTAAAGTCGAGGCAACGAAAAACAAAATGAACATAAAAAGCTTTTACGACGTAGCTAAGGAAAAATCATCGCAGATGATTAAAGTAAACCAAAAGCATATTTCAGCTCTGTGAAAACGACACTCTGACAATGCTCATCAAAACCGATTTTATTCTAAGTGAAGAATAAGAAATCGTCACAGAATTATAAGAAATATTCGACAAAGCATATATATACCTTCTAGGACTGCGGCTCCGTGATACCCTCCGTGGTGGCTGCAACAAATTCATAAGAGGAAGGAAGTATTAAAAATAAAAACACGAACAAATCTACTGAAGAGAGATGCGTATAGAGAAAACAGACCCTGCGTGGGCTAGGTGATGAAGAATAAGACGACAATCTACCACGTCTGGCAGGTGGTCCACGGCCTCTGTACACATGGAAATAGAAATTCAACACACCACCAAATGTTCATTAACCAATGAATTAGTAATGCAATGTAACGCAAATTTAGCATTGGGATATGAATACCATAATGAATCCTCTTTTACACACAAACATTTCTGCTTTCCTTAAAATAAATCAGAAGAAATTTCATCTCCCAAAAATGGAAAACAATTACCAAGAGAACAAAAGAAAATGTAGGATGAACACAAAGGGTCAAGAGTAACCAAATGAAGTAGTAATGCAAAATACCTTCTTGGAGACAATGATCTAGATCGTGAACGAGCTGGCCTCCTAATAGGAGAACGACTATGTCTGCGACCAACTGGAGAACTACAAGCAAAAAGCCGTGTGTGTAAAGATGCAGAATTCATGATGGTAGTGATCAGAACTACCTTGTGCTTAAATTGTAGAAACTTTAACATATGATCAATGAAAATAAATTCTTAGAAATCCACAAGATGGATTGGCTACCAAAAACATATGCATACAAATTATTAATCCATTTTCATTTGATGCATGCTTTTTTCCCTAAGTCTCCTCTATGGCATCAGTTTAAACTGTTTTCATATCCTGAAAGCTCCAATTTTACTATTAGTCTCTGCAAGAAGCCAAGAACCAGTGCACTATCCTCAGAAGGGATATCAACAATATATTACAAGAATTTTTGTATCACACCTCAAAAGAGCTTTATGTCTCACCAGCATATCTGTGTCGGATACAATTTTTAAAATTAGTTTCAACCAAATATCAACAGCCCAGAGAATGCCACCCAACTGTCTGCATCGTCAAATTCAGTGGAGAGAGCCCAACATGAATTAGCATCAAGTTGTTGTTTTTTTTTTCTTTTATGGTTTATCATGCATAATTCAATTGGAATACAATCCGAAATTACAAGGATTAGCATCATATAAGGCTTTGTCCCCATTATGGCGCATCAGGAATGAAAAAGAAAATCCAAACAATTTTTCTTGCAGAACAAAGTGATATAGGCAATAGGAAGTAAAAGGAAAACATATTTAAACAGAGTTACAAAAAGAGTCGCATCTACAGCTAATAGCCAAGACAGCTGGCAGGGCTAAACTCTAGGAATTTCAAGTTTCTTGGGCATTTCCATGTAATGCCTATGTGAATAGCCCTAAAATTCTATTCAATCTTTAGATATATTTACTAAACCCTACTTCCTCATGTATTGAATAGTCGAAAGCATGAAATAGTTCAATTAGATTAATTGGGGAATGGTCGTGATGATGCCGAGGAGGGAATGATTATCATAAGCAATAACATACCGTCTTCTAGGTGGAAGTGGAGAACGATGTCGAACAGGACTACCGCGTATCCGTCGGGGAGACGATCTGTTTATATTTAAGAAAAATTAAAAGTTGGCCATGCGAAAACAATAAATAGAAATCAAACTTAAAATAGATGAGGATATTTGGAAAAAACCCGACCGGGGCGATGACCTGTTGTAATGCCTTGGTGGCGAGGTGGGCGAGCGACCACGAGCAGGGGATGCAGGTCTTCTCCTAGGAGGCGGCGAATCACCTCGTCGATGAGGAGAATCTGCATGTCTACGAGGAGGGGGATGAGAATCTAGCCCCCGTCTAGGAGATCTCCTTCGAGGTGGAGAAAGGGGCTTCCGGCGCGGAGATACTGATGATATCAAGAGAATTTAGCTGAAACAACCATGCAAAAGGAAAGGAAGGGCATATAATAGGTTTTGTTATTAAATTCGGCAGGTGAGCATACCTTCTTTCAGACGTTTTGGTCCGGGTTTGTCAGCATCCAATGCAGCATCATTGGATTTCGGAGCATCTCTGCTTGATGAGGTTGCAACGGCCTTAGGAGGAGAACTAGCCTTCTTTCTCTCAGGTAATGTAAACTTGACTCGAATAACTTTGCCATCAACTTGGGCCTGCATGAGCACAGTGGAGAAAATCAGATTACAAGCTAAAGGAGAACATACCAATCACGGATTCGTGAAGCTTAAAAATATCATACACCATCCATATATAACTGGGCTTTTTCAGCATCAGCCCTGCCCTTGAACTCAACGTATGCAAAGCCTTTTGGAAGGTTAACCTGCAAAGAAGAACAATATCAAAATAAAAAGGAATGTTAAATTAATAAACTCGCCTTCAGAGGAAATGAGGGTATAGAAACTTACAACGTGATCAATTGCCAGCCGTACATTCAATACTTCACAAAAATTTCCTGCAGAAAAGAGCATGATACAGGAATTAAATCCTACCTTAAATCTTACAATAAATTATTAGAAATTTCTTTTCCCGGATGGACACCAATACATCAGTCTCAATATCCAAGCTGAAAGATTTAAGATCCCAAAAGTTTGTGAGTGAAAGAAGTTAACAAGGAAATCAGCATATGGTAAACATACCAAATATTTCTTTCAAATGGTTCTCGTTCACATTCCTACTAAGCTGGTCAACATGGAGCACAAGAGATTCAGAAACGGGAGAAGCTTTCCTGAGAAAATGTCATAGACAAGCAGTTACATATATAAGGAGCAATGATTGTAGAACCACGACAGAATTAAACATAAAATTGCGAGAGAAAGTACAGCTGATTGGATACTGAAACTAGATAGAGTACACAAGGAACAAAAATGTAGTCCATGCATTAGCATGATAAAACACTGCACAGTTTAATGAATACAGCATCCCCTGAAACAGAAACCCTAATAAACTTTATGACCACATAAGACTACAAATATTGATGATGAAATAATTCTTCAAAGTGTTTTATGTCCAAAAAGTTGCATTATAGTAGATGATAAAGAACAAAACAAATATGCCAACAGCAACCTCATTTGATCAAACCTGATTTTAGGTGTTCATTTTCCAACTCAGAGATCCAGCTAAGTCTTTTTTATCTGTTTTAAAGCTTCTCACAGTTTTCAACATGAACATGCAATAATAGAATATGAAACTATAAAAAACGAAGCTGTTAGCCACATGCATTCAGAGACTGCAACACCATGCTAAAAGATATCCACCAAGCCTCATTCCTATAAAATATCCAGCCGACAGACTAATGCAAATTATTTATACAATGATTAACAAGCAGAAAAACGCAACAAACAGTGAGAAATTAATACGAGTGGAAGGATTGAAAAATATGGAATTTGTTGACTTCCCCAGAAAAGAAAGTAAAATAAAAACTCCAAATTTCAGTTTAACAGAAAAGAAAAATTCACCTCGGAAGAGGGGGACTTTTCTTAGCTTGTGGTAGTGGCGGTGGCGGTGGTAAGCGACCTCGATTAGCATCTTCCCGAGGACTATGTAATGCCACGTAGGAATGGAAAAAACAAATGTAAATAGCGACCGAAAAAGAAAAAGTCTATAGAGAGAAACATCAAAATGTTGTCTCATTACGCTAGAACAGTTACAAATAAGATAGCAGACACCAAAACCTGTATGTACTAATTCACTACTATGTCTCTCTGTCTTTGCAACTTGTGCGAAAGAACATTACAAAAAAATCTAAGCGCATTTTCAGACCGTAGTTCTTGTTCGCGAAGAGTAAACAATGTTATATCTATAAACATGTAAAATGAAGATTTATTTTCAACAAACATCCCAACCCATAGGCGAGGGAGGTAATTAACAGATAAAGAACATTCTTTAAAGGAACTAGTTCTATAATAAGGCATAACCAGCATTGCAACACAAGTTCCTTTTTTTTAAAAGAAAAACGAAAATTGCCAAATTTCAGCGCGAAGCACATATCAAAAGAACAGATAATCTCTGCAAAAAAGCCCAACTAACATAAATAAAAAGCAGCAGTAGTACAAAAGGGAATCACCTTTTGCGCGGAGGAGCTGGGCTAGGGCTTCGAGAGCTGCCACTACGAGAAGGAGAGGAAGACGAGGAGAAGGATCTTGAGCGAGAGCGGGACCGCGACCTCGAACTGGAGCCGGAGTATGAGCGTGAGGAAGACCCTGAACGTGATCGCGACGGCGACGCCCGTCGGCCTCGTGCCGGTTTCGCCATTGCACGCTTTTTACAGTGCAGTGAGTCGTGGATTTGACAAAGTTAGTACATTTCCCTGGCTTCTTTGGCTCTATAATAAAATTGATTTTTCCTTTTAAGAATCTTTTTTCTTTTGCTTACTTAAATTTTTTTTTTTTTTTTTTTGGGAAAGCTTGCTTATGGTCTTTTAGATGATATTATTGGAGGAATACACTATGTTAGTCTAGGTGTGGTATCTACTATAGATCTGCACATAATACATAGATTGTGTGATTTTGTATGAATCTTTACATATTTATGACAAATTTACCGTTATCATGCACATGGTGCACTCCTTCAGGTTTAGCATGGAAGGACTAAACCCTTTTTTTGGAGTTGCTTCGAATGTAGTTATGTCATATTTTATTTAGAGGCAATAATGTAATTAGGTGGGAATTGAATGAAATTAGAAATGAAATAACAATGAGAAATGAATGATATCAGTACAAGCATCAAGCCTTGTTTGTTACCAGTCTCGCATAGCGAAGAAGAACTTCACCTAAGTTTGACTAGCAGGAATCCATGAGTTCCACATTTACTGACTAAAGTAGGAATTAGAACACTCACTAGATTTTGTGCATCATTTCAATATGATGATTAGTAATTAGAAATAAATGGTAATAAAGGAACAAAATAATTTTATTAGATAATTATATTAAATTAGTGTGTATAAATGGATCTTCTATTATATTAATTTGTGATAATTTTTGTATTGAAGTAAGCACCATAGATGCAATATACTACTATCTATGTAACAACTAATTCAATAAATATACATGTTATTCTGTTGCATGCCTTAATTCTGTATTTTACAATATTTATGCAATATCACCCAATCAGGGCCGTGCCTAGCAAATCTTAGGCCTGAGTCAAATTTTAAAATGGGCCTTTTTTTTTTTACTAACTTAAATATAATATAAATTAGTATTAAAAAAATAAGTTTTCTATAATGTACAAACTTAGTTAAATAATATGTCAACCATGTTCAAATTCCATTTATCTACAAGCACAAACTATAAAAGAATAAAAAATAAAAGACAAACATAGATGATATGAAAATATGCAATATTGGGGTTAGAAATTCAAATTCTCATTCAATTATCAATCTACATCATAAAACTTATTCTTTAAAATTATTGGCATTTAAATTAGTAAAAACATAATAATCAAATTAAAATTACCTATTTTGAAGGTGATCTTGTGGTGGCTAGGGTTTTGAAAACTTGAAACTGGAAGAAGAAATCAAATTGTAGAGCACATTTTTAGTTTTGGAAGATACATATTTGTTCCACTTCTCTCTCAAATTCTTTAATTTCTTTTTTTTTTCTCTCTCTTTTTCTCTTTCTTCTCTTTCCCTCTTTCTTCCCTTCTCCTGTTCAGTTTTCGTCTGTCTTCAGTCTTCTATTATGCAATATATTTGGGCCTAATTTGATCTTTTATTTGGGTTTTGGGTTGCTTTTCTTATTTGGGCTTTTAAAACTTAAAACTCCCTAGTCCCTATCATTTAACATCTACCAGGTATGTATGTATATATATGTATTAACTTATAAAATTATTGGGCCCCTAATTTTACCAAATTTTTTTGGGCCTGAGTCCATGGCCTCATTTGACTCATGGTAGGCACGGGCCTGCACCCAATATAATAGTCAATAGACAACTATAGCAAAATGAAACCACATGGAATGATGAATTAAAAAGTTAATAGAATTAATAATTAATCCTACAGAACTAATATATTCAACGTTTCCCCTAAAAAATGCAGAAAATTCACTGAAAAACAAATAACAGTATTTTGAATTGTTGAACCAACACGGCAAAGTATATGTATTATTGAATCACTTTCCCAACAAACAATTGCAGAATAAATTCACTCCTATTGAGCACTTTTTTGGCATTTTTCACAGTCTAAACCTTATATAAGCAGATTAGATCATCTCATTTTTACATCAAACTACCCACTTTTCCATTACCAATCCAAAAGTAACACAGATACAATAAAAATGATGAACTTCACCATTGGAGGCTTTCTAATTGTGCTTCTCCTTCTTGCTGCATATCCCTCAGAGGCCAGATTTCAGACATGTAAGCCAAGTGGCAAAATTAGGGGCACAACCCCACCACCAGGACAATGCAATCCCGAAAACGACTCCGATTGCTGCAAAGCAGGTAAGTTTTACCCAACTTACAAATGTTCGCCACCCGTGTCCGAAACCACCAAAGCAGTTCTCACCATCAATAGCTTCGAGAAAGGCGGGGACGGAGGCGGGCCGTCAGAATGTGACAACAAGTACCATTCTGACGACACGCCAGTTGTAGCGTTATCGACTGGATGGTACAATGGGGGGTCGAGATGTCTTAACAATGTTGTTATAAGTGGTAATGGTCGGAGCGTGACGGCTATGGTGGTCGACGAGTGTGATTCGACGATGGGATGTGATGAGGATCACGATTATCAGCCTCCGTGCCCGAATAATATTGTCGATGCGTCGAAAGCTGTTTGGAAAGCATTGGGGGTGTCTGAGGGTGATTGGGGAGAGTTGGATATTACTTGGTCTGATGCTTAGGGGAGCTTTATGTGTGTGTTTTCTGATTATGTGTTGTAAAATTATGTGTCAATGTATTTGGGTCATGTGAAATTGTGAAGTTTGTATGTAAATGTAATCTCTTGTTCACACTTGGGTCATGTGAAATTGTGAAGTTTGTATGTAAATGTAATCTCTTGTTCACACTTTTGTTGTTTGTGAATTTGATATTGTATGAATGATGATATTTTAGGAATTGTGTTAGTTGTTTAAACTTTAAAATTAAGTCTTTCTTTATTGTGGTTGATCACTAGATACCTGCTTAATAAATAGCTCAATAAATTTATTATTGTTAATTTGAAATCCTGAACCTAAACTATCTAAGCCTTAACTTCAATAATTTACAAAAAGAAGTCATTAGCAATGTCTTAAAACGGAACTTCACCAACATTTCAAATAACAAATACACTCCAAACAATAATACATGATTGAAAATCAAACTTCTATGTCAAATCCACTTTTATAATAGCAACTGCTGGGTAGTAATTTGATACCTGGTGTAATCTTTTACAGGATATTGCTTTATACTCGGTAAAAGAAGAAAACATACATGAAATTATTGGTTGTAAGTAGACATTAATATATTTTTCAAGCATCAACGATGGCAGAGACAAGGGGCCATATCGGCCAGCCCGCCCAGACCTTTCTTTGGCCTAGGCTGTGTTTTCAAGAAAAAGAAAAATTAAAAATTAAAGCTTTATTTTACTTTTCCAGATTACCCCATTTTAGTGTGTTAGCTACGCCATTGAGTATCAATACACATTGAGTTCTGCCAACTGTAAAGAATCCAAAACAAGATTCCGATCGGTGTTTCCGAGCATGCACAAGAGATGATCAAAGAGCACAACCTCATTGTCACTGAGAGACCCGAGTTCACACCCAGGCCCCGTTCTCCCCTGGATTTCTCAGTGAGGGCGTTCATTAAAGGATGATTGAAGTACTTGGAGCTGATCACATACCTTCCCCTCGAACTCCCCACAAAATCGCCTCGCTAGGCTCCTTACAATCTTGCATATTTTCATCAGCGACCCAGAATTCTTGATAATGATGGTGGTATCTGATGGATTTTGATCTCAAGCTGCTGTAAGATGAGATCCGACCCAATTGCCTTGACAGCGTTTTGCATCTTCCCAGTATAGAGTTGATCTTTTTCATCGTTTTTTAAGTGTGCGGTGTGCGTGTTTTTCTTTTCCTTTTAAATGAGAGATAAGCAATAGTACCTGATATAAACTGGAGTTTGCAAATGGGAGGGAGTGTGGTTGGCGGGTCATTGTTCTTGAACCCCGGTGGCGGGATTTGTGACCCACTTGCAACCAGAGTACTTGTATTTGCTATGAAAAACATGCCAACGATTGTGAATCGTGAATTTTAAGCTCAGCAAGGTAGAGATTAAAACCAAATTTGGATAAGAATGGCCTTGTTCTACGTTTTTCATTAGAGATGTCAAAATCGAGTCATTTCATTGGCATAAAGTTGGTGGTCTTACAGCATCGAACAAATAGTAGTGTATGAAATGTAACAAAAAATATATCATACGTTTCTCTCTTCTTTTTTTTTCCCTCGTTCATGACAGTACAACAGACATCCTTTGCCACGAAAAAAAATAATAATAAAATATTTCATATAGCTAAAAGTATGAAACAACAAAATTTTCTGTTTAAAATGGCATGTTGTCAACTTGGTCACAAAGAATCATTTCCACCTTGGAAATGTGATCATTGATAGGTTTCTCGGTCTTCATATAAGATTTCTACAATCCTGGGTATTCACCAACTTGATCAAGTAATAAGCAAGGCAATTCACCAACCTATTAGACGTTAAACCGAAATAGCATCACGTCCCCTTCTTGCACAACATAATCTTTTCCTTCCGATCTCAACTGCATTCACCCCATAAAAAATGTAAATTCATTGAGCGAACAGGTCAGAAAAGAACGTAAAACAATTGTATGTTTGTGTAAAGTTTAAAAAACAAAACAAAAAGATGACAACAAGCATATTAGACCCTTTTCTGAAACATTTTAGCAAGATCATCTCGAACAGAAGGCTTAGTTGGTTGGCTATGTACGGCTAATATCGCACAATTTATGACAGTGGGCAATCATGCCAATACCGAAGCATCAAACTAACAAAACCCAACCAGAGGGGAGATAACTTATTACTGATTTAACTATCCATTTGATCTAAAGACCAAAGAGTCCCCAAGATCAGCAGATGGGGAAGATACCAGGGAAATGATGTGCTATCCACATGAAGAGATGAGTGAGAAAAATCAATACATTCAGAAATCAGAAATTTCCTTGGGAGACAGAAGGCATGCGCTCTGGAAGATAACCAAATTAAATGATTCGATGAAAAAATAACCAAATATTTGGCTTATGAAAAAATAACCAGATTGGTGATTCAATGACAGTAAACAAGGAAGTGAGCTGATAAATCTAGTGCAGAACTTCATTTTCGGACATCAACGCTGAAAACAGTATTTCAACTTACCAATCCCTTCTCCCTCGCGGCTGAAAATGAACCAGCAGCAACAAAATCATCATAAGCAACCTGACAACCATTTGTTTCAGAGCTCAAGTATAACAAAAGAAGCAGAATTATAAATTGCTTCTGATAGCTTTCCTACTAGATTACATTAAATACAAAAGCAGCAAAATGCTCATATCATAACTTGACTTGAAGGAAACATTTTTATCCTGTTTATTAGAAAAGCTTCCTTTACTTGACATATGAACTATATAACATATCACATTGTGAAATAGAAAATCTAACCATATCCACTGCTTTACACTCAATAGTTAGTGATTTTCAATATTCAGTTTTAATAGCATTTAAAGTAGAAAAAATATGATTGAGATTCATTGAGAATGAGTCGGAGGTACTCAACTGTCTCCTTAAAGCTACTTCGTTCACAAATATAAATAAATTATAATTTGGATGCTGTTTATAGAATATCTAGTATTTGTGTTGATAACCATTACCGTTTCTGCTCTAATAAAGCCCCTCTCAAAGTCAGAATGTATGACACCAGCTGCTTGAGGTGCAGTCATTCCTGCAGACAATGAAAATTAATTTGGTCAATAGATCAACAGAAAAGCATGCATGTAACCTCATATATCTGATACTAGATGAGCCGAATTATGATCCCAGCTTTTGCAACCACTTTAGAAAGGAAAGCAAAATTTTAATATAATTGTCTCCAGTAGCTCTCTCTCAAATTCTTCCAAGTGATTAAGCTGTTTACAAGCATCTACTCACCAATATATTCCATTGAGCAGAAACAATAATTGGATAAGGTTTAGCTATGCAGATACACCGAATATGAATATTGGGAAAACACAACGAGAAATGGGAATCACCTGATCGTATGGTCCAAGCTTTTGTTTCCTATAAGAGAAACCAATACAATAATTCAACTACCAAAGCAAGAGTAACATTTATCACTCAAAGAAAAACTTTCTTTATCTTCACCTTCTCGCCAGAAGTGAAATAAGTACGCATTCCTAGAAGGCTGTATGTTGCCCTTATGAGATTTCCTAGGCCGCTTTCATTGACACCAAGAGATGTCAAATATTCAATTCTTTCTTCTGGTGGAAGTTCAGTAAGCTCTGCTTCAACCTAGACAATGAGAAACACAAACTCAAATTGCAGGAGGAAAAAGACCTCATCAAATCCTCCTCCCTGAGGAAGAAGATGGCTTGTGTGTATGAGTGAGTCGGGTTGGGTAGCGAGGGGCGCGGTGGGGGTGGGGAGAACCATGCACCGTCCGAAAATTTAAAGAGATCTTTGAACACTAGAACAGATAGGTCTGCTACAATGTATCTTCTGACCTGTGCTGAGACAGTTATTAGCCCAGATTGCAATTCAGAAGCAAGGTTCATAACTTCTTTAACATGAGAATTGCTTCCAGGCTCAGCTAGATCAGATTCTGCCACATTTGCCACATATATGACAGGTTTCATAGTAAGTAAACAAAGATGCCTTACAGCATCCTTTTCCAAATCTGTTAAAGAAACTGATCGTGCTGGTTTTCCATCCATCAGTGCCTGCTCGATTTTTACCAGGGCAGACTTCTCTGCTTCCTCCTGCAGATTACAGCAGAATATTTTCAGGATTATTGCTCGCTTTTCATTTATGGACAAATGATAATAGCTGATCATAACGAAAACTTCGGAAACAGCAGACTGCACACCTTCATCTTGGACTGTGGGTCTCTAGCTTTGCCTTTCTTGAGTTTATCCAATCTTTTCTCAACCTGCACTCTTGTAGAAGGAACAACTTAGTTCGATCTAATTGTCTTTGGCCCATGGTTTTTCAAAAATCCAACAGATTGAAGTTAAATTGCACTTATATCCAAATGGTTAACCCAAAAGTGTTCCAATCTTTAAATCAAAAGAAATTATAGCTTTAGATCTTCTATAAGGCAAAACACTACAGTGAACAGATCAGAGAGAGTAATAAATGATTGTCATTCTGTATGCTTAACGTTCTATTTTCTTGAGCAACACTCCTGCGTAATTGCATGCTCCATTGCATAGCTTTCGGAAAGTTGGTGCATCAATGAGTGGTTTGTGAAGAGAGGTCAGGGCCCAGGGGGGTGGTTAAAATAAATACATATATGTCACTTGATAAAGCATACATGATTCCTAGCTCATTAACTTGTTACTCCTGCGCACTTGCATAAAAGAAAGGTAATCAAATTTCGAGGATGGAATTATTTTTAGGGGGTAGAATGTAAGAGCATTCCCAAGACACTCTTTAATTGAGAAATACTCTTTATTTTGAAGAGTGAACCACAAAAACTCATCTCCAACAAACTCATTATTTTAACTTTAAAATTTAGAAAATGAGTTTTCACTCTTTCAAATTTGGAGAGCCAATACAACTCTCTATAATGCCAAAAATAATTGCAATTGACAGGAGATTTACTTGACAGCTTACCTGATCCAAATCTGAAAAGACCAACTCTAAATTGATGATGTCAATGTCAGATTTTGGATCAACTTTACCATTCACATGAATAATGTCATTATCTTCAAAACATCGCACCACCTAGAAAAGAATGTAAACATGAATAGAGTGTAAACAGTAAATCACATAGAAAACACTTCGCTACGAAAAACTGGAAGAGGCAGCAAATGTAAATCAATCATCATCACTCGTTATTCTCATGAAGATAAGGTGGCTTTCTCATCAAGAAAGTTACCCCAACAACCCTCTTCTCCCCCATCAAATAATGTCCAAAAAGTAAAAAAGAAAATGAAAAAAAAAAATAGATGATGGTATCAAACTATAAAGGAAAGAGTATGATGTGTGTTAACTTCACAAAAGTTTAATGGCAGCTCTTCGAATAAAACTAAAAATCAAGGAATTAATTGGATAGAAATCAAAGACATAAAGATAGATACCTGGAGTATAGAGTCCACTTCACGAATATGCGACAAGAATTTATTACCCAAACCCTGCAATCATAGACACAGATATAGCAAACATCACCAAATCAAACCACTGGACAAGAATGTATCAGAAATGGCAAAACTAATATTAGATCAACTGGAAAATGCAAGCTATATACTTAGATTAAAATGTTTCACCTCCCCTTGACTGGCTCCCTTCACGAGGCCTGCAATATCAACAAACTCAATGGATGCTGGGACTGCTCGTTGAGATTTGCTGAGCTCTGAAAGCACATTGAGACGTGGATCCGAACAGCAACAATCCCTACATTCGGTTCTATTGTACAGAAGGGAAAATTTGCAGCCTGAGCTTTTCCATTTTCAACCTACAAATAATGCAATCGGAGTTCAATGGCTATGAAGCTTACCAAGGCGTAACAAAACTTGCAAAAAACAGAGGAGAGTTGACAGATATTTTTTATCTGAAAATTCACCACTTAAAATGTAAGGAGAATTAAAGGCGTAACAAGTGAAACTTTGTAAAATATTCCCCGATAAGAGAAGGTTGCCTTATATCCAAAGTAATCAAAGACAGATAATACAGCAACAGCAAAAATGAGAAACTCTCCAGACAAATTGATGGCAATAATGCAAAATAAGTCGCATTATTCAGCTCTAATTGGCATCAACTGCAAAGGACGTTAGACAACATAAATGTAATTAGGGTAAAGTACCAAAACTTTGGTGGCCGCAAGCGGATAAGTCCTATTTCTTCGAAACATTATCCAGGTAAAGAATTAAATTTCCAAAATCCACACGATTTCACGAAGATTTAAGTTTAACAGCATTTATCCAATATTTCAAAATCAAATAGAAAGCAAAAACTGTGGAATGGCAAATGCACCATATGTATTCGCGGTGTTTCTGACGGTTCACAAATTGAAGCAAACACTAGTTTCACTTTCACACCGAACTAAGCAAACCGAGGAAATGCATAACAGTTTTTCCAAATGAAGTACCTCTGTAACAATTAACAGAAAACAGGTTGAATTAATGAACCACTAATGACTAATTACTCGAATAAACTTGCACAACATGAAGATACAAAATTACTTCAAACATTCGGAAAACGGGAAAATAGACATACAACGGCGTTGAAGAGAGTGGACTTGCCGACGTTGGGGAGGCCGACAATGCCGGCTCTCAAGCTCATGCTTATCTTTGCGGCTGAGAAGCGCCGCTTTATTAAGAACATGGAATGCGGTGTTTTTGGAAGATTTGGGCATTGGAATAGCAGAGAAGACTTGAGCGGAACGGATGAAGATATTGAAGGAATCAGATGAGAGCATAGTATTAATCTCGCCATTAATGATAAAATCACAGAGAGGAGATGCGAGAAGAAAGCTTTGTGGTGGTGGCTCTTAATTCTTTGCCGCGGTGATACTATCTTAGAGTTAGACTTGGTAATAAAATTTCAACAATTAAAGAAAGGGCTAATTACAAAATCTACCCTGGAGTTTTACCTAATTACAAACAAACTTAATAAACTTTCAAAATTATAAAAAATACACCTAAATTTTTATTTTATCCAATATTTACCTATTTCATGTGCAAAAATTATTTCAAAATCCCCCTCATATTTATAAATTATCACAACTTACCTCTTAATTATAACACTAAATCAAAGTATCAAGCCTCATGAGTATTTTTTGCAATTTTGAAAGTTGGTTAGTTTTTTTTGTAATTAGGTCAAACCTCAAGGGTATTTTGTAATTATCCATTAAAGAAACTCCACATCTTCCTTTATACGGAAATCGAAATTTGAGAAAACATATGAAGGAAAAACTCATCTTATTGTTTGGAAAAAGAGGAAAATATGTGTGGAACTGGAAATATATGAGCCAGTATGTGTTTGTGACTTGTGTGTTCATTGTTGGATAAAATCGATCAGATTATATTAAATTTAACAATTTGTGACTTATCAAATTGAGCTGAATAATCAATTTGATTTTGATACTTATTTTATAAAGGTTCAATGTTCAATAGCATTTTTTTTTATTCTTAACCATATTGAATGTCCAACTAGTACAACTTGTACATATTTTTATATATACAATTATAATTATAACTATAACATAATATTTATTTATATGCCAATATTCACACTTTTTAACTGACCAACCCAAATAAAGTAGTAAATAAAAGACACAATTACATTAACTTGAATTTGTAGTATTTTTCATGATTGGGTACGCTTATTTCAGACCCCAATATTTGATTAATACACCATATTTCCACATACACTCTATCCCTATTTTACAAACCCATCTAATTACTAAATACACCACACCTATATTTCCAATTTTACCCTCCAAACTAAAAAAACCCAAACATAAAAAATCAGTTTTTTCGGGAAAAAGAGAAACAACTTTTTGGGGAGCGTTTTTGGAAAAAAAACATCTTTTTTCGGGAAAAAAAAAGCTGAAAAAATCATTTTTTTTTAGAAAAAAAAGTTGTTTCCATTTTTTTTGGAAAAAATAATTTTTTCTCGGGAAAAAAAAAGTTGAAAAAAATCATTTTTTTTTCGAAAAACAGAGCTGGAAACAATCAGCTTTTTTTTGTAAAAACATCTTTTTTCGAAAAAAAAAAACTGGAAAAAATCAGTGTTTCTGGAGAAAAAATAGAAATAGCTTTTTTTGGGGAAAAAAAAAAGTTGTTCCCGGCGTTTTTTGGAAAAAACATCTTTTTTTCGGGGAAAAAAAAACTGAAAAAATCAGCTTTTTTGGGGAAAAGAGAGCAAACAGCTTTTTTTGGGAAAAAAAAGGTTGTTTCCTAGCGTTTTTGGAAAAAACAGCTTTTCTAGGAAAAAAAAAGCTTCAAAAGATCAGTTTTTCTTGGGAAAAAGAGAAACAACTTTTTTTGTTCCAAAGATTCTTTGAAAAAAAAAAAGCACTTTTTCGGAAAAAAAAAAAAGCGACTTTTCTCGAAAAATGTCGAAAAAGAGAAACAATTTTTTTTGGGAAAAAAAGTTGTTTTCAGCTTAAAAAAAGGGTGTTTTTACAATCGTTTTATTTTATTAGGGATATCATAGTCTTTTTAAGTAATGACATTTTTGTAAATATTGGGAGTGGGTGTATTAATCAAATCTTGAGGGCAAATAAATCCCTTCATGATTTTCTATGTTTAAAAGTTCATTAATTGAACTCAAAAATCCTGACCGCTTTTGCTGATTCATCTTCTTCATTTTTCTTCCTCATCCTCCTATGTAGAATGGGAGAAATAATTTTTAATGTTTTTAGTCTCGATAATTTTTTTTCAAATATATGATTTTTATTTGTCCTCAATATGTGGCTTTTTTTATGTAAATAAGTTTGTCTTACATGTGAGATTTTGTTTAGAAATTTCAGATGAGCTATTACCCGACTATACGTAACATAAGCGAGATAAATCTCTTTGGTACGTGTTTTATCCAATACATTCATTGCAATGTATTGATTTTATAGATCAAATATATCCGTTTACGTTTAAAAAAGTTGTTTTAGATATGTATTGGTCATGTAGCTTTTACAACTATTTTTCACTCGATGTTGTAATCAGTTGCAAGTTTTCGTCTAATAAATAAATGGAATGAATTTTGATTCAACTAAATATTTGGTATATAATTACTAAGCTTTTTATTTATCAAAATTTTCATTTCAATTTTACTAATTGAACATATGATAGTTGTCTCCTTTTGTTCTTCTCTCCCTCCGTAAATCTTTTTTTTTCCTTTGGATAAATTTCACTATTTAATCTTTTATTCAGCTATGTATTAATTTTTTCATTGTTTTTTCTAAATAACCAAACAACGTGGTATTTGAGTTTTTCTTCTTTTTTTTTTCCTTTTGTTTTTATATCCTAATATTTTTCCATTTCCTCGTTAAAATTAAATATGTGAATCAAAAAGGCAAAATCTCATATAGGATAGTCTCACAGGTCACATTTTATGAGACAGATCTCTAATGACCCACTACCCAACCCACAAGACCCGTGGCCTTTTTGTAGATATTAGAATAACAGACGGGTGAGATGATAATTAAAAAATATTAATGTTTTCTCAAAAATTATTGTATGTGAACTGAAAAGTAATACAACTTCGGGTGAAATTATTGGACTTTTAAGTGAAAAAATATTATATTTTGAATTGAAAATTATTAGTTAGTTTATTACACATTGAATTGAAAAATATTAGTTTTTCTTCTAAAAATTATTTAGTAAAACCCTGAAAATGTATTAGTTTCTTCTCTGAAAATTATTACTTGGTCCCCTGAAAAGTATTAACTTTTACTGTAAAAATTATACGTTTACAGTAACAAAACTAATATTAATAATCGCCCGAAAATTATTAATTTTTTCCCTTAGAAATATTAGTAGTTTATCTGAAAAATAATAATTTCCCTTAATTCTTCCGAATTTTGTTAATTCTTAACCTCGATGTGCTTTGAGCACAACTTACTTCCAACGAATCAATGTTTCTTGGACCCTTTGTTTTCCATCAAAAATCTTTGATTGAGATTTTTCTTTGTCTGAATTATTCACTTATGTTACGTTTGATCAATTAAAATATTTTTCGTAACATTGATTAATTAGTTGTTTCTATTTTTTTATATGAAAAAAATCACCACCCATTTTTTTCCCGCACCGCACACTTCAAAACATAGGGACGATATTGATTTGTTTAGTTTAGATTTTTGTTTGCTTCCTTCTTTTTTCTTATTTAAAAAATGTGAGTTTATTTGAATTTTCCCCGATTGACTTTAAGATTGCGTATCTTGGTTGTTTCAAATTGATTAATAAAAAATACTATTTTATTTTCAATGAAATATTTAAAAAATTAATAAAATATCACAAAGTGCTTAGTAAAAACTTTTAATGGGTGAGTTTACAATTTAGAAATAAAATATATCTTAAGATTTTTAATAATTTTATTTTCATAATATTAATTGTAAATTTACCATTTGTTTAAAAATTGATATGTTGATTAGTTGGAGAATTGAGAAAACTTACCATTTATTCAATAAAAAAATGATATTTTGATAGTTGAATGAGAACTGAGAAGTAAAAAAAAAAAGAGAAAATAAAATTATGCACAATTCATTTAATGGGAAGTAATTTTATAATATAAGTCTATTTTCTAAATATTATGTTTGAAAATTGCATATAAAACAATTATAATAATGACTCACCAGAAAAGTTGAAAAACCATAGGCCCACCTAAATACAACCTCATCTTCTAGCCCTTCAGAGAACAAAAAAATAAAAGAAAAAAGATTTGTAGTTTTTTTTTAACATATTACGTCATATAGGCAATATTGATAATATTTATATAAAAAAAATTGTGGGACCCTCGACCTTCTCCAATCTCCACCACTGTGTTCCTTTTCAGGAATTGTTGACTATACTAACAAAAATTTGAATTTAAAATTAATTTGTTTTGTATAATAGACATCTTTTTAATAATTTAAACTAATCGATCTTGATTATGTAATAAAAATCCGTCTTTATAGTATATGATTAACTCGTAATATATCGTACAAATACCAATTTATATCATCTAATAAAATCATGTTTTTATTCAAATATTCAAAATAAATTAGTGTAGTATGATTTATTTAACATAAGAATAATGTTCGAAAATAATTTGCTTTATTAAATAAAGTTTGAGAAATGCTGACATATTTATGAAGGATACGGGATACCTATGAAATCTCAACGCCTTATATAACAAAGATTTCCATCACAAATATTAATGATAAATGATGTCCTCAAAGGCAAAAACAATGTACGAATAATATATTACATTAGAGTACAAATATTTTTCCAGATTTGCAAAAGCTATCCCCTCCCAACTTTTCTACTTTGTTTCTGTAACCCACAAAAAGGCAAATGTGCACCACCCTAATTATAATCAATCATTCTCTTCTCCAAACAAAACGCAGGTACATATATATATAAACGCGCACACACACACACACAGGGACACGTAGCCCTTGCTATCTCTTCCTCACTTTCACTCATCTATTTTCCTTCTCTTTTTTTAGGGATACAGAAGAATAATCATTATCCTTAAAGATTAAGGACCCAGAAGAGATTACAGGAATTTTTTTTTTTTGCTCCGTCCATCTCTGATGGTTTTGCGGGTACCTATTTTGTAGTACAGATCTTCCGTTTTCAGAAGGCCCAGAGAGTTGTTGGACAAGAATTAGTTCGCCGCTTTCCTATCTCTTAGATTTAGCGTTGACAGTTTGACTTCTTTATTTTGGCTTCGAGGGTTTTATTTTTTTAGCCCCCCTTTTTCCAGTTCTTAATGTTAAAAGAATATTCTGGGGGGTTTTAGAGTTATTCGAAAGTAAATTTATTGCTTGGTGGTAGTTTTGGAGTTACAGATTTTCTGATTTTAGTTTTTTCGGAGCACAAAATTTTGAAATGGATGGATATGGAGGTGAGGGCAGTACCTCCAAGCTTCAGGATCTTACACCATTTGGTGCAAACCCTACAGGTTTGCTACAGCTATCTTTTGTAGATTTCGTACCTTTAAACTTCAAATATGGTTGTACAGATCTGTTTGCTTATCAAGTTTCGACTTATTGACTTAAATTTGCTTCTTCTATCTTTAATCTTGGTTGTGGACGCTCATTAAAGTCTTGTAGAAACTTGGAGTTGATTCATTGAATTTAGGAAATTGTAATTGAATAGTGGGGAATCTGCTTTGCTATCCTTTTCATAATTATTGTATATTTCAGATTGTGGATATCAGTCATGGATTATATTTTTGTTATACCCTCTTACAGAAGATGCAACCTTTAATTTCTGATATGAACAGCTCTATTTCTTGTAACGAATGACAGTTTTGGTTCCTTACATATGATTTGTTTGGGAACTAGACCCAACTTCTGAGTTGACTTTTGTTGCCAATTTAGTATGAGAATTTGAAGTGTTGTTCAATTTCCAATTTTACGTCTCATTAGCTTCCTAATGCTTTCTCCCTGAGCATGGATGCATATGAAGTATTCATATAGCATGACTTGAATGGTTTGTCTAATTGTCTTGAGTTTACAGTTTCATTTTGTTTTGTTTTTGTAGGGAATACTGTATTTGACGCTTCACAATATGAATTCTTTGGCGGCGATGCGGTGGAGGAAGTTGAGCTCGGGGGTTTAGAAGATGAAGAGGATGTTCTTGCTCCAGTTGCGTTTGAGGAAGAAGAATTTCAGTTGGACAAGGAAGAGGTTGCTGTTTAAGCTTTTAAATTCATAAATTGTGTTTTTCCTTTTCTCATGTTCTCTCTGTCTTGCTTTGTCCGGAAGCAATTTCACTGCATGTGCATTATTTACCTTTTCCATACGTAAGAAGTCACATGATTCATGTCTCCGAATTTTTGTCTGTATTATGGAGACTACTTAGCATTCAATTCTGTGCGCTATTTACCATCTGAGTAGATAATTTGGTGCATTATTTGATTGGTTTGAAGGTGTTTTGCGTAAATAAAACTTGGTTTCCAACTATGCATGTATGTAATTTCAGCATTATCTATTATTTTCTATGTTGGTGTCGGCCTTCTCACTTATGTCTTTCTGCGTATTATTTGTGTTGTGTTTTACGTTGGTCAGGGATTGCTTTATGTGTTGACGTGTAATTTAACTTTGGTAGCTAGCTTTGTGTGGTTGAAATAAATCTTGCCTCTAGTTGATATGTCATTATTGTTGCTTTTGTTTTTTTGTTATTGTCTTTTTCAAATAAGTGCATAAGTGGTTTTGTCGCAGAAAATTGGATTTTTTGGGTGGTTCTAAAAGCACTAGGAAGTCATGAATGTGTGAAATGAAGAAACTTAGGGAGTGTTCGCCAGTGTTTAAAAAGGCGTGCCTCAGGCGCGAGGCGACACCCAAGCGCCTATTTGTGCTCAGGCAAGGCGATTTTTGTAAGGCGTGCCTAGGCACCCAAGGCGCGCTTTGAGGCGCTTTTTTCGCAGATTAGTTATTCATATGATTTTTAGGGTTTAGGGTACGTTTTTAAATGCCAAAACACCCTTACTTAAATGAAACCCTAAAAAACAATAAAATAGGAAAGTCAAAACCCTAAAAAACAAATAAAAGAAGTGGTTATTGATTCTTTTCAAGTGGAAGATGACGAGTAGATCTAGGATAGTATCTTTTCCCCGCTTATTAATGGTTTAGAGATATTTTAATTTACAAAATGATGCTTGTTTGATACTTTGAGTAAAGTATTATCTAATTAAGACTTCATCTTAGTATTGTGTTATACTTCATTAGTAGTGAATTTTATTTTTAATAAATGTAAGACGGCGCCTCACTTCGCTCGTATCGCGCTTAGCGCTAGCGCCAGGCACTATGACCCCGATCGCTTTTTGTCGCCTAACGTTGTTTTAAACACTGGTGTTCGCAAACACTGAAAAAAAAAGGTGATCCTCAATTTTTAGCTGAAAAATCATTTTTTAGTGTCTCGCAAATGTCAACTTTTGCATTTGCTTCTCGTTCAATTATCAAATCTAAAAGCTGGGGTGGAGTGCTTTTGATTTTGAAAAAATGCTTTTGATATTTTTGTAAATAAAAGAAGTTTGTTTTTGACATTTTTACCCTCAAACTTGAAGAATATAATATTGACCTACCAATAATAAAAGGTGAGTTTTTGTGTTTTTCCAAAAGATCGTTTTGAAAATGTTTTTTCCCCATACACTTCGAGTTTGTTTTTTTCTTTTAGCTTCTATTTGCAAACACTACCAACTTTTGATTTTCAACTACCTTTAGCTTCTGCTAAAAGAAGAATTTTTTTGCAAATACTCCCTTATTGTCAAGCTATCTTTCTTGAAATGTCTGCTGGTGCATAAAAACATATTTGGAATTCAGATCTTTTTCGTTTTAGTTATTGTTACTTGGATAGCTGATGTTTCTGTGGTTTAATTGCACACTTCTATGTCGTCTTTACAGATTGGCATGATTATTGTTGACTGAGTACTCTATTTTGGGCCAAAATATTTCATTGTTTTTCAAAAGCCTCTATCCATTGGAATGTTCTTCAGTTATCTATGCTATCACAAGAAGCTGTCTTCTGGGTTTCTTTTGTGTTCAATATGTTGCGTAGCTCAGTTTCTGTTAGATTACCTCCGTATTACCATTGTTTTTCGCTGGAGATTAGTTGATTTCTTTTGTTAGTCTTTCATGTGTTCGGTATTTAATGAAAATGAGGGTAGGGCAGTCGGCTCATCATATGAAGGATGTCTATTACTGGGTTTCTCTGATGTCCTAATCTCATATTTAATTCAAATTTTGTATCTTAGTTTTTTGAGTTACATTTTGTTGCCACATATGGCTCTGTAAATACATCATTAAAGTTGTCGTCAGACAATATTTAATAATTTTCATATGATCCTCTCTCTCTCTCTCTCTCTCTCTCTCTCTCTCTCTCTCACACACACACACACACACACTCATGCACATCTTCATGTGTACATTGTCACACATCCTTGCCATCCTGGTGTTCTCTGTGTGTGTGCTACATTAGAAATTGAGTTATCTCATTTTTTGCGAATGGCAGTGTAATCATGGTGGAGTTTACGGTTTACCTACTCATATTTGCCCATATTTTGCCCATACTGTCTATTTTTAAATATTAGGAGTTCATACTTTGTGGTGGCTCTTTCTTTTTGCAGGGAGATGTGTTGGGATCTCTATCTGAAATTGACGATCTTTCAAGCACATTTTCAAAGGTGAGGCTTCACGCATGCTAAAATTTTAGTTCAGTCATTAATTACAGATAGATTTTCAATTAATTTTAAAATTCGCTGGATGGCCTTGCTCCTGTTTGTATCTATACAGGGTAATTTTTTTATCTTTTTCTGGTAAATACTATATACATGCTTTGCTCTTGGTGCTAAATTGAAATCTGAAATATATCTGTACAAATGAATATATAAAATTAAATCAGTTTAGCTCGTCTTTTTTGCAATATATAATTAAATCCATAACTAAATTAGATGTTTTTTCTACAACCTCAATGGTGTCTTTATTTCTTTTTCTCTCTTTGTAGAGGACTAAGTTGTACACAAGAGACTTTGATCTTCCATGTGGAAGCATTAAGTAGTTTGTCTCCAATGAGTAAAATGGATTAAAAGAACATCACAAAGTGAAATTAAACCCTTCTTTACTTCCTTCGATCAGTTCATGTTTGCATAGTGTGATAATTTTCTCACGGTTTGTGTATACCCGCTCATATGTATATTACGTGCATGGCGTGGTCTTAAACTGGTTATCCGCTATTCGTTCCCCCCGTTTCAATGCTATGGATGATTCTGCTGTGTTATTGTAACTATGCGTGATAGCTCCAACTGAATGAAAATACTGTTACCTCATGCCCTTTTTATTACTTTTCTATATACAGTTGAACAAAGTTGTCAGTGGGCCAACAACTGCAGGAGTTAGTAGAGACTGGAGATCCAGAGAAAGTGAGTGAATTAAATCAGCTTATTCATTTAGCCTTTTTGTTGCTGTCTGCATATGTTGATAAACAGTTAATTGTGCTAACTGCTGCTAAATAAAAAAAATGATAATAACACAAAGCTCTGATTTGTAAAAGTGGTCATGTAAAGGACAATTCAGTTTGTTGATCAATATTATCCTTTTTTTACCATGTTATTTTCCTGCAGGTTCATCTGCTTCCGAGTTCGCACAAGATGCAGATTTCAGTAATTGGTTTGATCAGCGTGCTTTTGATGCTGAAACAGTTCACGAAAGCAAAAAATGGTCCTCACATCCATATTCCTCCTCTGCCCGCTTTACGGAGTTGCACAGGACATCTTCATACCCCGAGGAACAGCAGCAGCATCTACAGAAACCACAAAACCTACGTCATCAGCATTCTAGCGAACCAATTCTTATTCCAAATTCATCGTTCACTTCATTTCCACCCCCTGGTGGGCGATCTCAGCAAGCTTCACCCAATGGCCAGTCTAATATTCCGTATCACCCACAAATTGTGGCGTCTAATCTTTCTTCTTTCTCCAATTCTCAGCTCCAACTGAATGCCTTGCCTCATGGGTCACAATTTGGTGGAAATTTGCCTCAGTTACCTCATGGTCTCCCAGTCAATAGTCAACTCCAGAACCAATGGGTAAATCAAAGTAACTTATATCCCGGAAACCATTCTGGCTTTCCAAACAATTTTTCGCCCCATCAGAATGGTTTAATGCCTCCACAGCTGTTGCCACCTCAGCAAAATAGAATGCCGCATCCATTTCAGCCATCCATTGGCAATATGTCAGGGTTGCAGGCTCAATTATTAAATCCTCACCTTTCTCCATCGCCACCGAACTTTGACATGCTTGGTTTACCAGATTTGAGAGATCAAAGAGCTGTGTCAATGCTGAGAAGTCGACAGCCGATGATGCGTCATCCCCATCAGGGCCCTGATTGGCCAAGGTTTAAATCCAAGTACATGACCGCGGATGAGATTGAAAATATCCATAGAATGCAGCTTGCAGCCACTCATAGCAATGATCCTTATGTCGAAGATTATTACCATCAAGCTATCCTAGCAAGAAAATCAGCTGGTGCTAAGTTGAGACATCATTTCTGTCCAACTAACTTGAAAGATAGTTCTTCCAAGCCTCGTGCTAGCAACGAGCCGCATGCTTTTCTCCAGATTGATGCTCTTGGAAGAGTTTCTTTCTCTTCAATACGCAGGCCTCGACCGCTTCTCGAAGTTGACTCCTCATCTGGCAATGGTGGTGCTGAATCGAAACTTTCTGAAAAGCCTTTGGAACAAGAGCCTATGCTTGCAGCCAGGGTGACTATCGAGGACGGAATATACCTCCTACTTGACGTCGACGATATCGACAGATTTATACAATTTAATCAGCTCCCAGATGGTGGGGCCCAGTTGAGACAGAGGAGACAGGTTCTTCTAGAAGGTTTAGCATCATCTCTTCAGCTCGTTGACCCACTAGGGAAAAATGTCCATACAATGGATTTATCTCCCAAAGATGACCTAGTGTTTTTGAGGTTAGTTTCTCTTCCTAAGGGCAGGAAGCTCCTTTTGAGGTATCTCGAACTTCTTTCACCGGGCGAACTCACTCGAGTTGTCTGCATGGCCATCTGCCGCAATTTGAGGTTCTTATTCGGCAATGTGTCCGCCGATCCTGAAGCAACCACGACAACTACCAACCTGGCGAAGACTGTATCGTTGTGCATCCATCGAATGGAGCTTAAATCTCTCGCCGCCTGTCTTGCATCAGTGGTGTGTTCGGCCGAGCATCCTCCGCTCCGTCCAATTGGGTATACTGCCGGAGACGGAGCTACTGTTATTCTTAAATCTGTACTCGAGAGGGCAACTGAGCTTCTGACGGACCCTCATGCCGCTGAGAATTGCAGCGCGCAGAACAGAGCCTTTTGGCAGGCGTCTTTCGATGCATTCTTTGGCTTACTCACAAAGTACTGCTTTAATAAATACGACTCTGTTGTGCAATCCTTCATCTCCGTGGGCTCGCCAGACGTAACTGCAGCTGGTTCCGATGTAACCAAAGCCATCAGTAAAGAAATGCCGGTTGAACTGTTGCGAGCAAGCCTTCCTCATACGAGCGAGCAGCAGAGAAAACTACTGTTGGAATTTGCGCAGCGATCTATGCCTGTGACGGGTTTCAGTGGTAGCTCGTGATTAGTATGACAAAGTATCTATCAAATGAAATCATAAATGTTTTATTGGTTAAATGTATTCTTGGCAAATGCCGAGAGAAGCTTGGTAAATGGTAAAGCCTTGAGCAGGAACGATTCTGGCTATAGCTGTAGAAGTTGGTTCGTCTTTTCGAGCAATTAGGGTTTCACCATCTTCATTGTCCCTGCACATGGTGGAAGAGATTTTAAGTTTGCCATCTGTGTATTGACGTGAACTTGTGATTTTCGCTTTTCTTGTGACTTTTTGAGAGCTTATTTTGATGCTCTGTTGTGCTATTCCTGAATGGTAAATTGGGAACTTTAGAGTTTAGAAATGAATATGTCAACTTTCTTTTGAGGGGATGGAAAAGGTATATCCTATACTGTTAATGATTGTTGCTCTTGCTTTGTCTTAATTTATATTTTTTTGTTTTCCTTTTTCCTTTTCCCCTGTTTCGAATGAGGTGAGATATGGTCGTTTTGTTCTAGTAGAGTTTATTACTTGTAATTTCTTCTTTTTTCCTTGCCTATGATTTGCTTTTACTGTGAATTTTTTCTTAGCTTGTTGAGTTGCCTAGAATGACAATGCTGATTGCTGACATTGAATCATATTCTCATAGTATAGATTGCTGCAAAGCTGCGATTTTACAGAGATTGAAGTAAACTTATTTGAAGTTCCAACATTTTTGTTCTACTGTTTAAAGTTGTATTTATGTTCTTGTATCAGATTTCCTATTTTGATGATGTATTTTACTCCACACGTGAAAGCTATCCATGCACTGTATCAGATGTAATATTGTAGTATATGTGGGATTTAGGTGCTGGGGTACTAAAATACCATATATAACACCGTATATTTGGGCTCTAGTCTAATTAGATAAAAACTCCACTCCTTAAAATATAAATTTGTAATAGTTACTTGTTTTTATTTTACAAATTGCGCTTATTTTGAGGTATACTTGAAAAACACACACAAACTCAAAAAATGTCTATTACACCTTCACCAAGGTTTATAACACCTCTAAGAGGTACTGATATTGTAGTGCATTAAAGGATATTAGTAATTATAAAAATAGAAAATTATGCTAAACTTATTTTTCCGTTATACTAAAAGGTTAATTTGCACTATTAGTTCAAAGCACACATTTCTTAACCAATAGGAAACGCCATATTCTTTCTAAACAAAATTGTTGTATAATTCTACAATAACATTATTATTAAAATGTAACTGCACTTATTACATTAGCCATCTCAAACTGAGAAAAGCAACTCTCTTAAAATTAATGATCAGTTCCCTGTTTCCTTTGCTTTCTGTACGTTTCGCGCACTGGAGAAAAGATCAACGGGCTCAGAGTCGGCAATCTTGCCTTCATCATTTTGTTGTTGTGTAGAGATATTATGAGCACTGGAGAAAAGGTCTACAGGCTGTGAATCGGCTATTTTTCCTCCTTCAATTGGGGTCCCTGCTTTGTACCCAACTCTCAGGGCTTCATCTTCTGATAACTTAGCCTGGGTTGTTGCATATTTTATGTCTTCCTTGCTCTTGGCCATTTTTTCTGCACTCCTTTTGCTGTAAAAGCCTTTTTTTTTTTTCTATATCGCAATTTTTTTCCCAATTCGAGTCTGCTTTGTATTTGCAGTGAAGAGGGTTCCATTCACTTATCCAGGCGGATGAATTCTACCGTGGCATTTTCTTTTCCTACGGGGTGACAACTGTCGTGTCTCCGTAATACGTGGCTATAGATGAACCCGTCTTTGGCGATAACATCTCTTGCTCCACTTTCCTTATTTTACTTTCTATTTCATATATGTACGAAAAACAACTTCATCTAAGACACATATCATTCATCCGATCCAATGAGATATGAGATTATAAGACTAGTCCTAAAAATTTGATTTTTTTTTTTATCGATCGAAAATATATTTAGAATATAAATTCAAAAACAAGACTATAGATAAAATAAATTATCCAAGATATTTTCTCTCATAATTAGATATTAATAAAATGAATTATGTTCACATATTCACTTAAATATATATCAATGTAAGCAAATGGTGTGCCGAAAGATTGGTATATTAAAAAAGATAGATGGCGTCAAAGGCTGCACATAAATGTAAATGTTATAATTTATATGTCAAATTATAAAAGAATTACAATTTTATCTCAAGAGACTTCAAAATATAATCTTTTATTATTCTCAAGAAAAGGATTTAATGTCGCCTGAGTTCCCTCTGAATTGTTGCAAATTCAAGTTTATAAGAAGAAATACATTGGAGGGTCCGTTTCTACTAGACTTCTTAGAGCTTTTTCCAATTTATTCCTAATTAGCTCGATCAATTTTGCGTCAAATAGAAATCTTTACATCTACTCTTTTTGTATAGAAACAACAGCGTTTAAGCTTCATTTGAATTAATGAATTTGAAACTAAGGATTTTAAATTTTATAATAACAAATCCATTAAACTTGTTTGAAATTATGAAACTAATGAATTTTATATCCATAAATTAATATTTTAAATTATTTGGAGCCATTTAACATTTTCTCCCTAAATCATCTCATCAAATCTAAATCCTTAGATCCAAATGCAACCTTAATAAATCCTTTCAAAATCACAAGCAAGAATCTCCTTATTGGACGATCGAGAAAACCCGGAGGGCTCCAGCCCAATTAGGGAGTGTTTTTCTCTTTTTGCTGCTATATTAATGGGCCCAAGTCGCGAGACTTCATTCATGTAACCCAGGCCCAGTTCATTCATTCCACATACTTTTGAGATAAAACCAGGATGTTGACAAGACAGGAGTGGTTTGAACTTTGAAGATCTGGAGCTAAGCAAACCCCTAATTTATTTACTTTTCTCTTTTCTTTTCTTTTTTTTTTTTAAATGAAAATATTAAAATATGAATATATATCCAGTTAATCCACAATGGAACTGGAGGCTGGAAAAGTTTCATAGAAATACACAGAGAATAATACTATAGTATTGAAGATTGAGTCAAGTATATACATCCTTCTCTGTTTTCACTAATTACCAGTGTATTGGGCACAAAAGTTTCTGTTTTTTCTCCACATTATCCTTTTATTTTTCACGTTTCTTTTATCTTGAGCTCATATTTGCTCAATTTTCTCTTAAACGCCCTAAATTCTTGTTTTTTTGAAATCCCTTATCGTTTGAGCTTTTCTCACGCGAGATCTTCAGAATTTTTTCTGATTTCATGTCAATTTTCTTACATTCATCGACTCCATTAACCAAGCCATCCTCAGAACATGCAGGAAAATCCTCCGGCTTCCACACCCAGGTACCAAAATCCCAATCCCTCCCACTTAGCAATAGTTTTTCCAGAACGTTATCTTCAACCCACATAGCCATTGATCCAAACGACGGCGTTTTCACGCTGCCCAATTGGAGGTCTGGTAAGAACGACATAAAAACCAGAGAAATCAAATTAAACGATGCATTTCTTTACTTGGAGTATATGGTGGGTAAGGGCCACAAGCCCGATTTGGCTAGCGCCACACAGCTGTTGTACGATCTTTCTAAATCCAGTAAACTAAGAAAAGCTATTAGGGTTATGGAGATGATGGTTAAATCAGGTAGTATTCCAGATGCAGCTTCGTACACTTTCTTGGTGAATCATTTGTGTAAGAGGGGTAATGTTGGGTACGCTATGCAATTAGTCGAAAAAATGGAGGAATATGGGTACCCAACCAATACGGTGACGTATAACTCTCTTGTTAGAGGGCTTTGTATTTGTGGGAACTTGAATAAAAGCCTGCAGTTTATAGAGAGATTGATGCAAAAGGGTTTGGTCCCAAATGCATACACTTATTCAATCTTGCTTGAGGCTGCTTATAAGGAGAGAGGGGTTGATGAAGCTAAAAGGCTTTTGGATGATATCATTGCAAAGGGTGGGAACCCTAATTTGGTTAGCTACAACGTTATCTTGACCGGCCTCTGCAATGAGGATCGAGTCGAGGAAGCGATTCGACTTTTTAGGGATTTGCCGGCGAAGGGATTCAATCCTAATGTTGTGAGCTATAATATCTTGTTGAGAAGCTTGTGTTACGAAGCGCGGTGGGAAGAGGCGAATGAGCTACTCGCGGAGATGGTTGGAGATGATCGTTCACCATCTATAGTGACGTATAATATCCTGATCGGCTCCCTTGCGTTTCATGGTCGGACCGATCAGGCGCTTGAGGTTTTGGACGATTTGTTTCGTGATGGACGTTTCAATCCCAATGCGTCGAGCTATAACCCCATTCTTGCCCGTCTTTGCAAGGAAAGGAAAGTGGATGCTGTAGTTAAGTGTCTCGACGAAATGATACAGAGAAAGTGTTGTCCTAACGAAGGAACGTATAACGCTATAGCCGTGCTGTGCGAGGAGGGAAGTGTGAAGGAGGCGTTTTCGATAATTCAGAGTTTGAGAAATAAACAGGGCTCCTCTGTTCAAGATTTCTATCGAAATGTGATCACGAGTTTATGCAGGAAAGGGAACACGTACGCGGCGTTTCAGCTTTTGTACGAAATGACCGCGCTTGGGTTTACACCCGACACGTACACGTACTCGTCGTTGATCAGAGGGTTGTGCCTGGAGAAAATGCTGGGAGCTGCTATGGGTGTGTTTAGGGTTATGGAGGAAAATGGATACAAGCCAGATGTTGACAATTTTAATGCTCTTGTGCTCGGGCTGTGCAAGTGTGGGAGAACGGATTTGTCTCTGGAGGTGTTTGAGATGATGATACGGAAGGGATACATGCCGAACGAGACTACTTACACGATTTTAGTCGAAGGGATTATTCACGAAGACGAGAAGGAGCTGGGCGCGGCTGTGTTGAAGCAGTTGCATTTGAGACGCGTCGTGAGCCGAAATACAGTGGAGAGACTCACTATGCAGTATGATCTTAAGGGTCTGTCGTTATCCGTCGTGTGAATGACTTGAGTGCAAAATAAGAAAAAAGGTATGGGATAACTTGGAGATTACTAGAACTTGGTATTATGGTAGTGATACACTCATTGATCCATAGACTATGAAGTATTCTTGATAGGATGAATAGATGTGCATGGGTCATGCATAAGGTAGAAAGGGATATGTATGTTCTTATTTAGTTAGGTATGAGGTACATTTGTTGGAGCTAATATTGTTGTGTTCTGATATTTCAGCATGTAAAACCCTCTGCTTCAATTTCAATAACACGAACTCCTCTTTCGTTTCACTAATGAGGTGGTCTTACATGAGACGTCTCATGAATTTAAAAGAATGAACTTTTTATGGGTTTTTGTTACACTTTGTTCAAGTTTATGCTCTACTTTGTTTTGTCTGTGTTACCAAGTGATAATGATGATTAATGATTTCATCTCTTAGTATTAGGGTTATAAACAACCCATGCCATACTACGTGGCTTGGACTTTGATTTTAAGTATTAGGGTTAATTATCAAAAATGCCCAAAAATTTAATTTAATTACATAATCCTACGTTTCAAAATCACAAATACCCTTAAAATTTAATTATATTTTACTAATTATAACCTCATTAGGAAATTTTGTTTAGTAAATACAACTCTGTATTTGCTAAAGTATTTGAAAGTATTTGCTATTTGAATAGGAAATTTTGTTTAGTAAATACAACTCTGTATTTGCTATTTGAAAAGATAACGAATCTTTATGTGATTAGACCATCATGAGTAACAATTTGGGTTGAGATCTACTATTCCACTTTCTCTATTCCACTTCATATTTCATATGTTGGATGAAAGACACGTGTATAGTTGTAACATTACGTGACATCATCTTGCACACGTGTATTTCATCCAATACAATGAGTGGAATATGAAAAGTGGAATAGAAGATCCCATCCTGTTGAACCTACAACCAAAAGGGATTCAAAAGTAAAGTGAGAAACAATGGTATGCCCCTAGACCAAGACACATCAACCTTCACCTCCTTCCACCAAGTGTCACCTTGAATGCAAGTGTACTCGCTGCAACTAGCAAGTTAACCCCTCAAGACCACACAAAAGTAGACTCGAGAAACAGAAACAAGTCCTAGTATCAATAAAAGAGCTAACACAAGCAAAAACTAACCCATTACGTAGATTCTTCACCTCGTATAAGACACGAGCAGCTAAAACGAAAACAAAAGCACCGAATATATCAAAATGATGTTCATATAACATTCTATTAATGAGAGCATGTCCAATAAGTCTGCGCACACTCTTCATTCAAAGTAAAAAAACGAAGACAACCTCCAAAACAGTCAACCTAAAGCTGTTTAGAGAAGAGTCATAATAAGAACTAGGTCCCCGAATAGGGATCAGACTAGGGAACAAGACAGGCCCTTTAACAAAACTTCCTTAAATCTACAAGGAAGCTGGTTCTTGCAAAAGAAGTATGTCCAAATCCCATGTCCATCCTCTACTTGGATCTCTGTCTCATCTTTCGGCGCTTCCTCTTCAATCTCCTCATGCGCTTCTTCTTCCACTGTAAAATGGATGAAATATTAACTTTTAATATCTATAGGAAAAAAGCTAACTCTATTGCTATCTGCAATAAAAATCTTCATTTGATACACACAGTTCACTACTAACCACAAGCAAGATTTAATAACCAACTGAATTATTTCATTTGATCCACAATCTTCAAAACTAACCAAACATAACCAGCCAACAGAGAGAAGCCTAAATAAAATCCAAACTCATGCTATAGCAAATAACACAAACCCGGCCTATTCAGTCCTAACCCATTTTCTGCTAAACTCGTTCAAAACAGTTTTCAAAAAGATTAAACTCTTTTATCACTTCAATCAAACTTCAAAAGGATACGTGTTTGGCACATCAAGTTGAAAATTTAGACGAAGATGTATCCTTGTATATCAAATGCATATTTCACAAATCAAAAGAGCAACATAGTATAGACACGTTTCCCTCAAATTAACTCCACAATATTACATAACGGACCAAAATAGTATAGCCCGGAAGAAAAAGAGACAGATAATGTAAAAGGGTTAAGAAAAAGGGAAACAATTCAACAAGATCACGGCGTAGCCATCGAGCATAAAATAGAATAAACAGCCATATCAAACAAGAAGAACAAAAACTGTAAAATCTTATCAGTCAGATGAACCCTTAAAATCATCAAAACAAAGAAACTTCCAGAGCAAAGAAGTCGCATACATTTATCACAGAACGAATATTAAATCACGATGAAATACCTCTGGTTCATAAGAGAAACAGATGATAATGATACAAAAAAACTTGACGACTACAGAACAGAACGAAATTGCTGAAGATGCACTTACCTTGGCCCTCATGGCGTCTCAGAAATCTTTCTCAAAATCGATGCGTTACGAGATCGAACGAATGCTCTAGACGAAACAGGGGTGGCGCTATTGTGGAGAAGCGGGGAACGTGGTTAGGTATTTATATGAGGTTGTGAAACCCTAATTTCACAAGGGTCTTTCCGCTAAAACCAGCAGGACATTTCGGTAATTGCATCACCAACGTTAAAATATTATTAACTTCAATTTTTTTTATTTTCTTTTTATTTTTGAAGCCACTAGGAAATGTTGTGCTTGGATAAAAAGAAAAATCACTTTAGTTCTGCTAGAAATTCTTTTTTTAAACATAAATGTGATTGATTGTCTATCAAATTTTTTAAAAAATACATTACTCACTCATTATCACTTTTTCTACTATTCTTGGGACAATCACATATATCCATTTTGCAAAAATATAATTCTCACTAATATAAAATTAGCTTCTATTTTATGTAAAAATAGGAGATATGAAAATGGAAAATAAAAAATGAAACACTTTTCGTCATGGGCTTTTTTAGATTCGTGAGGGGTATAAAAATGGGTTGGTGCAGTCAAGTGATTTACCTATGACACAAGCCCAGCATGTCATTGCATTATTTGCACCTACCATTAGGATCGTAGCCCAGACTACTCGTTGTCACATTTGTTGTTAGTGAATTTTTATTTGGTATTTCAATACACCATCGTATATACAATAATAATATTTATACATTTGGCCAAATTGAGATTAAATGCCACGGAATATAAAAACTTGTATACCCTAATAAATCATTCCCTCACTTCAAATTTTATGTCCTATTTTGACATTGTATATCATATTATTCTTTAATAAACACATTAAATATATTATATATAATTCATGTTAAATATATATCTTAGACAAAATATTATATTATTCTTTTTTTACGTTTATCTGGTAACACGTACTTTAATCGATGGGCTACATCTAGGAATAACAATAGGGCGGGTCTGAGACAGGTTTGGCCAAATCTGGGACCCATCCCGCAAAGAAAATCACGGACCAGGAACCCGCCCGCGAACCACTCCGCATTGGACCTGCGACCCGGCAGGTTGGACCCGCCGGACCCGCTGAAAATTTAATTGTAAACCAGTATGCTACTAGTTTTTTGAATAATTGCGCTGGTTCAATTATTCGTCTGTAACTTTTAAATTTCACTCTAAAGGCCTTTATTGTAATTAAAATTCTAATTATTAAATTTTTTATAATTATTTTCTCAAGTTATTTTGCTTTGAATAAATTGGTGGCGCCCCTTAGTTGTTTATTGAATTCATTTTTTTCCAATTCTACAGTTGAGAATCTTCAAACATAAGTACCCCACAGCTACTGTTCTAAAAATTCTCGCCTAGCTCGATTAGTCTCCACTTAGGCGCTAAGCTTCCCTTGTTCGTCTAGAATTTTTTTTCGATTAGGCCCTGCCTAACCACATCCAGTCCCACCTAACCCCATCCAAACCCCCGCCTAAACGCTAGGCCCCAACCTGCCGCCCGACTAGAACATTGCCTACAACAAAAACGAGTTCAGTTCTTGCGAAGAAAAATAAGAAACAAAAGTTACTGAACGAGAGTGAAAGACTGGGTGTAATATCCGAGATTTTATTTAGTCCTTTTATTAAGATTGTGATATTAATAGATTAGAGTTGGTTTATTTAGGGGCTAATTTATATTTTCAAAATCCAAGCCCAATTCCCCAGTCAAATGTTTATTTACCCAAGTCCAAATTTTAAGTCCAGCCCATTCCAATTTCATTACCCAAGCCCAATCTAGCCTATTCACAAGTCCCACTACAAGTAGTATTCCAAAATTTTTGGATATACACGATTTCTATTGTTTTTCAATCCGTCAAAATTCATCTTCTCTTATCTTATTAGATTAAGAATCCTTATTGATAAATATCATCCAATTTTCTTTAGAATAGGACTCTTATCTATTATTAAACCTATAAATACTAACCCACAACCCTAATTATATTTCATTCATGCTAATCTCGATCTCTGCTATTGCAACCAGAATCAGACTTCAAAAAAAAAAAAAAAGTTACAGCCTCTTTGTTTTCTACTCCACCGTATGTCACACGCCGAACCACTCCGAGCCACAAATCTCACCGGGAAATCCAATTAAACCAGCCCGCCCAAGCAATCACAAACCGAATGACCACCCACGAATTCACCGACAACCGAAATTGAATCTAAAACCCGAGAAAACCCAGCAGATCCCGAACACAGCAACCGCGGAAAAATTTCTCGAACCAGCCCGAAATCGATTTGTACTTCTCCGATTCAGCCCGAAACCAAGAATCCTAGCCCGAAGCTAACCTTCCCGTTGCCGTCGAGCCTCGCCGCCATCCGCCGGGTTGTGCGTGCGGTAGTAAGAAAGAAGAAAAAAAATAAGGATCAAGGGTTGGGGTTGAGCCGTTGAAATTGAAACAGAGATTAACAAAAAATATATATGCATACATATATTTGAGGGAGGAGGTGGATTGCCGTTCGCGAAAACAAGAAACAGAAAAAGAGATGGTGGGATTTGGGGGTGCTGTCGAAAGAAATGAAAATAGGAGATGAGAAAAAGAAAAGAAAACTGAGATGGGTTTAAGGAAAAAGGAGGAAGAAAAGGAAAAAAAAGAGGGCTGGGCTTAGTTGTCAAAAAGGGTGAGAAAGGAAAAAGGAAAGAAAAATATAGAGAAATGGAAAAATAGAGAGGGAGCAGGAAGAAAACAAAATATATCAAGGGAAGAAAGAAAAAGGATGGAGGGAATGTTTACTGCCATTGATTTTGGGGAGTTGAGATCTTACTTGCAATTTGAGATTTAATTCCCAATTATCCCAGAATTACGATACTACCCTTTCAGATTCAATTGTTTCAAAATTAATCTCTATCGACTATCACTCCAGTTTATATACAAATTCCAAAAGATAACCATCACTTCCAAATTGTCCTTAAACCTTATCTTATATTTTCCTTAAGCCCCTAAATTAGGATTTTTGAATTATTATTTTTCTAAGTTTTAAGTTTAGAATATTCGAGGTTTTGACTAGAATTATGTTTCTATTGTTAGGTGACTTATCGAGGATTAGACGTCTTTGATCCAACACATTTAAGTTTTACTTATTTTCAAGCTACGTTTTCAAGGTGGGGTTTGTTTTTCTAAACTTTATTGTCCTTGTTAAATCGCCAGATTATTTTGCGCATTTAATGTGAAGAAGATACTTGATTCTTTGGCCCCATGAGCCGGGACTCAAGAGGTCGGTCGATGTATCCCTCGTGTGGAACTGCAGTCTACCCATGTCTATGTCTATGGTTTTTCAAATGATCTATACTATGTCCTATTGGATTGTATTTGCGTGCCATGTGAGATATCTGTGTATTTAGCTTGACAATTTATACTCCACATCGAAATACATGTCGCTCACCCCACATATAACAAACTTTTCAGGTTCAGGAGTCGGCGATGGTTATTGGCGGTGGATAATGGGTGACCTAAGAAACTATTGGAATAATGTTCTTTTTATTTTTAAATGGTGATTTTAATTGAACAAGAAATTATTGAATGAATTATGATTTTCCTATTAACTTTAGAGTGATGTCTTTTTTCTAAATGTTAAGTTTCAAATGAATAAGAAATTGTTCAACAAATTATTATTTTCTAAGTATTTACCTACGATGCTTTAGACTATGTGTGATAATTGATTGGTGTTGAAAACAAACGTTCGATTTCTAAGGAAATTTCAATTTTGATAATAAATGATGAATTACTATGATTTTCTAAGTTTATTTATGCAAATAGACTAAAAGGAATCTTTTTAGTAAATGTGCGAATTTCTTATAAATAAATGAATATATGAATTTTCTACACTTTATAATTTGTTTCCATTTATTCTTATTGAATTTTAAATGAAATATATTAATGACCTATTTTCTCTTATAAATAAAAGTGTGAACGCGATATTTTTCAAAGTCTTTCACTGTCAAGTGGTCTGTTAGAATTATATATAGATGTCAAATTTTATTCCAATTATGTTATGCGATTGCTTCCGCCATAATTATTATTCTTTTGAAAATTAAATGGCTCGCTATAACGAGTTGTCTTTCTCATGTTTCTTAAAAAAAAATGTATACGGTAAAATAAATATTTGCACACATTTAATAGTTCAAAATTTCGGGGCGTTACACTGGGTCCCTAAAGTCTAGTTAAAAAATATTATTTATTATTTATTTAATTGTATACGGGTGGGTCCTTTATCTGTCCCAAACCCGGTGAGTTTTCTTAAAACAGGTTCAAGACCCGCTTCAGGACCCATTTGACCAGGTTTGAATTTGTTCCGAACGAGATGGATTTAATGCGGAGTTGGGATTTGACCTGCCCTATTGTGATCCCTAGCTAAATCTCATGATATGAATTCTAATATTATTTAGAAAATGCAATATAGCATTACAATTAAAATAATAACAAAAAAGTAAAAAAAAAAAAGAGAGAGAGAGAGAGAAATACGGAAGCTTCCACGAACCGTCCACTAACGATCTCAATCGAAAAGCCACGTCGGCCGAAATTTGACTGATATGACACGTGTCAAATATATATTGGCACCAGACAAAGACCCCACTGTACTTGTTTCTATTTATTGTACTCTATACTGTCCACTGGGGCAAACACTACTACACTAACTTCACAACAAACCACACTGTTCACAAGGTATCTCCATACCCTCCCTAGCTAATATGAATCTCGCTGGTGTTTTAGATTTTTAGTTGTTATGGTTTTGGAGATGGCACAGTGTTTTTCAGCTCTATAATTTCTGAGATTTTTTTGGGAGTAATTTTGGTGGTTTTTTGTTGCTGATAGTATACATAATAGTGCATGATCTTTGAAGATGGCGTCGGCATGCGTGAACAAAATCGGATTTCCGTCGGAGAATTTTCTGGACTGTCCTCCGGTGAAATGTCCGTCGTATGGGCGGCTCAGCCCTAGAATCTCACTCAGCCGCGAGTTTCCAGGCGAGGAGGCGTCCAAGGCTGCCTCAAATAAGCCTTCTGCGAAGAATCAAGCGGAATCGAAGAATGCGGATGCAGAGAAGCAGAGAGATTCAGATCCAGAAATATCTGGCAAAGATTTCGTTGATTTCGAGTTTCGTCTCGTAGATCCGGTGACAATGCTACCCGCTGATGAGCTGTTCTCCGACGGAAAGCTTGTACCGTTACACCTCTCCACGATTCGGCGGTCAATGATTTCTTCTCCGGCTTCATCTGATACCAGATCGGAGGACGCGGTTGAAGTTCGCCGGAGAAATGAGATATCCTCCGCGGATCCGTACTTGTTTTCTCCTAAGGCTCCGAGATGCTCGAGCCGGTGGAAGGAGATTCTCGGCTTGAAGAAACTGTATCAGAACAGCAACGGAAAGCAGGAGGCTCTTAAAACTACGTCGTCTCACAACTGTAACTGCAAACCTGGCAGGAGCCTTAAACATTTTCTTCACCGCGGCTGTAAATGTTCATTAAATGCATCCATCGATTCATCTTTAAATCTTCCTTTGTTAAAGGAATCAGATACCGAGTCATTGTCTATTTCCTCTCGACTTTCGCTCTCTTCTTCCTCATCAGGACATGACTACGACGATCTTCCTCGACTCTCGCTCGATTCCGATAAGCCAGGTCGCAATACTCAACATATCACCAGCAATCTCTCCAAAGTTCGAGTAGTCAAGCACAGAGCGACTCTGTCGACGGAAAATCCAACGGCGTCCACTCGAGTCGGCCGTAGCCCGATGCGTAGAGCTCCGGAATCTACGGTTCCGGTGCGCGGTGTTTCGGTGGATAGTCCTCGGATGAACTCGTATGGAAAAATCGTGTTTCATAGCTTGGAGAGAAGTTCCAGCAGTCCGAGCGCTTTCAATGGTGGGCCTAGATACAAACATCGAGGAATGGAGAGATCGTATTCGGCTAATGTGCGCGTTCTCAACGTTCCGGTTTTCGGCCTGTTCTCTTCGCAACAGAAGAAAGATTGCGGTAGTAGTGTTGGTGCAAACAGAATCCAGCAGCATCACAATAAGAACCGGACAGACCGAACTTGAGAGAGTAGATTTTCTTTTTGGGTAATAATAAATCCTAGCATTTTGCGTTTTTTGTCCAATTAACGTGGATTTTAGCGTTATGTTCACATTTTTGAAGGTTCCCCTGTGGGTTTATGGTTGCTAGACTTGACAAATTTTTCGATTAGTAATCTATTATGTACATAAGCGATGAGCCAGGGGATCTCTTTGTTTTTGGATTATGATGATGATTCTTGCTGTTATCCTTTGTTGTGATGTTTACTCAAATTCCAAATCCTAGTGCAATCTTTATTTTCTTTATTTTAGAAACAAAGAGCTGTAAAAGGTTCTCTTTTGTGTACAGGAAAGTCATATAGGAATCTCTGTTTCGTTCTGTTTTTCAAAAAATTCTGTACTCCTTTTGCATTCATGATGGGGGTTCTGGATTTCAGTGAGCATGTGACCATCATTTGTTTTTTCGCTTGGTTCTTATTTTGCACACTGTGCAATTGGTTTCTGCTTTTATTCTATTATTATTATATAATAAAAGTATTAGCTGCCCAATTTCGAGTTGTGGGAGATGATGACATGCACTGCGTGCTCACTGTTGCATTGGTCCTCTATTACTATTTTGTTTCGTTCTATTATTGAGTTATTTATTTGTTTTTGGTTTAGAATTTTTCAGAATTTGGAAATGATAGCTGGATACAAAATTTGATATTCAGAATCTGCCAGCTCTGCTGATCAGCCTTTTTTTTTACCTTTTTTTTGGTTAAATAAACTTTTTACTCCCTGATCTTTCTGACACGTGACATTTACCCCCCAAAACGAAAAAGTGTCTTACTTTCACCCTATACTAACGGTCAATGGATGAAAAATTTAGCGGAGTTGATCTTATCCATCAATTTACAATTATGGTATTTTCATTTCTAAATAGAAATTCAGACAACAAACCAAACATATTTTCAATTCTCACACGAAAACCAATAAAATTTGAAAATTCATTTCCCAACATTGGAAAGTGTAAATTGGACTTGGAAACACATCCATACATCCCCGTTAATTTTCTAAACTTGCCTAATCCATGTTTAGTTATACTATAGTATTTTTGACATAGATTTACGTGATTGTAGTGTATTTCTGACATCGTTTTGCGTGATTATAGTGTATTTTCATATAGATTTGCATGATTGTGGTGAAAACTTGTTTGATTGTATTTTCAAAAGAATCTTTCCATAAAAAATGAAAACTGAAAATGACTTTATTTCTATTGAGAATTTCTTAAACAAACATAAATTCATTTTTTGGAATAGTTGGAAATTGAAAAATTTGTTTTGAAAACAATTTCATACATAACCTTAGATTCTAACACCCCTTTTGAGGTTCATCTGATATAAATAATGAGGAAAAATATTTTTTTTTTTAAAGTTTGCATCCAAAGCATTTCATTGATTAATAAATCAAACGATTTGAAAAATGATTAGATTCATTTATGCATGCAGAATAAATAATTGTGTAAACATCTTTTATGCAATTTCAAATAATACAACTACAATATTAAACATAGAATTGTCCATTATTTTAATATATGTTGATTGCATCAGCAGAATGGATGTTAAATCAAACGGCGATTTAACATGGGGATTGAATTTCATTTTTCTAATTTGTTGAATCAATTTGCTACTACATATGAATTAAATTAGATAATGTCTTCTTATGTTATGTACAAAAGAATATAATATGTAGTTACGAAACAAAAAAAAGGTGGGGTGGTTTTTTTTTATTACCCTATTTGGATAGATAAACAACCTTTCTACCCATTTTTATAAAAAACATATTTTTTACCCACAAAAACAAAAATACTCTTAATAAAGTAGCACTATCGTGCTGCCCATATAGGGCTGCACGATTGTGCTCACGTTTCGAGTGGCACTATCGTGCCCACCTTTTATGGTGGCATGATCGTGCTCACGTTTATGGTGGCACGATCGTGCTCATATTTATGGTGGCACGATCGTGCTCACATGGTGGTACGATCGTGCCATGTTGAACATTCCAATTTTTTTTCTCTTCTCGAAAACAAGCGAATTTCCCGCATTATACATAAATATTTGAAGCAAATTAAAGAAATACATTAATTTGGTTCAAGTGACTTAACCTTATTTCCAATCGTGTCTTGAATCTTCAAAAATCGAAAACATGAAAGGAAAAAAAAAAGAGAAGATTGTTATCTTTGAAAAAAAGAAGAAAAGAGGAAAGAAAAATTATATTTTTAAACCAAGAAAAAAAGAGGAAGAGGATAAGGGTATTTATGACCTTTCATTGAAAAAGTTGGTAGAAAAGTGGTTTTTATGAAAGTTGAGTAAAAAAGTGTTTTCCTATCTCAAAATGGGTAAAAATGACCATTTTCTCAAAAAAAAGAAAAAAACTATATAGAGGACGGAGAATGAAAATTAAGAGAGAAAAATGTATGTAATTAATGATTACTTTTTTTGGGAAATTTTACACAATGGCCTGACGCCAACTCCCTCATTTCGGAGAAAGTTTTCATTGCTTTAGCCTTATATTTTGTCACAACACCAGGGAGGCCATAAATTTTGTACGTAGGTAAATAATTAAGTACCATTAATTTAAAGTATTGCTTGTGCTTGACGAGTATATATACGACTATAAATTGTTTATCCATTAATATGAAAGAGTCTTGACATGCATGCATGTATTAATTCTTGCTTTGAAATGATTGAGTAAGCTGTAGAAAATCTGGTGGATGCAGACTCTTTATTGACTCGATTTACTTTTCTTTGTTTTGAGGAAACTCGATTTACTTTACTTTTTTTTTTTTTTATAACTCAGCTTCCAGTCTTACGTCTGACTATGTCCGAGGACAACAACTCCGGCTCCTAGATCCTCCCAGGTAAAGAGAACAATTATGTTCGACCCCAATCTACTAATAACGATCTCTCCCCGAATCAAACCCACACGGATGCTATTCAGTATGAGTTCCCACCAAATCTTCACCATCTCGCATATCCCCCGGGGAGCAATTTGATGGAGCTGGGATATGAACCCCTGACCTCCACCTCACAAACAATTTGATGGAGCAGGGATTTGAACCCCTGACCTCCATCCCACAATTGCTTGTGGTGACCAGGTGGGCTAAGCCACCTGGTTAACTCGATTTACTTTTATGTATTGACTAGATCTTGAGCATTAAATGCAAATAGAATCATTTGTAGTACCTTTAGTAATTAATTATTGATTGTTTGTGTAAATTTTTGGATTGATTGAATATATGCACTCCCATGCATTAAGATTAGGGATAATTACAAACCCCTAGATTTGGGTTATTTACTTAAAAATTCGATGTTTTTGAAAATTATATAACTAAATAAAAAATTATTCAAGTTTGATTTTATCTCAAAATTAAAGGACTTAACTGTAATACTTTTATAACTATCATGGATTTGAAATGTTTTATAATTATAATTAAAGAAGTCATAAATTGTAAGACAAAATCAAATCTTATACATCACATAAATATTAGCAAAAATCCAATGATTATGGCCCAGTGGTCAATGTGAGGTAACTCTTGATTTGTATTTGCATATGTCAAGGGTTCGAGTTCCACGGCACAATGGTGAAACAATTAATATTAAGGGTTTTACTCGGTAATGTGGGATGCTGGAATTCAATAGGAACCTGCGGCTAGATATAAAGAATAGAGTCTAGCATGGAACAATCACTTGGAGAACAACTTCAACCCTTATTGTGTGCGATAGTTGAAGATATTAGGAACATGTAAATCATTGTACATTTATCGATAGTTCTAGGGAGTCGAGATTGTCTCCATGAGGAATAGTCATTGCCAGCATGGAACCTTTAGTATTGGAAAAAAAGGGTGGTCAAGTTGGTGGAGTAGGTGAGCGCGGATCGAAAGGTCACGAGTTCGATTCCCCTACCAACACTTTCTTTGGTTGAGCGCATCACACACGGGGCTTGCCTAGTGTGGTTTACCCTGGTTGGCGTAGTTTGCGCGCTAAGACGCTGCTCGAGGGGTTTATCCAGTCTTGACTCAAAGAAAGAGCTGCGGGTTCCCCCGTTATCAAAAAAAAAAAAAACTATATTAGCAAAAGGCAACAATTGCCACTTGCCAGGTGGAAGAAAAGCTGGAAGTGGAGGTCCATGTGGGAGGTCGGGGAAGAGACCAACATCTCCATCACATACAAAATGATATGGTGGATTTTCTTGTCCTTGTCCCACATTCATCATATCCTTATTCTCACCCTTTCCATGTCGTTATTTAACAAGTGACTATGAAAATACTATTTACTTAATAATTCAAATTTTATTATTAAATTTATTAGTACTTTTGGGTTCAATTTCATGTGTCTCGATCGATGGAGTAGAGCAAGAATTTTATTTGTTTTGATCAGTAAATTAATGGTGCATGCATGGTCACTGCTAGTAGGGGATGCATAATTTGAAACTTGGTGGACGAAATAATGTTTTGATGGCAATTACCAAAAAAAAAAAAAATTACTCAATTTTTTTGGGAGCTAATGTATTTTTTTCCCTTACTCTATGCAAAAATATAGAAAAATAACTAAATTAAAGAAGCAAAAAGAAAGTTAGTATCAGGGCATCTCTACTGGAAAAGTTTTTCACAATTTTCAGTGTATCATTTCACGTGTCTCGTCAAAAGCAAAAAATTCACCATTTTTTAAATTTTTCTCCATAATGGTTAAACTGATTCTACAATTTTTAAATGGGTCCCTAGCCATTTCATATATTATTTATCTTTATTTCACATCATTTGACATCTTATATAAATATATATTTTTGGGCCGAGCTTCTAAACAGCTCGCCCGCTTCCATAGAACAATATCGTGGCAAAGTAGATAAGGGGAGGGCTTGTTCTATTGGATGATGATCCTGACCCCATTACTATTGAGATAATTATTTTAATTAATATGCTTAATTTATATATTAAAAAAGTTCTGATAATACTAAATTTATTCTTAAATTTAATATTGATAAATGTTAAATACAAAACTTGAAAGCAAAAGGTTGGTTTCCAATTCCACCAATTTCAGTTTCTTTGTTTTTTAATTTGTAGTGGTCAAAATAAAATTGAATAAATAAAATCAAAGAGAAATATAATGTAATAAAAAAATGAACAATTCCACATGATTACAAATGGCTCCTACACTTTTACGTTTTCACACTTTTCCCCACTCCATGAACCCAATTGTGCGGGTGCAATCCGTTGCTTCCCTAAAAACCTCAAATTATCTCTCACAATGGTGCGATTTTTGAATAGCACGTTTTTTTCACCAAAAATCCCTTCAAAAACGTTATCATTGGAGTTGCTCTCTTGCTCTAACTACAAATTATTACATGGGATAATTACAAAAAAAAAAAAAAATAGAGTTCTTTAAAAATTACAAAAAAATTCTTGAAGTTTGATTTCGTCTTACATTTTTTTAGGTGATTTTCGAAAATATTTCAAAAAAAAAAACCTAACATTTGCAAAAATATTACAATTACCACCAATAAATTTAAGACGAAACGAAACCTGAAGAGTTTTTGTTGTAATTTTGAAACATGTCAGGATTTTTTTGTAATTAACCCAAACCTCAGGGGTGTTTTTGTAATTATCCCTTATTACTTGTATATCTATGTAAATATAAGTAAAATTAAAAGGTTTTTGTAATTATCCCCTTATTACATATATATATCTATGTAAATACAAGTAAAATTAAAAGGTATGAAGAATAATTAAATAAGAAGGTATTTTTTACCCCATCTGTACTCTGTCGGCCCTGGAGACATGTTAACAAAATTAAAAATTTCTTGGCCATCCCTTAGGGCGTGTTTGGTATCAATACTCACAACTTCACAAGTTATGGTAAATTGGTAATATGGAGAATTTTTTTTTCTAGCCACTATGGATAGTGGAACTACTTTTCTACCCAATTTTATCAAAAACAACTTTTCTACCCACAATGACTTAACTACCCTTACTAATGGGTTGGATACTTACTGATGCGATTGGGCCTAAAGTGCGGCCCGATAAGTACTGCCAGCTGAAGAATGCGATCGGGCCGTCCATATGTGCAACCCTATCGTACCCTCTTCAAGGGGTACTACCGGGCCGTCCATATGTGCAGACCTATCGTACCCCCTTGGAGGGGGTACTATCGGGCCGTCCATATGTGCCGCCCTATCGCACTGCCTCGTTCAGGAGGTACTTATCGGGCCGTCCATATGTGCACCCTATCGCACTCGCTCAAGGGGGTACTATCGGGCCGTCCATATGTGCACCCTATCAACCAAATACACACTAAAAAAAAATTCAGGCGGACTGGGTACGATCGTGCCTGGAACTAGGGTACGATAGTGCCCTACATAAAATAAAATAGGCACGATAGTACCATACATCATGGCACGATAGTACCCAGGTAATTAAGGTGCGATCGTGCCTGATACTATGGTACGATAGTGCCCATCTTTGTAGAGGCACGATAGTACCCTGGTGTTTTCTGGGTACGATCATACTCAGTTAAAGATCAACATGGCACGATAGTATCATGTTGAGAGCCCGATAGTGCCACGTTAAACTTTCCAGTTTCTGAATTTTTTTCTAGTTATGAAAATCAAGCGAATTTTCTATCTTTATACATAAATATTTACAGAAAGTAATATATTGCCTTGGTTCAAAATGTGTCTTCAATCGTTTCTTGTAGCTTCAAAAATCGGAAAATACAAGTCTTCAATCGTCTTCAATTTGTGGAAGGAAGAAGGGAGGAAGAAAATTTGAAAAGAAGTGAGGGAGGAAGTTTGTTTTACTTTAAGCAAGAAAGAGAGAGAGTTGAGGGGCAATTTTGACTTTTTCATGTAAAAGTGGGTAGAATAGTTGTTTTTATAAAAGTTGGTCAAGAAAGTGTTTTCTTAAACCCAAATGGGTAAAAATATACATTTTCTCATTGGTAACATCCTTATAAATAAATGACGGGCGAAAATGCTCCACGATTTTATAAAAAAGCTATGTTATTTTGTTCCAACAAAAAAAAAATAAAAAACCTAGGGACCGTTTTTTATTTCTGGTTTAATAAAACAGCAATAAATTTAATTTCAATCCCCAAAATATAGATTAAAAAACAATGGAAATTAACGGAGGGGTAATTTCTATCAATTTCCCAAATGTCTTGGGCTGGCTTGTGATTTGTGAATAGTTTATTGTAGATGCAATTTTGTAAATATTCTTGTCCGTGAAGCGACAAAAAAAAATTCTGGTGATACTATATTATGGGCGGCATTATTGATCAATCTTGAAATTATTATTTAACCATACACTCTTTTTTTTTTTGAACAATAGAATTTTATTATAACAATTCAAAAACTAAAATTACAACTACAATTGTAGCCAACGGGCTAAGAGCCGACAAGAATAATTAAGAGCCAAACGGGGAATTGGTAAAACCAATTCAGATTCACATGGACTAAAAAACTACACACCCCAAACTAACCACTCCACGCCGGGAGACTTCAAAGACTTAAAGGAGATCAGAATATTACACCAAAAAAAACTAAAGGGTGGAGGAGAACTTCAGATGAACTCGCCTTTGGCGGTCCAACGATCCTGACTAGTTGAGGCATAACCCGCACTCCACATTCTCCACGAAGCTCTAGGGCAAGGACAATGGTGAGTTGATTAAGAATCCAACACCATCAATTTTTGTGCAATAAAAAAAGAGCAAAAATATTAAATTCTTCTCGGGAATTGGTGAGTTGATTAAGAAACTCTGAGGAGCCAAATAAAAAATTGTGTATTTATTGCTGCAAATAAATTAAAAATGTGATAAAATCTTTGCAATTTTTCATGTTTCTTTCTACCACAATGGTGGCATCAATATTCAATTGGAAAGTGCATGTGCAACTCCCTCTCAAAAAAAAAAAAAAAGTGCATGTGCAACAGTGTGCGTCTTTTTTTTTTTTGTATATATATATATATATACTGTATACTCGTGATTGACATACGCATACGCATTGTGTATGTATAGTTAACGAAGGAAAATACTCCAGAGTTGTGAAATTCCTTTCAAAAAAAAAAAAAAACAGTCAAAAGAAATTAATTAAAGATTAACAATCAATGATCTGCAAATTTTAAGAAATACTATTTTTGAACTTTCTCAAGAGTTATTAGGCACAAAACAGGATTAGCCCAAATCAAATTAGACAGCATAAGGAGACAAAAAATACCATATAGTGATTTTGACATGTGTCATATTTCAATTTTCTTTAAAAAAATACATGCATATATCATAACGAAACATATGTTAAAATCATAATTTACTTAAGTGGTATCTAATTGGGTAGCATCTCGTCATCTTGTTAGAACGCGGTAGGAATGCATGATCCATGGAATCATAGGCCTAGGACTTTCACTATCCTTATGGGCCTTTGCTGAAATTGTGACCCATTATCACTGTCTATCGGTGGAAGTATTGGGAAGTAAAGGGCCTATTTGATTTTGTATTCATTAGAAATATTCCATAGTTCCATATATTACAAATCTTTTTTGATTATGTTACAAACGAAAATTCCAACAGAGACGTTCTTCTCTATTTTGGGCCCAGGGTTAAATAGGGTTTAGGGTGTTAATGAAGCCCACTACGAAAAGGAATATTTTTAAGTTTGGCCCAAAATTCTGTCCAGTGTAAACACGGCTATACGATTACGGACTACAAGCCTAGCTCGGCGCCGCCTCAGCGCCAATGGAGCAATAGATAAATAGCTTGCTTAAAACATTAAATGCTGATAATATTATAAATATACATAAAAACATGGTTTTGTCGATGCTAAACCTGGATGAATAATACATGTGGATAAATGCTACCATAATTTATTGTGGATTTACATAAATTCACACACAATCGCACAATATATTCTATCACGAGTAACATCTACTATATACTCATAAACATAATGGTAATACATCACACAATTAATGATTAGCACTATACTCGAGATAAGTATTGAGTAGTATGATAAATATTTTAAATTAGTTACAACGAAATTGTTTCTTCAAATTAATTAAGCTTCTCTTATAGTTTAATTTCATTTTCATTGATATATGAATGGACGCCGCCAATGCTAGACACATTTTTCTTTTACTTGGTCTACATTTTCTTACCTAATTCTAACTATCCTGACCAGCATTCTGATTCGACCATTCTGATTCAGTATTGTTTCTAAGGGATTTGGCAAACCAAGATAAACATAATTTTGGTGCTTCTTCATGATTGTTTAAATGTGGCAATTATAGAAAAAAAATCTAGTTAAGTTTTTAATTTACAAAAACCATCCATGAGGTTTGATTTTGTCTAAGGTTTTACCCCACCGTTCTTTGGCCAAACGAAATTTGATGACATGATAAAAAGATGACTTTGAAATCTAAAATGCCCTTGCAATACTATTTACAGATTTTGATGAGACAAAAATGCCCTCTAGCTATTCAAAAAAGATTACAATAAAACTCCAACCAATTGTATTAACTTGCAAAACCATCCTTCAATTTTCAATATAAATATAATATTCAATTTTGATGAGAAAGCACCATTTTAAGCGATTAATTCTTCAAGATAATTAGATGTCAAGCTATCATGTACTTTCTAGCTTTTGGTAAAATTCATGTTGAGACCTGGCAGTAATGGAAAGGTACACGTGTTGTGATTTTGGTCGTTTTGGATAGATTTTCAGTCCATGGGGGAATGTTAGTGGGGGATTAATTGATAGGATTTTAATTCTGTTTAGAACAAGATATTTCTGAAATGTTACCATCACTGTAAAGGAAGAAGGTTCAACGGATTCAAAGTACTTGGACTAAGTATAGTAATAGTTTTGAACTTTAATATAAGTAGCTAATATGCATTAATATACCTTTGGTGGTCAAAAGAACTTCCAGAAATGGTGATAGTAATACTTAGAAAGATGTTACAAATGTTTCATTTTCAGTGTTGAGCTGGTTGAAAGTGCCCGAATTCTTATCTTATTAATAATCATAATTTTTGGGCAGATATTTCTCACTATTGATAGTCTTTCCTTTTTCCAATTTTTCATACCTTTTTAGGCAATGGTTATGGAGGTGTTTGGGTGAGCTTGAAATATTTAATAAATAATTTAAGAACTTTTTTTCTTTTAATAGAAAGTTTAAGAACTTTTAAGATGCCTTAAAAAGCAGCTTAATTATATATAATTAGCAAAAATAATATCTTAGCATCATATAAATGAATTTTCTAGAAAAAGTGAGGAGTTTTAAACTTCTTTTTAAGAACTTAACAAACTGTTTTTTTAAAAATTCAAATTGAAATGAGTTGTAGTTATCCTGAACTTGAATTCAATTGGAACAGCACTCTTTTTTGTCTTTTGGGGGCACAACAGAGGTTATTCTTGACTTAAATTTTCAGAGTGAGCCTAACCAGTAATAAGGTTATGATGAAGACATTTGTGGATTATTTGAGTTAAGTGAATTATAATCAAAATGGACTATTGTTTTGTGGCAACCACACAAATTAAATTCAGATGTTAAATAAGCTTTAGAAAATCCTCCAATAGGCCACTGTTCAGTATAATTAATTTGAACGTCGTCAGAATAAGTTAAGTACATTGTAACATTTAGTGGTGCACTTTTCTACACCAAGAAATGTTTAAAAGGAGATTTTTTTCCTAGTAAATAAGTTTGTCACATATGTTGGGTTATGTTTAGAAAATTCAGATGAACTATTTCTATAAGATATACACATGACATGAACGAGCTTAATTTCTTTGGTATGTGTTTTGTATAGCGTTTTCATTGCGATGATCTAATTCTACATATCAATTAAATTTATGTAGGTTTAAATTTTTTGTTTTATATCTGTACGGATTCATGATACTGTAGACTTGCAATTATTTTTTACTGGGACATCTTTTGTCACCGTAAGTTTCTTGTGACCAATGAAATTCAATCTGATTCAAGAAAAAAAAAACTAGCTATAGCTAGTATATGTTAGTTAATTTTTACCACTTTTGAAAAAAAATGTATACGTTAGATCAGGAAGAAGAAATCATGGACATGTCATCAAACATGTAGCAACCAATCCCGTTTCTAGTTCAAACCCCCACGGGTGTTCCTGTTGAAATTCCTTTGTTGACTATTTTCTTGTTTTTTACTCCAATAAGAAAAACAAAAAGTGAAATACATTCGAGTATATATAATCCTTTATTTTTTTTTTAAATTACAAATTACTATAGGTATATACAAAAACTTAGGCACTTTTATTTATATAAATACACACATATGGGTTTTGCCATATTCTGGCTTTTATTAGACAACTTCTAATACTTCAACTAGTTACTTTCATATATAGACCCATTCTGTTTCTCTTCCTCAACACACCACCACCTCCGCCGTCACCGCCGCCACAAACCACCGGGAAGATGAGCAGTTTGAGCACGGTGGAGGCGAGACTGCCGCCGGGATTTAGGTTCCATCCAAGAGATGAAGAATTGATATGTGATTATTTGATGAAATGGGTGACAGGATTATGTGATGATCATCCTTTGTTGATCCAAGTTGACCTTAATAAGTGTGAGCCTTGGGACATCCCAGGTAATTATTTACTCTTAATAATACAATAATTATCCATAATTAATTAGTATATATATATCATTGATAGTTTTAATTCATGTGAATGGCAGCAGATTTGTTTTTGGGTCAGATTAACACAATAGCCCAAAACTATTATAAAGAGTTGATTGTGATGCAATATTAATCTTATGTTACAATTATAAAATATGATTGAGTCCTGATTATGGGTGATGTAAACTCTAGATACTAAGAATCAAATTTTTTTAATATATATTTTGCATATAAATCTGATGATGTGAATTTTTATTTTACATTTTGCATTTAGATACCCAGAATTTTTTTTTTTTTTTTACATTTAGATACCGAGAATCTGGATTGGCAATACATGCATCATGATTGTACTAGTATATATATGTACCATGATAGGTGCAACTTTAATTATTCGTTAGCTAGAAAGTATACTAGTAGTTTAATTTAATTGTAAAATGTAATATTTTCTCCATAAGGGGTTATTTCTCATTCAATTGCCTTTTTGAAGAAATTGACAATCTTGGCTTACTAATCTTAACCAAAAGATGGAGATAGCGATATTTTGAGAGATAACAAAGAAACAAAAATAATTCAAAGTCATGGTCCACACCTTGCACTTAATGTCAACCATACGCGTGTATGTCGCAGATAAATCAGGTTTTTTGATTGATGAGGAAATTAATGAGGATAATCTTTTCTGTCCTATTTATGTAATAGATGGGATGAGATCTCATGTTTCACTCCATATCTTATAGATTGGATGAATTACATGTGTACATGATGATATCACATGCAGTGACGGACGCAGAATTTCGGCTTTGGGTGGGCGAAAAATGGTCCGAGTTCATATATTTAAACTATGAGGAAAAATATTTGGGGTGCAATTGTAAAACACAACTATTTGAAGTTTTTTATCAAAATTTTGGGGGGCAGTTGTAAAAAAATTCCTTTATTTTAGCTTTTAAAAACTTTTGGGGAAATAATTTTGAAAAATTTTGGGGGGCAGCAGCCCCCCTTGTCCCCCCTGTATCCGTCGCTGATCACATGATGTGATAATTATACACATGTCATTCATCTAGTATATGCAATAATGAGTGAAATAGGGAAAATGGAACAAAAAATCTCATCCAGTACATAGTTGTGTCCACATGTATTACGAGCAACGACGAACGTTTCTTAGAGGTGTTAAATGTGCCGGGCTGCCAGGCTAGACGGAAAAATCGGACCGAACTGGGTCGGCCATCAGTGGTTGACCCGTGTTTCTTGAGCTCAACCCGGCCCAACCCATGAAAATGCACTAGAAAAAATGGACCAACCGAGTCATCCCGGTTTTAAGGGCCTAACGGCCGGGTCAAAAAGCCGGCTCATTTCGAGTCTCTAAAATCATAACTCATCCCGGTGCAATTACCGGATCGGTCGGGCCAACCCATCGAACCAGGCCGAAATTGACAGTTCTAACTTTTCTGTCTAACTAATAAAAGCTTTAAGCTCTAATCACCATCACCATCACCATCTCCCAATGTTTCATTTGAATTTCAAATAAATTTAATTATATTGTGGTTATATGCAACATCAAATGGGGTCTAATATTCAGAAATTTGATGCATCCCCGGCCACCCACGTCAACATCTCTATCACCTTGGCCATACATTCTGGCACAAATTATGCACTTGAGATTTTGACACTTTGCCCTTATACATAATTATTGGTGGCTAATTTCACATTCAGCTAGGAAAATGGAGAAAATTAATGAGCTTGCCATATATGTTGGTGCCCACAGGTCCTGTTCTAGCATCATTCATTCAAGTGCCATTGATAGTGAAATTCACCAAATCCTTAATTCTATTTAGCTTCATACATATATATGCATGCACACATGATACAGATTAATTTTCATATATACAGATGTATGTAGAAAACATATGTACCAATCAGGCCTAAAACAATGGATCATGGATGAATCGATCAGATGTGTACATACGAGATATATATGTGGACACGTACACTAAATGACCACGTAATATATAAATGTCACATGTATAAGATGGCATTTTATTATAGAAGTGACATTCAAAACATTAGATGAAACATAATGAAAAACAGAAGATCCCATTACAAGAAAATTCCAGTTTACGACATAATTTATCGACAAAAATAATTTTGTCACTAGATTTTACATTTAACTACAAAATACTAAAATATTATTTTCCTCCAAATTATACTGACAAATTACTTGCAGTTTTTCAATTTACTAACAGATTTTCTGTAGTTATTTATCAACAGTTTTAGATTATGTAGGTAAATATTTTACCTATTATGATTTTACATACACTTTACAATTTTTTTAATATTTACCTACAAATATTTCTGTAGGTAAACTGAACTTTTCTTGTAGTGTCTGGAGTACTGATTTGTTACTAATTGATATCCTATTTCGACGAGAATCTTCATACTCATTCGAGGAAAGTTGATGAGTAACTGAGTAAGGGTATATAGGGTATTTTGATAATTTGCCAATAAAGTGTGCATTTTCTTTAAACGACATTTATTGTGAACTGTTACAACTCGATTTAATTTGGTAGTCACACTTGGATTGCATGGCACGACCCATGTTTCCCATGTATCCATAATTGCATTTTATTTTACAAAGAAAATGTTGCATTTGATGATTACATATTTTTAAATTATGAAAAAATTTCGACAAAATTCTTGATAGTTTTTTCTTGGTATAATATAATGCAGAAACTGCATGTGTGGGAGGCAAGGAATATTATTTTTACAGCCAACGGGACAGGAAATATGCAACCGGGTTAAGAACGAACCGGGCCACAATATCAGGGTACTGGAAAGCCACCGGCAAAGACCGGCCCATTTTCCGAAATGGAACCCTCGTCGGAATGCGGAAAACGCTGGTGTTCTACCAGGGCCGGGCCCCCAAAGGAAGCAAAACCGATTGGGTCATGCACGAGTTTCGCCTTATTGAAGGACCCGGCCCGAAAAATATTACTACTTCTGCTAAGGTAATAAACCCATCACATATATATAATAGCTGTTTCCATGTAATTACCATGTTAATTACGATAATTGTGACAGAAAGTAGCGTCACACCATAACGACGCATTTGATAAAAACGTGAGAAAATGAATTTTTCCATCTTGCGTTATAAATATTTTCGTAACATTAAATTTAACAACGCAATTTATGATGCTTTTTAAAACGTACATAAGTAAAAAAATTAGTGCCACTAAACGTAATTTTTTTGCGGTGATCTAACTGTGTTAAGCTTGACTAATCTCAAGTCAAGTCGATGATTTTTATTCATTCACTGTTATATTCAAATTGTCAATAATATGGACGTCATCAAATTACAGGCTGTTTTCATTTTAAAAAAAAGGACTGTTGATCAGAAAATCTGACTTTTTTTTAACGCTAATTTATTGTCTTTTTCTTCTAATTTGTAATTAACGTTACACGACAATTAGTTATATAGCTCTATTCTTATTTTAATAATCTGACCTAAAAAATAATATGTTTTGTCTTTTTCTGATTTGCTGAAATTTAGGCACCCGAAAGTAGTAATTTTCTTGTACATCAAGAAAAAGACATATCTCTTGCGCCAAAATCTACGGGATATACTGTTATTTTTTCAATGAAAATAGAATCCTAATTATTTGTTTCATTAATGAAGACAATCCTAAACAGTACCTGACCTTTAAATGATTAAGAGTATTTTATGGGATTTATTTGTCCTCTAATTAGAGTAAATGACAAATAATTAATAATGCAGCTACAAGAGTTTGAGTGTGACTTTCCAATAATGTAATTATGGAGGGTTAATTATATCAAATAACCTTTAAATTCCGTCTAATTACAAAAAAAAATGAAAAATTGGGTGATCTTTCAAATTTACAAATACCCTTTTAATATGTGTTTAATTTTTACAAATTGCACCATTGTGCGAGTATTTTGTTAAGTAAATTTAAATATCAATGGAGTTTTTGTAACACCTTTAGGGATCATATTTATAACTTAACCAATTTTAAAAGATTAATTATTGATAGTTTCTGTAATTTAATATAATTAACCCAACTATTTATCATCATTATGTTTTGGTATAATTAAAAAAAAAATCATGTTTGGGCTAATTATTAAAAACCCATAGATGTTTCAAAATTACAAAGCCCCCTCAGGTTTATTTCTGTCTTAAATTTAAAAAGGTAATTGCAATATTTCTACAACTATCAAGGGAATTTCTGAAATATTTTTTGTTTATGAACAATAGGAATGTTAGATAGTCATACCTTAACAGATAATTCGCAATTTTCAAAACTCTGTGGATTTTTTTATAATTAGCCCGAACCTCAAGGGTCTTTTCGTAATTATCCCTTATGTTATTTAACAAGGACAAAACCAGGAATTAAGGTTATAAGGGAGTCTATATGTAAATACTTACTACTATCTAACTTGTTATGACATGAATATGTATATATATACGCAGGAGGATACATGGGTCCTATGCAGAGTTGTCTACAAGAACAAATCAGAACTAATTGCAGGCAAACAATCAGAAACAGAAAGCGTCTATGATGAGAACACGACTTCATTAATAACGGAACCCTACAATAACATCACATTTGACCACCAGATGATTAACCCTGATTATCAGTACCATCAAGAGCAAGTGCCCTGCTTCTCCAATTTCACATCTACCCAAACAAGCCCTAATTTCTCATCACTTATCAATCCAAGCATTAATAATGGTAGTGGAATATGGGCACATATGGGAAACAATGATTCTTCTAATTATGTAATCAAAGCTGTTTTGAAGGGTTCTCCAAGCTTTGGGGAAGCAAGTCCAGATAGTTATCTTTCTGAAGTGGGATTGTCTTCTATGTGGAACCACTACTCATAATTTTAATTTGGGAAACCTATTTATGATATTTGGAATTTTTTTTCAAAATTGGAGTTTTTCAGCCACAATATGTAACAGATTTTAGTATGTATATGACTTATTTAGGCTTAGCTCCATATATATATATTGATATATATTTGGTCTAATGAAGTATCTAAATTAGTTTACAATATTTGGCTTGATTGATTATATGTTAATTTGCATATAATTAGTTCTTGGAAGCATGTTTTTGAGGGGGGGAAAAAGATTCTGATCAATGGTGGTTAATTTATTCAAGTGTATTGTTATAAAAATTTGAGTTGCGTCCAATGGAGTGAACTCTGGGATGAGATCTCATGTTTCATTTTCTCTGTTTCACTCTCTATTCTATATATTGGATGAAAGCTATGTATACGATTGTGACATCATCTTGTACACGTGTAATTCATCCGATGCAATGAAATAGAGAGTGGAACATGAAATTTCAATCCGTGAATTTCAGGCCAACAAGATTTTGTGTACACATTTAGAAAAAAATTGGTACAAGTGGTTTCTACTAAAAGATTTGCATGCCTGTAACCAACTAGCTGATGAGAAACTACAGTAATTTGTTAATTGCAAAATTATAGTTCATTAATTGAGGTGGAAAAAGTCTTTCTATCCTAAGTTAAGGTAGACAGCTATCAGATGCTTTTTAAGGTGGTAAAAATTATAAGCTGACTTCTTATGATTAAGAGGGTGTTAATTCAAAAAAAAAAATAAAAATTAAGAGGGTGTTTGGCTAATTAATCTTATTTAAATTATCTTATAAGATGTTTTTAGAGGTTATAAGATGTTAGATCTTATTCTAACAAATAATAAGATGTTAGTAATGACATTTTGTAATTAAAATGGTCAGAGTCAAATGAAGTCATTAAAGTAAGATTTTATTTTCAAAATAAGATGGGATCCCTCACCTTTTTTAAAAAGAGCTTATATATATATATTAGATTTTTATTAAAAAAACTTATCAAATACTTTTAGAGAGTTTAATTATAAGCTTTTCAAAATAGCTCTACAATAATAATAATTATCAATTAAGTTCCACTTTTTCTTCCTTGATGGAATTAGTGATTGAGATTGGCCAAGTCAATGAAATCGCATAGGTCATTTCATCAACTTGACTTTTCTCTCCAAGGTCTAAATCCTATTCTAGCTGTTTAACAATGGTTAAATATTATTTTGATTAAGACTTTATGACTTATGTTAATTAATAATTGGCAGGTTTAATTAATAATGAACCTACTTGTCATGATATACACACACATATATATATATGTATGTATATACAAAGAACTTTCAATCAACAATGTAAGTTGCAAACAAGATTGTCAACTAAAAAGTGATTTAAATTATCATTTAGATAATTTGTTGATTTATATGCGATTTTCTTTTTTCAATTGTATGTTTAAAATATTACTCCAATAGCAAAGGTAAAAATCAGATTGAGTGGAAAATTGCGTAGAGAGGATATAGTGCCAAATGCTATATAAACAAAAAAATAAACAAAAAGGAAGTGGGATTTGGTTGGTTAACTTTTCATAATAAATAAAATAAAAATTGACTATCACTTTCATCCATCTAACTAATCAAAATAGGTAAGAAGACAATTAAGTAAAGGAAAAAACACTAAATCCGATGAGCTCACCAGTTAGATTTGGTGACTTGATTTTATTTGATCTTTATAGTTGTCTAGCTAGGATTGAGATTTTCTGTTCCACTTTTATGTTTTATTATATTGCATCGAATGAATGACACGTGTACAAGATGATGTCACAATTATACATGTATCTTCCATCCAATATATGAAATATGGAATGGATCCGAGAAAGTGGAATAAGAGATCTCATCCCGTCTAGCTAGGGATGTACACCAAGAATTGCGACTGTAGGATCAGACACAGCAAACCTTCGGATATACATATACGAAAAATCACAGTGTATACAATGGCAGAGTCAGGACACGATAATGGGGTGTGCCGATACACGAAAGTGAGGAGGTCTAGATAGAAAACTCAAGAGAAATCATACGAATTATAACTAAAAATATTTTTTTTAAAAATAGTTCTCTCTGTTTTATTTTTAAAAGAAGGGGTGAGCCCAAGTTTGGCCCCTAGATCTGCAAGTGAGTGTATATATTTATATATATAAACTTTGAGTTCAATCTAAACATTATGTTATATTTTATTTTACTATTTTTCATCATAATAAGTATAATGAAATATCAAGTTCAAATCAATATTTATAAGATGTGTCATAAGCCCGATACTTCATTTATCGAATTGATCAATTACATAGGCGGATAGGCCCAATGTGATCCTTAAATTGTCTATTTAAATTCCAATCTGTAAACACAAGAGAAAAATGAAATCAACACTCGTGATATTTATCCACTCATTTTTAGTTGCGACTTTATTAAGTGACATATATCCCTTCAAATAAGAGGTGTCTCAATTTATCACTCAGCCACATTCAACATTCTCAATAAGAGAAAATGGTCATTGTTGTGATATTGGTCCATTGCTGTCTTGGCCCATTTTGCTGTCTATCCTTCGAGCCCACAAAAGCAGCCCACAATGCAAACAGGAGCCCAACCCATTTTATCTCTCATCCACGGGTCACTTATTCAGATTGCGGGATCCAAATCCCTTGTCCGCGGATCCTCTTGGTTCAATCTTGTTCGTCCGTTTGTAAGGTTCGATCTGAATCGTTGCTTTACCCTATATAGCCCTATCCTCCCGAACCCTAATTCATTCTCTGTGTAATATTTTTCTCTCTCCTCTCTAGAACTCTCTGGTTTCTTTCTCACTCTAAACTGCGATCTCTCTCTCTCGAAGAAATCCAACATCTGGTTGGTGTTCTTGTGCGATCTGAGTGTTTGGAGTTAGATCTTTGTGATATCTGTGTGAATCCACCATTTTCTCGGTATTATCCTCTTCTCTCGTGAGGTTAGGGTTTGGGTGGATTTTAAAGGGGTTTAGGGTTTCTCGGTGAAACCGGAGAGCTTTCCTTTGGGCGCTTGTGTGGCGTGGCTTGGTGTGGCTTGACCTCTTGGCTCTCTTGTGGTTCTCTCGGTGATGACTTTTTGGTTTTGGGGAAAACCTGGTCCTGAGCCGAATCATTTTCAATATTCGGTTTAGGGGTTTTATCCTCATATTATCTTGAGTTAATTTCCTTTTTTGTATTCTTTAATTCATTGTAATCATCTTTGGTTTATTTTTGAGTCTAGAGTACAAATCAGTATAATAGGCTTCTTTATTGAGTCCAGAACATTTGTTATTATTGCACTCAGTATCGATCTATTTAGAGGCGATAGATACCTAACGAAGGTATCGAGCACCTATCTGTATCGTGGTGGGTTGGTGCTTCCAGTTCTTGAGCTTCTTGGTGATCCGTTGGCTCCCTGGTGAATTTTGGTTGTGGTGAGAACCCGGGACGTGCTCCTGGTTGTAAGATTCTCTTTACCTTCTTCTCTCTTATTTACTTTCGATTAGTACTTAGTTTAGGAAACCCCGAGCATTAGCCTCTTGACCTGCATTGCCTTGAGTGCGGTGGAATCCTGAGGTGCGAAGGGAATCCACCTAGCTTTACTTTCTGTTGATCTTGGTTCTATTGGACTCGTGTGGTCCCGCGTGTCTTTTCTTGCTTATGTTGATCGTCTTTGGACTCGTGTGGTCCATTATTTGCCCCTTATTTTCTTTGTCATTGGACTCTGTGTGGTCCACTTATCTGCATTCTTCTGTTTGTGTTATTTGATAGTTGTGATACCTGCTTTGTGCTATATTCTTGTGATACCCTCTCCGTGGCTTTATCTGTGAATATGACCGTGTATCTGGTTATCATTTGGAACCCTTTAATGGGAAAAGTGATTTTTCTATTTGGCAACAAAAGATGAAGGGGATTTTAATTCAAAGAAAATGTTTTAAAGCAATTGATCAAAAATACTCGATAAAGATATCTTTCTAAATAAAATTTGAACTTGATGAATTTGCTTACTCATCCATTATCCTTAATCTGTCTGATGCTGTTTTGAGAAAAGTGGGCAAGTTAACTTCTGCCAAAGCCCTTTGGGAAAAATTGCAAGAACTTTACACTGAAACTTCCCTACCCTCAAAACTCTTTCTACTTGAAAAGTTTTTTAGATTCAAACTTGATTTGACTAAGGATATGGATGAGAACTTGGATGTTTTTACAAAATTGATACAAGATATCAAACTTACTTGGTGATAAAAACATTGATGATTATACTCCTATTGTGTTGCTAAATGCCATCCCCGATTCTTATGTTTGATGTGAAATCGCCATTAAGTATGGTAGAGACTCTATTACCCTTGATACGTGATTAATGGCCTTAAGAGTAAGGAATTAGATCTGAAAATATCCAAGGGAATGAACAGGGTCGGGAAGGTTATGCATGTCGTGGGTAGACCTCGGAATAGGAGGAATGGGAATAACAACAATGAAACTCTAGTAGTAGAAAGAGGAGTAAAAGCGGAGGAGGTCCATTCTGACCTAAAAACAATAGAAAGTGTTATAACTGTGGTGAACATGGCCATTACATAAAAGAGTGTACTAAACCCGGGAATAACTGAACAATAACCAAAACAACAATCGAATAACAAGAACCAAACCAATGATACTGTGAACTTGACAATCGGTAATGATCACATGGGTGATGTGTTTATGGTGCATGAAGTGCATGATTCGAATGTTGTGCCTTCAAATTCTTTCGAAAAATGATTGGCTTATTGATTCTCGCTTTTGCACATTTCACATGACACCTTTTAAACACTTATTTGCCTCATATGCTTCGCAAAATGGATCTGCTTTCTATGGCAAATGATAAGAAATGTCAAGTGATTGGTGTTGGTACTTGTGTGTTTGAAACTTGATTCTCGGTTTTGTTTTGACTCTAAATGATGTAAGGCATGTTCCCGATCCGTCTAACAACTTGATCTCCGTCTATGCTTGAGCATGATGGTTATGAGGAAGATGGGGTAAGGGTTTGATGAAAATCATGAAAGGTTCCCTTATTATTGCTAAAGTGAAAAGAAAAGGAACCCGTATGTTTGTAATGCTTTGAGTCCTGTCTCTTGCATGCTAAATTCTGTGAACAATGTGAACTCTATGACCAATGTGAACTCGTGATTGATAAAACGAACTCGGCATAAAAGGCTTGGTCATATAAGTTCTAAAGGTCTTGAATTGTTGCATAAAGAAGGATGTTTTGGAAATGATAAACTTACTTGTGTTCCCTTCGTGACTCATGCATTTATGGTAAACAACAAAGAGTTAGTTTCCTACTTCATCTTATCCTAAACAATCTTCATGCACCGACATTCTTGAATACTTACATGCCGATGTTTGGGGCCCGCTAGTGTTCCTACACATGGTGGGAATAGGTATTTTCTATCTGTGATTGATGATTTTTCAAGAAAAGTGTTTGTATTTCTTATGAAAAACAAGTCGATGTTTTTGAAAAACTTCAAAATTGGAAAATCTTGATAGAAAATCGATGAAAGAAAATCAAGTATTTGAGAACCGATAATGGGTTGGAATTTTGCAACCAACTCATTGATCAACTTTGTGTTGATTCAGGCATTGTAAGACACAAGTCTCGCTTACACTCCTCAAAAAATGGTGTTCTTTGAGAGGATGAATAGAACTCTTTTGGAAAGGGTGAGAAGTATGTTAAGTACATCCGGACTTTCCAAAAGTTCTGGGTGAATTGTTCATACAAACCGCTTATGTGATTAATAGATCACCATCCGCATTTTTGAAAGGGAAATACCCCGAACAAGTTTGGTCCGTAAACTGTGGACTTTTCAAATTTAAAAATTTTTGGTTGTTCAGCCTTTGTCCACCAAAAGGTCGACAAACTTGATCCAAGATCTTTAAAATGTGTTTTTTTGGGATACCCCGATGGGGTTAAAGGGCATGGTGATTGTGGTCTAAATCAAAAAAAATGGTTTTAAAGTGTTGATTAGCATGGATGTGGTTTTTAATGAAAATGAGTTCCCCTGCCTTGATGTTTCTAAAAATGTTTCTGAAACTCAAAACCCCACTACTCCTAATAAGGTGGAGCTTTCTAATGTGCCTTCTATTTCTGTGAATGATAACCCCGATATGATTGATCTTTGAGCATGACCACTGTGAATACGATGATGTGCACAATGATATTGAGAATGATAATCTTTGAATTGAATGATAATGAGCATGATGAATTTCCTCTTGTTGACACTCGAATTGAATCATGAGCATGATGATAATAATAACTTGAATGATTATGTGTTAACCGGAGATAGAACAAGAAGGAACATTAGAATTCCTAATAAGTTTGCTGATTTCCACTTAACTTCTTATGTGTTCTCTGTGTTTGAATCAATTGAAAATTCTGAGCCTAAAACCTATTTTGTGTTAGATAAATGTTTTTATCATGATTTTGATGATTTTATTAAAATGAGTTTTTATACCAAAACAATGTCTCTAAATGTTGTCCCAATACCTCCGATCGATCTAAAATGTTTTTACTATTTTTCTGAGTATTTCTTGGGGTTTATTTTCGATTTAAAATTGACAACACTTTTGTTTCAGTTCGACCTGGCCGCCCCCTATAGGGCAACCCGCACTGAGTTGAGTTTTGAAACAAAAAATGGGACGTAAAAAAAAAAAAAAAAGTGGCGACGGCCGACTCGACCGTGGGCGGCATCGGTGTGTCGGTCGACCGGCCGACCGGCGGCGACCTGCACACCGCAAGTTGGATTTTTGTTCCGCACTTCTCTGCTTTCGAAAAACGCTGGGCGGCAACCGGTCACACCGGTGAGGGCGACCGTCGCCGCCTTCTTCGACCGTCCCCCTCTGTGTAAAAATTCGCGAGAATTCAATTTCAATCTTATCTCTGCGCGACCGGTCGAACCCCATGTTTGACAAAGAAACTATCCGCTATGTTTTGCATACCTTTTCCTATTTTGTGGGATTGATTTCTAAACTATATTGATGATTTTAAATGGTTTCTTTTGCGCAAAAATCACTCCCCAGGAGGAGCCAATGTCTGGAAATCAAAGCCAAGACCTCTCCTATAAATAGAGGCTTCATTCAAGCAACAAGACACAACACTCTATACAAGCAAAGAGCAAACAAAGCAAACAATTTCATATATCTTGTTGTATTAGCCTTAGCACTTTCACTTGCACATATTTGAGGTCTAGGCTTTCAATTCTTGATTACACTTGTACTCATATTGTATCAATCATTATTGAGTTGTAATCTTGATTTTGGTCATCATTCAACACAAGACATCCTTGTGAGTATTCTTGTGGTAAGAATACACTTGGGTGATCTAGGTGATAGGTGTTTGAAGGTTGTGGTAATCTTCAAAGGTGTTGTAAAAGGATTGTGGTAATCCTCGAGGTGGTGTAAGAGGATTGTGGTAATCCTCAAGGTGGTGTAAGAGGGTTGTGGTAATCCTCAAGGGTGTTGTATTAATTTTTGGTAAATTAATAAAACCTTTTTTTTTCTTTTGAAATCCATCCCTGATATCTTGGGGTGGTAGAGATTAGGCCCTAGGTGGGTTGAACCTCTTTAAATCGACGAGTGTTGTTTTATTTCCGCATTTACATTCTCGTCTTTGGTTGATTATTCAAAAAAGAGGGCAAAATCTGAAAAACCGAGATAATCTATTCACCCCCCCTCTAGATTATCGTAGCCACTTGGACTAACATTTTGATGCTTTGTGAATTCGTGAATTCTCGTGAAATGGCCGAGTGCTTTATGCAAGATGAAATGACTTTTTGTATGTGAATAACACCGGGAACTTGTCCCAAAACCTCGTTAATTGTTCCATTGTTGATTGTAAATGGTTGTTTAAAATCAAACAAGAAAGTGAAGGTGTCGATACAAAGCTAGATTAGTTGCAAAAGGTTTTACTCGAAATAAGGCATTGATTACAATCGAGATTTTTGCACCGTTGTGAAGTTTGTAATCGTGAGAATTATGCTAGCTTTAGTGGCTCGGTTTGACGGGGAACTAAAGCAACTTGATGTTAAAACGCTTTTTTACATGGTGATTTGGAAGAGCAAATTTTTATGAAACAACTTGAGGGTTTTGAAGACAAATCCAAACCTAACCATGTATGTTTGTTGAAAAAATCTTTGTATGGTTTAAAGCAATCACCTGACAAAATGGAATAAAAAATTTGATCGGTGCATGCTTGATTTGAAATTGTAGAAGCAAATTTGATCATTGCCTGTATTTCAAACTTGATGCTATGTCTCCTGTTTTCTTCCGATCTATGTGGATGATATGCTTTTTGACTGACCATGCATTAAGGCTATTGATCATGTTAAAAACTGCTTAAGTGCTAAATTTGACATGAAATTCTTAGGTGATGCTAAGAAAATACTTGGAATGAATATTGATAGGGATAGAAATAACTATGTGCTCTATCTTCATCAATCTTCATATGTTGAGAAAATTTTACAAAAATTCTCTCTGTGTAATGCAAAATCTGTGAATGTCCTCTTGCTTTGCTCACTTTGTGTTAAGTAGGGATCATCCCCAAAACTCGATCTTGAAATCTCTTCTATGCAAAACATTCCCTATGCTAATGCCATTGGATCTCATTATGTACTTAATGGTCGATCTTAGACCGACATTGCTATCTTTGTTTCTTGCCTTTAGTAGATTTATGTCTAATCCTGGTTTGGTGCATTGGAATGCTTTGAAGTGGTTATTGAGATATCTTAGACATTCAACTCGAGTATTGCCTTAAATTTTCTAAGTGTGAGAATGGTGTTGTTTTAAAAGGGTATGTGGATTCCAACTATGCAAATGATAAAGATAACAAAAATCAACAACTTCTTATGTTTTTACACTTTGTGGCTCTTGTATAAGTTGGAAATCCCAACCGCAATATATTGTGGCCCTTTCTACACAACAGAGTCGAATATGTTGTTTATTCTTTGAGGCTTTAAAAGAAGCTTTGTGGCTTAAAGGTCTTGTTTCTGAAATTGGTTTTTTAAAACAAAATGTTGTTGTATTTTCTGACTCCCAATCTAGTATTCAGCTTTGTAAGAATCCAGTTTTTCATGACAGAACAAAACATATTGATGTTAGGTTTCATTTTATAAGGGATATTGTTTCTAAAGGACTTGCTGTCTTGAAAAAGTGGCATCTGAATACAACCCTGCTGATATGGGTACTAAGTGTCTACCCTTATCAAAGTTCAAAACTTGTTTGAAAATTCTAAATTTTGACACTGGAGACTAGGCTGTCCCTTTGGTGATTACCCCGGGCTTGCTTGCTTCTCATGTGTGTGTTTGCTTGTGAGTCCAAAACCGGTTGGACAAAAACTTGCTTATGCTTGTTTGAGTCGACACTTAAAACCACTTACTTAAGTGTTTGCCGTACTATAATAGGCTCGATGCTTATTATGGTAAAGTCCTCCGCTTGGGTCAGTGTGTCTTTGGGTAGGCACTCCGGCGATGATGATGACCAATGTACTTCCCGAGTTTGTCTAATGAACTACAATGAGCCAAAGGTGGAGAATGTTGTGATATCGTTGTTGTCTTGGCCCATTTTGTCTTGCCCATTTCCTTCCTATCGAGCCCACAAAAGCGACCCACAATGCAAACAGAGCCCAACCCATTTCATCTCTCATCCACGGGTCACTTATTCGGATTATGGATCCAATCCTCTTGTCCGCGATCCTCTTGGTTCAATCCTGTTCGTCCGCTTGTGTTCGATCCAACCGCTTGCTTTACCCTATATAGCCCTATCCTCCCGAACCCTAATTCATTCTCTGTGTAATATTTTTCTCTCTCCTCTCTAGAACTCTCTGGTTTCTTTCTCACTCTAAACTGCGATCTCTCTCTCTCGAAGAAATCCAACATCTGGTTGGTGTTCTTGTGCGATCTGAGTGTTTGGAGTTAGATCTTTGTGATATCTGTGTGAATCCACCATTTTCTCGGTGTATTATCCTCTTCTCTGTGAGGTTAGGGTTTGGGTGGATTTTCTGGGGTTTCTAGGGTTTCTCAGTGAAACTGGGAGGGCTTTCCTTTAGGGGCTTGTGTGGCGTGGCTTGGTGTTTCAATATTCGGTTTAGGGGTTTTATCCCTCATATTATCTTTAGTTAATTTCCTTTTTTTTGTATTCTTTAATTCAGTTGTAATCATCTTTGGTTTATTTTTGAGTCTAGAGTACAAATCAGATAATAAAGCTTTTTATTGAATCAGAACATTTGTTATTCTAAGATCTCAGATCGATCTATTAAGAGCAGATAGATACCTAATGTCATTTTACCCATTTTGAGATACAAAAATACTTTTTTACCCAATTTTCATAAACACCACTTTTCTACCCACTTTTGCAATGAAAGATCATAAATGTTATTATCTTCTTCCTCTCTTTTTCTTGGTTTAAAAATGTAATTTTTCTTTCATATTTTCTTCTTTTTCTAAAGATAACAATCTTCTCTTTTTTTTTTCCCTTTCATGTTTTCGATTTTTGAAGATTCAAGACACGATTGGAAATAAGTTTAAGTCATTAATGTATTTCTTGCTTCAAATATTTATGTATAATGCGGGAAATTCGCTTATTTTCGAGAAGAGAAAAAAAACTGGAATGTTCAACATGGCACGATCGTACCACCATGTGAGCATGATCGTGCCGCCATAAACGTGAGCACGATCGTGCCACCATACAGGAGAGCACGATAGTGCCACTCTAAATATGAGCACGATCGTGCAGCCCTATAGGGGCAGCACGATAGTACTACTTTAGTATGGGTATTTTTGTCTTTGTGGGTAAAAAAGATGTTTTTTATAAAAATTGATAGAAAAGTTGTTTCTCTATCCAAATAGGGTGAAAAAAAACCCACCCATAACTTCTCAATAAACTTGGTACGTATTACCCATATCGAAAAAATGTTTACTCAATTTTCATAACAAAATTTGAAATGCCTCGAAGTGTATCAATACCCCACAAAGGAACAATTAACGGGAACAATTTTTTATTTTTTTTTCATTAAGCTTTCTGTGATCTAACCTCAGTTCATTGATTGTTATTGTTCTCCAGAAACTAGATTATTCATGTTCTCACTTCTCAAGAATCTTAATATTATTATCAGAAAAAAATACCAATGTAATTATGAAACGTTTGTTTATCATATAAAAAGGTGCAGTTTTGTTGTTGATCGAAAAAGAGCTGATGCCTGAATTTGCTCAACATTTATAATAGAATTTAATTGCTGCGTTGAGTCACGAAAACTCGAGAAATATATATATCACACATCCACAATAAAATGATTTAGATAATTATACAAATCGATAATATTATAAAATCCAGAGAGTATCGACAGATATATATGGTTCTAAACAGTTTTCCCCATACAAGCTACAACCAAACATATTGATTACAATATTAATTTTCACTGTGCCAAAGCACTTGTGTTGTAAACAAGAAGAGCACCTCCAGCAAGAATACCAAGAAGAGTCACAGCCCAGATGGCTAACCCAGTTGTACCTGCAATTCACATATTTGAAACACTTAAACATCAATTTTAGGATTAACTGCAAAAACTACCCCCGAAGTTTAGCTTAATTACGAAAAAACCATGTTATCTTTTAAAATTACAAATATCCATTGACATTTGTTTCTATTTTTTCAAATTTCACCTCAAGATTTTTTTTTGACGGCCCAGAGTATCCCCACACCAGTCGGGGGCACAAACCCCACACTTCCTTCGGATTATGGGACATCCGTCCTTCCTAGGGATGGTCCTAATCGCTTGGGGAGGAGGGGCAAACCTCAACCTCTCACTCGCGATAGTCAAAGTTTGAACTCAGGACCTTGAGGTGCAATTGCAACCTCAAGGCCACTAGGCCGAACCTTGGGGGTTAAATTTCGCCTCAAGATACAGATATCAATGGGGTGTTTGTAGCACTTTAAGGGAGTATTTATAATTTTAAAAGATACCTGCAGTTTCGTTAATTAGGCTAAACCTAAGGGGTAGTTATTGTAGTTATCCCTAAATTTTATCATAATTTTTAGCCCATGATTAGGTTATTTTTGCCATTAAATTGCCAACTAATTAAGCATACCTCCAACATAAACATCACCACTTGGAGACCACTCATCCTCATTGTAGATGGGGCTGTTATTTGACAAATATAGACATTAGAATATAGTAGGAGTTAAATTGCTACTAAAAATATGTAATTGAAAAAATTGCTAAATATATGTCACCTGTATCCATCGACATTAGCACCATATTTGTCAACAAATTGGTAAACACCCTTTCCCTGAATCACAATATAAGTACATCAAATCAGGCAAGAAAATCAAGCTGGCCCATGAGTTCAATTATACACCAATTAAAGATATTCAGTTGGTAAACAATTCAGATGCATCTTCACTATGTATCAATTTTCATAAGAGGGGTAGTTTCAATTATAGACATTGGGTTCAAATTGAGCTGCTTGTTCTTTGTTATTCTGGGGTAATTGCAATTTTGGTCATGTGTAAGTATAAGTGGGTGGTATATATAGTCCTGTAAGTATTATATGTAGCAATTTTGGTCCCGCTAAATATATAGAGGTGGCATAATTGTTCATGTAAATATCTTATGTAGCAGTTTTGGTCCCATAAGTTTTGATTTTTGTGCAATTTGGTCCCATAAGTTTAAAATTTATGCAATTTTGGTTCTGAACAGGCGAAATACCCCGTGGGAACAAAATTGCACAAAAATACAACTTTATGGGACTGAAATTGCTACATAAAATACCTATAGGACCAAATATGCCACCAAAATTGCTATATCGAATACTTACAGGACCAAAATTACACAAAAAAAAACTTTATGGGACCAAAATTGCTATATCGAATACTTACAGGACCAAACATGTCATCCCTTATATCTACGGACCAAAGTTGCTACATCAGATCTTACAGGATCAAACATGCCACCCTTATACCTACGGACCAAAATTGAAATTAAGCCTTATTCTAGTCTTGGTTAATCTTTTCAGTATTATATATATGGTATTTCAGAACTTAAGAAATTAAGTGCAGTACAAGTAATTTCACATAGGCAAAACTCAAAAGAGCGGATGGAAAAACACCTTATGTACAAGAGAAACTGTAAATTACAAAAAAAACTATATACGATGTTTAGCCTAATTAAAAAATAATAATAATAATAATAAAATTATAAATTATATATACCCTTTGAGATATTACATATACTCCTTAAAGATTTGTATATATTATACAAATACCCCACGATGGTCAATACAATAAGTGTAATTTGTAATATAGAAACAAATATTAAAAGGCATAAACGGGCAAACCTTGGGCTTCCTGCCAGAGGCATCGAGACCATCCCTCAAGTCCATGCCTCCGTTGACTCCTATAGACATTAATTCAAAAATGAAACAAATAATTAATCAATGATAATTATTCAAGTAACACACTAATTTTAGTTCGGCAAAGTCGGTAACCTGAGACATAAAAAAAAAAAAAAAGCAACACTGATAATAATGAGAGAACAATAATTAATTAAATTACCATAAGGTTTGTCAGTCTTGATCTTCTTGACACCACTGGCCGCCACCCTGAAAGTGGTGGTTCTGGCCAGCGACGGCAGCCCTCTCACGGCGGACTTCTCCACGGTGAAGGGAGATGGCTTCAGGCTCACTGAACTCATCACTGTGGTTGCCATTTATCTGCTATGTGATTTTCCGTGTGCCTTCAAGTTCTGTGATTGGCTCCTATTGGGGGATGGATGTCTTTGGCAATATTATGGAGCCATAGCAATAATAATCAGAAATTGGCGATTCTTATTTTGACACGTGGCGATGCTTCTGTGGCTCACTTATGGATATGGTGTTACAGCATTATCAATTTGCAAAGTCTGTTAACCGGTTCTGTGGAGACACACAAGTTTCACATCCTCGATATCCTTAGTTGGGGCCCACCATTGGTTGTTTAATATATGGTATCCAAGTTTTTTATTATTTTTTCGAGTATATTGGGATAGTAGGTGGAGGACATTAGCTCGTATGGAATCAAAACCAGTCAATTGTTCTGACAGCACAAATTTCTACCGCTAAAACACAAAGTTGATTCTAAATTATATTATTTTCAATATTTTTTGGAAACAAATTCACATATATTTTTTTTTCAAAGAGACAATTTTACATTGAAGTGAGCTTTATAAATTTGACAGATTATAACCACAGTTTTAGTGTGACACCAAAGCAATGGAGAGAATGACAGTATACCGAGAAGGTAAATCTTAACAATTTTCCAAATCAATAAGGAGAAAGGCAAATTAAGACAATATTCAAAGAATGCGGTACAACTTGCACAACCAGTATGGATCTCCTATTTCCCTACTATGTATAATCTTGTATTTCAATATATTAGATGAATGGCACGTGTAGTGAAACACTAGATGAAATAGAAGATCCCATCTGGTGCATTTTTCTATTATATATAATTACTACTAGAGAACCAGCGTCTGGGTGCAGTCATGATAAAAATTATCGCACGACTCACAAATCTTGGTGTTGTTTTACAGTTTATAATGTACTAAGCAGGTTAACGAACTTTGCAGCTGCAGCAATGCCGCTGCATATGGCACCTTCAACATTAGGCGTGACGCAAAAGTCACCACAGATTGCTAATCTCCTTTTTCCAACCCATAAGCATTTCTCCTCTCCGGCAATGTTGGCAGCTGGGAATGCACTCCCCCTGAAAACATTCACATCATCATAAGGAAGAGGGTTTTTGGAAGCATTTAATTTTATGCATATGTTTCTTCAGAGACAATCATGCATGGCAAATTTTAAAATCTCAAGAATTGAAACAGGATATACTAGAGGCAGAAATTCTGTTATAGGCATGCAGAAAGCAAGAAATACAGAGAAATCAGCCGTTAAAGAGTATGTGCAAGAAATACTTGCTACCCTAGTCAGTTGAAACTAAAACTATTAATCCAACCTTGGTTGATTTTTATATATTTTCATGATAAATGTACGTATTATGCCTTCCCGAATATTTTTTGTTTGTTTTAGTTCTGCTTAACTGATATTGAAAATAGGTACAGGACGATCCATCTCTTTTGTCAGTTATTATTCATGTTCCTAAAACCAATTAGTAGTCAAATAGTCTGAGCATATGAATGATACCAACCATCGATGAGCTTTCTTGAAAAATGGCTGTGAGATGTCAAGCCCTGTGCTTTGGAATTCTTGAAATAATTCCTCAGCCACTTTTGTCAATACTGCACTAGAAGGCTTCTGGAATCCTGTTTGAGAGATAATAAGCTCTGCATATTCTGCTGTAGAATGCAGCACCCAGCGCTCACTACACAACAAGGAAACTGTGCAATTTCAACACGCTAAAATGGAGAATTTTTTAAATTTCCAAGCCTAATAAAATATCACATATCACAGCATTAACACCAACCTAGCATTTGAACGTCCGGGCTTGCTGCTGTCACAATAAGCCCAGCTTAGAACTTTCGAGTTCTTGAAAGAAAAGCCCTTTGTTGGTATCTGAACCGTAAAAGATAAGAAATGTGAAACAGTAGTCCAAACAGGAAACCACCAGTATAAAACTAGCTCAATAGATAAGCTCTTTCAACTTAGGAAAGAGAATGCACGTGCACTTATTCAGATTTATATTCAGAACTCTGATAGCTTGGCGCCAGGGTATTCCGGAAAACGATAGAAGGATGATCGAGTAGTTTGGGAAATTGGGTAAGACTTTTCCCAACATCATAGGATGCCTGAAAACACTTACTGAGGAAAGAGGCTGTTCAAATGCCAACATAAGAGCAAAGCATGGAAGAGCTGGAATTTCGTTCATTTGTAAGGTCGTATCTGAAACCGAAATTAAATCTACATAAAACAAACAACACAGTTAACAGGATCAATACCAGCACTGGCTGACATAAGAATTAGAGCTATGCAGTTAGTAATAACTGAGACTGTGCATGTGAAGGCATATTTTGACCCGGAGAAGCTAAAGTCATTATTGCCACCAAACACATTTAAGTTGACATTTGGCCACAAACTCCCTTAAGCCTAGAAAGGTGTCTGCAGATATTTCACTTCTCCCAAGCTCCAGTATACGGACAGTCATCGACACTATTGAAAAATCATGCATGGGACTCATCCCCTCCCCCAAAAAAACAGGGCTTAGAAGTTGCACTAGAGGGGGCATTTGGGTGATTTGCTTGCTGAAAGGAGAATCAATTTGCCCTAATCAAGAAAGTCAAATTAAGTCTGGCACTGTAAGGAACTATATACTCGTATTATAATTACTGAACAATGTGAAAAAATAATATAGATGACGAGTGAAAATAGGTTAGCTTGCTTTCAGATCTTTGTTGTTCTGCTAGCTCCTAAAAGGTACATCATTAGTTTCACCAGATCTGAAGAAAAAGTAAGAAATATCAATATATCCTTTTTATTAAACAACAGAACAGGAAAGTAAAAAAAATCACAGTAATAACTGCATCAATTTCTCCTTTAAGAACTTGAAAATACAGCTTTGCATGTATGTCGGTGATAAAAGTAAATTCATGTATGACAACAATTGGAATTTAAACAATCAGCTATGATCAGAAGAAGCAAATCATTTCAGAATAAATGCCTTCTAGCAACACAAAGGCCTCAAATCAAAGAAAGGACAGACTTAATCGATGAACTATACTGGGAAAACACTTCATCTATACCAATAGGTGGTGGTTTTCCGGCGACATTTGTAAACCTGGAGGAAAATGTGTTTTTGTCTGATGCCACCACTCCCTTAAAATGGCCAACATCTTGTCCATCCAAGCTTTTCAAGGACCATGTATCATAATCATCCAACCAATCCAACCTTCCAATAGCAAGCCCAAACCTGGTTTCTATACCTAAGAGAGAGAAATGTATTAAGCAAAGTGCACTCAGAAACAGAAACTATGAACTTGAATTACATACCAGGCTCATGGCATAATGCTCTGCAGATAGAGTTCATTCCAGGAACACCAACATATCTCTTGTTTGATCCCTCCTGAATTAATCTAAACGTTAGGAAAGATAGTTGTTTGGAAGACTAAAATCTTTAATAGGCTTGAGAGCATGCAGTTCTCCAGAATTGAACTAGGCAAGGTTGTAAAAGCAGAATGAATTTACCGGAGGGGAGATGGGGCATGTTTACTCACAAATATTAAATTGAATTATGAACCCCATTATTTAAAATAGCTTATTTCGGGTATCTCTTTCAATCACCTTCCAATATAGAATTACTGTCAGAAGAATAATATGGAGCCCGAGAATTGGACAATTTGCCACTAAGGATTACACGAGTTGCAACGGTGCACATCTAAATTAGGAAGCTGCAATCACTTGACCATCTTATTACTTATTAGATGCACAAGAGAGAGAATACATCATACTCCATCAGTCCAAGAAAAGTTCACACATTACCCTAGTTATAATATAGGAAAGAGTAACATCATTCCTATTTTTACACATCCAGAGAAGTCAAACGGCAAAACAAGAGTTTTCAACTCCTATTAGCATTCCAAATAGATGAAAACTTTTTGATTCAGTCGTAACTAAAGAATAATATCTGCTATATATCCAACCTAATAGCTGATCTTTCACCAAAAACAAGAAGCCAAAAGCCCATTGGAACAGGAACTCAACACCCACGAAACAAACATAAATTTTAATAATTTGTGAACGATTAAAACATTATAAAAACCAAAATGAGCAGACAACAAAATGATTTATTGTAAAGAATGAGTATTTTTTTTCTAACCTCTTCAATGTTGACAAACTTTTTGGAGCTAAAATCAAAAGAACCAAACTTCTCCTTCCACTCAGCGACAAGACCTCTTGATTCCCAGTCATTAACTAGGCTTTGCACTTCTAAATTGCTAGCACTCACAGTGAAACACGGGGCACCGTGATCGAAAAATAGCTCTCTCCCATCTTTAGAACGTTCCCTAGAACAATTCAACGAAAAATAAACAAACAATTGTTCTTCGCAGCATACGGAAACGCTAAAAAGAACAAAAAAGAGGGGAAAAGGGAAAGATACCTTCGCTGTGACATGCGGCCGCCGGGACCTCTCCCGGACTCGAAAATGGTAACTGATACTCCATTCTTTGCCAGAATTGACGCACAAACTGCTCCTGAAACTGAAAAAAGGGAAAAAAAACATTTAATTATCAAATGTTCACTTTAACGTGTTTTTTTTTTTTTTTTGCAAGGAAAAATAGAGGAATTTGGTGCTTACTCCCGCTGCCAATGACGGCGACCTTGGACGCAACACCTGTCATGACGGCGCCGGTGAGTTCGATCGTCTTCTTTTGAATTCAGATAATGTGAAATACTGTTGAACAGCTAAAGTCATAATCCACTAATTAATTAAGATGTGGACATTATCGCGCTATGTGGCGGTAGAGTACGTTTTGCATTCATTCAATTTATGGGTGTTTGTTAGACAGAGGGATTTGGGTCCCTTCTTCGCATTTACTGCACAGTTGAACCTTCAACGCCATGGTTCTTTGTTCAATTGGACCAGTTATTGGCCTCTCTTTTTGAGAGGACAATCCGTCAAGGGTTCGAGTCGGACACATGAAACAATTAATATTGAACGCTTCAAGTGGTTTGGAAGTTAAAAAAGAGGCAAGGGTTCGAGTCCCGGACATGATGGTAGGATAATTAATATTGAGGACTTCAAGTGGCTTAGAAGCTAAAAAAGATGCCAAGGGTTCGAGTCACGAAAACAATGGTGGAACAATTAATATTGAGATCTTGAAATAGTCTGGGAGCTAAAAGAGATATCAAGGTTCGAGTCTCGAATATAATGATGGAACAATTAATATTGAGGACTTCAAGTGGCCTAGGAGCTAAAAGAGATGCCAAGGGTTCGAGTCCCGGACGCAACGGTAGAACAATTAATATTAAGGTCTTCAAATGATTTGGGAGCTAAAAGAGACGCCAAGGTTGAGTTCCGAACACAACAGTGGAACAATTAATCTTGAGGTTTTCAAGTAGCCTGAAAGCCACTATGCATTCTCTCATGAAATAGTTCCCGAGGGATAGGATTGTTTTCCCAAGGACAAGTCATGTGTAAACATGGAAATTCGGTTAGAAAAAAAAAAGAAAGATAGAACATGTATAAAATTCTTTTCGCGGTCAATCCCAATAAAAAATTTGTTTTTTTTTTTAAAGCCCAATAAAAAATTTGTGATTGAATAAATTGGTGTGAAATGTGAATCGATTGAGTTAGTTTTGACCAGAATATCAACAAATCTAGATGGATTCAATATATTATATAATATAAAAAGTAGTATGTTTGGAATAGCTCATAAACTCTTAAATCATTTAAAAGTATTTGAGAACTTATAATTTATAATATGTTCAAAACTTTTCTGATTTTATAAAATGACCTTATAAGATTGCAAAATATAATAGGAAGTTTAAGCTCATTTAAACATATAAGAATGTTCTAACTTATTTTTAAACCTTTAAACACAATCATTTTTATCTATTAATTACAAAATTATTGTATAACATATCTTATTTTATTCAAACAGGTCTTACATTAAAAATGTGATCAAGTACGTTATAGGATAAAAAATATAAAATATTCTGAATTAGTTAGCCTCTATTTATATTTAATAAACTCCTTTAAAGATATATATATATGTGTATTTTAAAATTAGTATTAGTAACATCAATCATCAATGAGCTTCCTAATACTTCTGAATCTGTGTACTTTAAAGAATCATTTTTAATTCATTGTCATATTCTATAAACTCCAAAACTATTAGTTTTAAAAAAAAACAAATAACATTAATAACATATATAAAACCACGAACAGAAATGGCAGATGGTATCATTTCACCCTTTGTAAGAAAAGTATTAGTAGGAGTTTGAATCTGCATCTTTCAGTTTCTTTGAAATTTATTCATTCCCCTACAACTACTCCTCCCAACTTATTAAAAAAATAACATATATAAACATTCCTTATACTTTTATCCTTTAAAGTATGAACTCCAAAACTATATTTTAAGATTTACCAAAACACCGTGGAAACAAAATTTAAATTGATTTAAATTGACGAGCGGCGTATGAACTTACCCAAGAAGGAAGGACCATTGTCGTAGGCCATGGTTGACTTTTAAGCGCCAAAGACTTTCTTTCCTCGGCTTTGTTGAATCTTGAATGTCAAGTGCTGTGCTAATACAATAACGCAATCAGCTTTCCTGTATATGAATTAATTATCACCGTGTTTACGTCTGAAAGAATATTAGTAGTTGTACTTAAATTTGATCCCATGATTGAGCTTTTTCAAGACTTTTGATATCAGCAGCCCCTTATTCGCTTCTCTATTTCTCTTCAAGATTGGGTATTTCTGGGTTTTGAGGTGCTTTTTCTCATCTGGGCTTCTTTCAATTTTTGCAGTATCACTGGTTGTTTACTTGATTTTCGTTTCAATTGCTAGAGATTGGGAATTGGGTAGTAGAATGTTAGCTGTTTTATGGGTGTTTGTGTGATTGGTACGCATAATTTGTTTTTCTTTCTTTTTTTGCTCCATCCGTTAAGCAAGAGAATTTTTTCCCTTGAAATGGTGCTATAATTTAACTTATAATTTGTGGGCCTTATTGACAACAAACCAATCTTTTGAGGTTCTTTTGAATTATCCCTTTGTTAGCATCCGAACATAGGATTTTGCCTGGTGGAGTGTAGAATCTCAATTGCATGACCCCCTTTGCCTTTCATCTGCTTTGATGCTAACATTTTTTTCTTAACGTGTTCTATGATCTTCCTACATGTATAAAACTCAGTTTTATGTGTTCTCCTTGAGCTTTTACCCAGAAAAAGTTGTATTGTATTCCATCCTGGGTAGCCAAGTGTTTTATGAGTCTTATTTATCGAAAATGTAAATGATTCATATATGAGGTAGAACTTACAGGGTTTTATAATAACTGTAGTTCATGATTAATTCATATATTTTCAAAATTCTATGTTGCACGTCCTAATTAGTATAAGCTTTTCGGTAAAAATTTGTTACATGAATGGGATATGTCCAATCTAATCTAGTAATGCTCGAGCTGCTATTTCGGAAACAAATAATCTTAATTCTTTGGGTGAATATTGCAATTTTGCAAGAGAATATTTGGAAATAAATCGTGGATCCGTATTCATAATTAATTCCCATTTGGATGAGGGGAAACATTTTGCAGGCTAACGACTCTTCAGGGTTATCTCATGTTTTACCAATGTATTTTTGCATAAGCCTTTTTTTATCTGCAATGACCTAACATATAGGTTTCACTCTTATTAGTTATGTTTCTGGTCTATTTTGTATTGTGGCAGGGTGTACATTCTATTCCTTTTGAAGATATCTGTCCGTTGCTATAGTGGTGGAAGTCAGTCGTGAATCCTAAAGTTATGACCTGTCTTTCTTTCTTATGCGGTAGAAGATTGGATTCAGCAACTAAACATTCCGATCTCGATAATGGTAAACCTTAAAGCTCATACTTGTAAATGCACTCCCCATTCGAACTTGCTCATATTAGGTCATCCGTCATCTGAATTTTATCATAGCTTTCTTCTTGAGTGACTTTTGTATGATCGTAACAAAATTGAACTGTATGCAGAGCTCTCAGGAGTCCACAATGTTAATCTTTATTCATATAAAGAGCTGAGAATTGCTACCGATGATTTTAGTCCAGCAAATAAAATTGGGGAGGGAGGATTTGGTTCTGTTTTTAAGGTAAATGAAGTCTCTCTCTGAGTTTTTTTTTCTGGCGTCAACTTTAAAAGTTTGAAGCTGACTTTGGGTATTCCGGAAAAAAAAAAAAATATATTGATAAGTAGGGAAAGCTTAAGAATGGACAGATGGCAGCAATAAAAGTTCTCTCTTCTGAGTCGAGACAAGGAGTACGAGAGTTCTTGACAGAGATTCAAGTGATTTCAGATGTGAAGCATGAAAATTTGGTGAAGCTCTATGGTTGTTGTGTGGAAGGTGACCAAAGAATCCTCGTCTACAATTACCTCGAGAATAACAGCCTAGCCGATACACTTATTGGTATACATCTTGTTATATTTTAAAATTTTAATCTCACTCTCATCATTTGTAGTATCCTTGTACTTCATATAATGTAAAGTTCTATTTTTTTTGTACAAGTCATAAAAACTCCATTAGTCCTGGTGATGAGTGTTTCTCTTCAGGACTAAAAGGTTTTTACTTAACTACGTGGACCCCATTTTTTCTGAGAGTTACTTTTTATGGAAATGATTGGATGAATCTTTATGATCGTTCTACAGGTGGAAGACACAGCAGCATCCACTTTAGTTGGCAAACGCGGACTAAGATTTGCATTGGAGTTGCAAGGGGGCTTGCATACCTTCACGAGGAAGTGAGGCCGCATATTATCCACAGAGACATCAAGGCAAGCAATATTCTTCTCGACGAATATTTGAACCCGAAAATTTCAGATTTCGGTCTTGCCAAGCTCATTGCTCCCAACATGACTCATGTCAGTACACGTGTGGCGGGGACCATGTAAGTTGTAAGATCTGCTTGAACTGTCCAAAGCATGAATTTATATTCAATCTATCGTGCTGAACTGTGTTCATAAGTTAGAATCATTGCTAATTGCTGATTGAAAGTTAACTAAATCAGTGCAAACAGGGTTTGATTAAGATGTCATAGAAGATTTTTAGCAGACTAGAATTGGTTAAGATTAATATTGTGTTTTAATAGCACGTTGATTGTGGATATCTATATCTAGTTGTGTAATCCATGCGGCATGTTCTTTTTCGTAATTATGACTTTCTAATGTGTGTGATCAAAAAATTGCTCTTTACACCACAATCTGTGTGTTAACACATGTTGAATATCTTAAGAGCATTTTGGTGTGCTATAATATGCGCCTTTTTATTGTTTTATCAATAAATATGTGCTGATTTGAATATTTGTTGGTTGTTACAGAGGTTATTTGGCACCAGAATATGCAATAAGAGGCCAACTGACGCGTAGGGCGGATATTTACAGTTTTGGCGTTCTCCTTATTGAAATAGTCAGCGGGAGATGCAACACCAATACACGATTACCCATAGACGAACAGTATATTCTCGAAAGGGTATGCAGTTAATTTGAGACTACCGGCATGGCTTAACTTTAGCTTTGTCAGATCATTGTAAAGATTTCCTCAAGTTATAATGGGAGGTGTTGGTGTTGTGTTTTTCATTTTTAGGGATAATTACAAAAACCACCCCTGAGGTTTGGTTTAATTACAAAAAAACCCATAGATATTTGAAAATTACACAAATACCCTTGAGGTTTGTTTCTATGTTAATGTAAGGGAGGTAATTGTAATATTTTTACAAAATTAAGGGGGGTGTTTGAAATGTTTTTGCTTATAAAGGGGAAAAGTGTATTACATCATCAAACTTCAACGGTTTTTTTTTTTTTTAATTTTCAAAAGCCACTGGGTATTTTTGTAACCATCCCTTATTTTCATTTTTTCTCAAAGTTGCAATATATTTTTTGCAGACATGGAAACTTTACGAGAGAAACGAGCTGGTAGCACTGGTAGACACATCGCTGAATGGAGATTTCGATGCTGAACAGGCTTGCAGATTCTTGAAGATTGGTCTGATCTGCACTCAAGACTCTCCAAAGCTTCGACCCTCTATGTCGACTGTCGTCCGGATGCTCACTGGTGAGAAAGATGTTGATGGAAATACGATAACAAAACCGGGTTTAATCTCCGACTTCATGGATTTGAAGATTAGAAGTGATCCCACACCGAAGCCGGATATGAATCATACATCTTCAAATTACGATTCTTCTGGATCGGACACGTTGGAGAATACGACATTTACTTCTGCGCCTTCTTCTCAGGCATATGATTAGAGCATCTGAAGAAAAGAGGTTTGCCATGTATAGATGGTTTTTAGTTTGTTAGAAAATTTATGATGAGGTATTTTTTTTTTCTTTTTCTAGTTGGCTATGTCTATACTGTTTTACTGTCTTCTGTTCTTTGATTTTGCTCTGGTTGTGTGTAAAGCTTGTGCTTCTTTTATTGATACCCAATAATTCAAGAATTGGGATGGTATGTAAATATAGTTATGTTAAGTAGTATTTTATTTTTTAGGGATAGTTACAAAAATCTTTCAAATTTACAAACACATTGACATTCCCATTCGAGCCTTAAAATTATGCTCATGCAGGGTTAATGAACCAAGCCGCTTGTGAACTATTTAAAGTTTGACTCAATAAAAGCTCGTTTGAGTTAGTTTAATGAGGTTCGCTAAATAAATAAACTAAACTCAAGTTTAGAGATATTAAACACATTAACTCATGAGCTGACTTGTTAGTAAACTTGTGAGATAGCTTGTATAACTTAAACTAATAGTTTGACTTTAAATTTAATTTTGTATGTTTACTTATGATAAATGTAAAAATATTTAAAAACTTATTTGTTTGAATAAAATTATAAATTTTAATAAAATGTCGTATGTGTTTTAGAAATATATAATTTTATTTTGTAATAAATCGAAGAATAATTTTATTTATAATTAATATTTATTAAGTTTGTTTAGGCTAAAAAAAGCTCGTAAACCATCAATATATTCGATAAAATTAAGTTTGAGTTTAACTAGATAATAAACTAGTCAACCTCAAACTCTCAAAAGATACATGTTTGATATGTAGGGGCGGAGCTAGGCAGGCTAATTAATTTTGGGGGCTAAAACAATAAAAAAAAATATTTAAAGACCAAACTTTAATATGAGACTGTTTCATGTGTTTAAGTTTATTAGACGAATCCTAAAAAATACAAAATTGTGGACTATTTTTATGAGTTTGGGTTCGGATTGAAATACAATTTAAATATAATATTTTTCTTATTGATTATATCCCTAGACCGACTCATACAAGATTTTATGTTAAAAAAATACATTATCCGATAAAATCTTTATAAGGAAGCTGCAAAAGAAAGCCCGATTTTAAAAAGAGGGGGCAAAATTAAGAGAGAGGGAAAAGCTCTAAAACCCTTGGGAGTTGTGAAATACAGAAATAATTCTTTTGCCAATCAAACAAAGATCTCGGAGGAGAGGAGAGAATGGCATCGTCGAGCAGCGGCCTAACTTTCAAGCTCCACCCACTCGTCATTGTCAACATCTCCGATCACTACACTCGTGTCAAGTCCCAGTCTCTACCGCCTCACTCCGCCGCCGACGCCGAAGCCTCATCGCCGGCCTCTCAGCCGCCGCCCCGCGTATTCGGATGCGTCATTGGCGTCCAGCGCGGCCGCACCGTCGAAATCTTCAACAGCTTCGAGCTACTCTACGACACCGCCACCCACTCACTCGACCGCGCTTTTATCGAGAAAAAGCAAGAGCTCTGTGTGTATTTTTATTTTCCTGATGTATTTTCGTTTTACTTTTCCTTGTTTTGTTGTGCATGTGATATTTTTGTGTGTTTGTGTGTGTTTTGGGTAGTGTTTAGGTTTTCGTTGGGATAATTGAATTGATATACTGATATTTGATGTGATGGGCAGATAAGAAGGTATTTCCGCAATTTTATATTCTGGGATGGTACTCAACGGGGAGTGATGCGCAAGAACCTGATATGGCTATTCACAAAGCTGTGAGTATTCATCTAATCATCTTATTGCACCTCATTTTAATGGAACAATTTTCTGATTTTCACTCTAATAGTTAGATCGTGGATTTCTTCTTGTATTACATGGAGAAAGAATGGCCTATGGTTTATGAGTGAGAATGTCAGAGCTGCAACAATTCTGTTTTGTTTTATCTAAATTTTATAGCAATAATGTGTACACATGCAGGTCTTTGAGGTGGTGCTGTACAGCCGCTTTTTGCTATGTAATATAATTGGGTCCTGAATTGCTGCTTGTATTATTTTGCAGCATTTTAAGTAGGGTATAACTTGGATGCCGATTCTTGACTTCCCCTTCCTTTGATATTGTTTTATTTATTATGTCCTAAGTTGATGAAGTCCGAGTTAATATTTAATTGTTGTTTCCATTGTGAATTAACATCCTGTTACAATGACAACAGATCCATGTATTCCATGGCTCATGCGAAATATTTGTTTCTTACAGTTGATGGATATAAATGAGAGCCCAGTATATGTTCTTCTCAATCCTTCAATTAATCCTTCACAGAAAGATCTGCCTATTACAATTTTTGAAAGTGGTATGTATATGTTATTTAACTGTCGTTGTATTCCTTGAACGCATGCATTTACATTTTTGTTCAAACCTTGGGGTATGTCTGATGAAGAAAGTTGTATTATGAATGTGTTTCCCAAGTTATTTACTCCGATGAAAACCACGAGACTCATATTACAGTCTCGAGTCTCCTTTAGCATACTTTGAACTTTCTACACGTCTTTGTGTTGCAGAAGACTGGATCACTGTTCAAAAATTCCCCGCTTAGTCCCTGCCGATGCACTAGGCTCCCATTAACCACCGACGTTTTCTTCCGATTAGGTCCCGCCTAATCCTATCTATACCCACCTATCTCCGCTCATGTCCCGCTTAGGCACTAGACCCCAGTATGCCACCTGCCTAGCGCCTAACGTTTTTTAGAACAATGGACTAGATTAGTTCAATTTTGTTGCCCTTCCAATGAGATATCACCTATGTTTCCCTTTTAGAACGTATGGTAGAATATGTGAAACAGAGCTACATGGAACATCTTCAAGTTTAGTTTTCACTTGAGCTTGTATGTTTGAGATAAGCTATCGAAGTGTTAATTTACTGTGAGCATTTCGTTAGCTGTGGATACTGGATAATGGATTCTCTTGTTATGGAACAAATCCTCATTTTTTAGCTGTTTATGCATTTCAGTAATGAACTGTCCGCAACCTTGTTAGCCTTTTTTTGGCAACTGAAGAATTATGTCACTTCCTATGAAAGTAGGATTGTATAGTAAAATAGGCTCCATGAATAATGTTTTGCCATATCATGAACTGCATAGTCATGAGACCTGCTGATTAGATGATTTTTCACTACAATTTAATTTGCAAAACTCTTGATACTATAATTTTTTTCCCTATTTCTTGCATGCCAATTATTATCATTGAAGAGTTGCATGTTATTGGTGGCATTCCCCAGCTTATTTTTGTTCGGTCCAGCTACACGATAGAGGTATGATTTGTTTCTCAAGTTTTTTATATCACACTTCAGGGAAATTGAGACACTATATGATGCAATGCGCTTTTTATTTGCTTGCTAGACGGTAGAAGCTGAACGAATTTCAGTTGATCATGTTGCCCATCTTAAACCATCTGATGGGGGCTCAGCTGCAACTCAATGTGAGGCTTTCTTTTTCTGAAATTTTTATGAACCGGCATAAGCTCTCATTTATTACTTGAATGCATCCCTATTCTTATCCCCTGTATTGATGATAATTGTTTAGGACTTACAGTTGACCTTTCTTGTAGTGGCTGCTCACCTTACTGGCATACACAGTGCCATCAAGATGCTGAATAGCAGAATCAGAGTGCTTCATCGCAATCTTCATGGGATGCAGAAAGGTATATCTGTTTCTCTCTCTCTCTGTCTCTCGTTCTCTTTCTTTCTTCTCTTCTCCTTTTTTTTTCGGTGTTGGGTGGTTGGGTGGAGTTTTTATTGATATACACAATTTCTTTATATATATATATGTATATAGTTTGGCCAAGAAAGTGAAGTATGCACAGCATCTGACTGAGGATTGAGGAACTCAAAATCCTTAGTGGCTCTAAGATTTCTAATTTCCACTATGTGTGTGTTTGGTGAAAGGTTTAGTTTCACTCTTCGATTTCCAAATATGTTTGTAATATTTCGTTTACTGCCATCAAGATTGGGAGACGTCCAGAATGAATGTAGGAGATTAAGTCTGAGTAGTATTCCCTGAATTAGCACGTTTATATGATGGTCATGGCATTGCTGCTACTTGCAGGGGATATTCCCGGTGACAATTCATTGCTAAGGCAAGTATCTAGTCTCTTGAGAAGATTACCAGCCATTGAATCGGAAAAATTTCGAGATGATTTCATGATGGTGAGTAATTTCAGAAGTTTTTTGTTTCCTTTAATATAATTAGTTTATCCATCATGCACTTTTGTTTTCTTACAAATGCAGGAAGTTATTGTTTGAATTTATAGAAATCTCCACTGGGGACTCGCATAATATCTGAGAACATAAATTCTTAAACTTCTATTTTCCTGATCCCTCGGTTTATGCTTTCAGGAATATAATGATACGTTATTGGTAACTTATCTTGCGATGTTCACCAACTGCACAAGGTATGCCTATTAGGCTTCTATAGTTTTTCATTTCTAAACATTTCAGTGAAATCTTTTTCTCACTATTTGATTAGAGTGATTGTCTTACGATGGGACCTAGTTTGTCTTAGTCCGTGTAAAGAATGTTAAGAGTAATATGAACTCAATTAAAGATATGTTAAATGTTTTCATTCTCTTGTACAATCAAATGAACTTGATGCTTCAATTAATCATTCTTCTGTGTGCTTCTTACTCTCTATCAGTTCAACCACAACATTTGCTTATTTAGCCCTTAATTATCAGAAATTTACACATTTGTTTTCTATCGTCGCATAAAATTCAAAAGCTTACTATCACGAAATTGTAGCTTCAACTTTTAATGTACTAATTTCATGTAGCTTGTTGCATCTGACATGGTTTTCTTTTTGGTTATTTGAGCAGCACAATGAACGAGCTTGTGGACAAATTTAACGCTGCTTATGACAAGCAAAGTCGGAGGGGTGGTCGAACTGCTTTTATCTAAAATCTTATTAGTTTACATCTCCCAAATAATCAAATTTTCCTTGAAGCTGGCAGCTCATACATGTCTAGAAATTATTTGTGCAACAGGTTCATGAACAGTAGAAATAGTTTTTATCTTTTTTACCTTAGCATCCTCTAATCTGGTGTTATCTCATCTGTGGAAATTAAAGATAGGATAGTGAATTGATGAACAGGTGAATACTACTGATTGTAGAGACCGAGTATTTTTTGTCAACTACAGGCGTTTGCAGATTATTCATTCATTCCTCTTGGTCTGAGTTATAATGTACATGACATACATTAAGATGTTTTAAAGTCTTTCATAATATTTTATAGTGGAGAATTCTGTAAGTTCACAAAAGTAAACGTTCGAATTTTATAAGCTTATTTATAGGAGTTCACTTTCAAGATTTTAATAACCATAAGATAATTATAATTTCTTTTTTTCATTGTTAATACTTCAAAAATCACCTCCTGCCTAAATTTCGTATTTCTAGCAAAAATAAATCATCTCGTTCAGTGGAGCCCCCAACCCTTTTAAAAAAACTTATGCTAAGAAAAAAAATTATGAAAGACACATATACAATCGTGACTGGATCTTGTACACGTGTTATTCATCTAATGTAATAGAATAAGAGTGGAACATAGAAAATGGAACAGGAAATCTCAATCCGTCAGCTAGCCTCCGACAGCACCAAAAGCAGCATTGACCAATTCCCCAGGCACAGCATAGACGGCCAGATGGTGCAGCACCGCTGGAAGCCTGGATCAGTCCCCTGGAATCCCAGGCGACGTAACAGTTTTTAATCACCATCATAATGTTTGTGAAATTGCCAACCATCCCGACATCCAATTTCACAACCTTCAAGACACACGGTCAGCCATGGCCGCATCCCACATATTGCAGCAAAATCAGCCTTCTTAACCAAAGAAGTACTACCAACCCCAAGCCACCGCAAACCTCGGAAAAAGGGCCTTTGTAATAACTCCAAAACTCCAGCAGAGAATCGAATACAGTGACAAACATCGAGTTTTTGAAGGAGAATCCTTCCATTACACCTCCCAGAAGCCAATGTTTTAAAAGAAGCATCAGTCACATGATAGCAGTATCTCATGCTTAGCTCAGTAATGGCCTCAGCACTTGAAACAATTGCATGAATAGCCCTATCCGACATTCCTGGCATGTTGCCAACATCTAGAGATGACAATGTCTTCTTGATCCTCACACCATTATCGAGTAAGCAGATAATTCCTCTGTCGGTCACTCTTGTACAACCTCTCAAACATAAGTTAGTTAAGGGCAGATCAGATTTACTCAAAACACTAAGACCGCTATCTGTAATATCAGCTCCTCCCAGATTAAGCGAAGTCAGTGTACTGAGGTGTGATATGTAGTCGAGGCAAAGGTCTGCTATGCTCCTGCAACTGTATGTATCTAGCACTTCTAAAGTACTAGACGAGGCCAGTTCAGCTGTGGCTTCGCTAGTTATAAGATTGCATGATCGCAATTTCAACTCGACAAGTGAAGATGCAATGTTGGTGTCGTGAAATACCATGTCCGACAATAATGGTGCGTTGCGAATTTCCAACTCCTTCAAATTTTGAGACGCACGTATGAGTGATGAAAATCCAGCATCTGTGACTTTAGAAAACCCACCAAGTGTTACTGATTCTAGGCTGATACAACTCTCGGCAAGAAGCAACAAACCCATATCGTTTATTCTTTTAAAAGAAAAGGGATAGTAGTTCAATCTACTTCTCACAATAGAGAGATGAGTAAGATAACGACAGGAGGCTAAAAACTGAAGTCCGTTGTTAGTCAAGTCATGAGGCAATTTCGGTTCCGAGTATGGTCTGTCTTTAAGATCCAGCTCAACCAAGAAAGGAAGTGTGCTGGTGATTGAGGCCATAAGGGTATCAGATATGACGTCCAAGACAAGTGACAAGTGCTGCAATGCGAAACCACTAAAGCCTGAATAGGAGGTGAAACTAGAATTCACCATTTTCCTCGGAATCTCTCTTTCATATCTAAGTTTCTGTAACAAGTCTCTTACATCTTCTTCATTCACTGGCTGTAACTTCAGAAATTTCAGTGTTTTGGGGAGGATAAGATCAAAGCATGCTAAACCATATTCATCACGTTCTATTTTGCGGACTTTTATGGATAGATTCTGCCAAAATTATGGGGTTCATTAAGTTGTCTTCTAACTCAATTTGCGAGATATCAGAAGAGTAATCAGTCATACAGTATGTAAAATTGTACCTCCAAATAGAGCAAATTTGTCAGCATCTTGATGAGGTTTCTCCTAAGAATTTCAGATGAGCTCTCCCCTGCTAATTCCAGGACAAGAATCCTGATGCAAGAATAGATTCTCAGTTGTTATCTGTGATGCAATTTATATTTCTGAATCAGAACAAAGTGATCAATGTTCAAAAGCATTAAGCCATCAAAATAAACCAACCTTATAATGGGAAAGAAAGTTATAGATCATTACAATCTTGCTTGCGTTTAATTTCACATTAACACATTGTATAGACCAGATGCACACAGATTAGTTATGATAGATAGGTTACAGATCAATTGAAAAACACTAGAACTACAGCATAAATAGCAAGAGTTCTAAATAGTTCAAATTTACCCTTGATGTAGATATTTTGTGGTCGAAGGAGTCAAATGTAGAAGGAACAATGAATTAAGTAAACAACCGAAGAAATCCAGGTTTTGATAATAAAGTCAAATAATCTGATCAATTGCCTCATCATTCTCGGTGTAGAAAAAACCTGAAAAGGCTGGTAACCCTAAACATTTTCCCAGCCTGCTACAATTACCACTTCAGTAGTAACGTGTTGGCCTTTCCATTAAAATATCGCATTTGCTGGATTGGCCATACATGGAAATCTAGTTAGGCTAGTCTTCATGTCCACATTCCAATTATTACAGTCATAAGGTCACAGGGTATAACAATAATACCGAGTTCAATGAAAGCTCAGACTGAAAAATTGGAACCCATGCTCGTCTCAGTCATCCTAACAATAAAACTCAACCATTCAAGTAGAACAAAGAGTGTACCTTAAATTAGGCACTTCTCTCCAATTGAAGCAAGAACATGAAATGACAGTGATGCACATTTGAGCAAATTCAATTCTTGGATATGTGGACCAAGAATGCTGCTAACGGAGCAATCGTCCAAGTGGAGACAATTAATAGTTACACTCTTAACCCCTCTCAATCTGGGAACAATGTGACGAAGAAGATCTCCATTGGGTGAAAATGCCTATCACCAAACACACTGTCAATGAATTAAGTATCCCTTCGTCCCTATTCATATATACTACAAGGGGAAAAACGGAACAAACAAACAAAGCAAATCCACCATAACAGAACCAAAATAATTATCCAAAACGTACAGAATAATTCATGTAAAGGAAAAGGGGAAAAAAAACAGTTCTCAAAAACAATAAAAAGAAAAAAGTTGTATAATTCGACTTCACCAAGAGAAGTTCATTTCAAGCAGAAGATAAATTACTCAGGAAACGAAAGCTTACAGAAAGATCAATTGAGGGGAGAGTGGAAACAGAGTGAGAGACCATCGAACGGAGGGTCCGACACACACAAGCCAGAGTGCAAAGTGACTCCAGCTCCAGTCTTCGGAAAATCTCATCGACTATAACGGTGTCTGGGAGAGGAAAACTCTCTCGCGGCGGCGCGCCGCCACTGATTTCAGGCAACACGGCGGCGGTCTCAACGCAGGGTCGCTTGCTGCAATTTTTCATGTCGCAACACGAAACGTTGAGAAAAAAATATAATCAATAACAATACACAATAATAATATTATTCACTATATTATTATACCTTTTAACATTAAATTTCAAATAATATACTATAAAATACATAAATTAGAATAATTAAGAAATTTGTCCCAAAAATCCAGTCCATTTATTAAATAAGGCCTTCAACTCTTTCTGACTCATGTTAAATAAAAATGTTCCATTTTATTTCTGAATGGAAATAACATAAATAATCCTTCTTTGTGTAAGATAATATTAAAAAATAATATAAATTACTATTCTTGTAAATTTAAAAAAATACTTAATATTTTCTCCAATAAAATTCAAGAACCAAACAAATTGATTTTTTTTTTATTTGAGGGGGAAAAAAATTGAATTAAAGGGGAAGGTTTGATTAATTTGCTGAGAAATAGACAAAATATATTCACTGGGCCAGAATTAGTAGGTGAACAGTTACAGGGTTGTTATAGGCCCATAAAATGCATACAAGGGCCTAAAATGAAAATAATGTTATAATTAACTTGACTTGAAGAACGAAATTCGAATCAACATAGCTTTAGTAAAACAAATTAATAATAAATTTGTACTCTTATTTTTTACAAAAAAGAATTAGAAAATTCAAACAAAACCACAATAAAAATTTCAAAAATTAAAAGATTGACATAACTTAAATAAATAAACCATGGCAAAACTCAAAACCGACAAAACTAAAAATATCAAAAAATAAAAATCTAGTAATATCAATAATATTACAAAAATTATGTTTTGTTATCTCTTGTTTTCTTAATTATTCTAATTATTTCTTTTATATATGTGTATTAGTTTTTTATGTACGGTTATATGATCAACTTTTATAAAATTTTAAACATCGTTTTGTTTATGACTTTAAATATTAAATAATATTTATATGCACTTTTTTTTAAAAAATCTATCGTGCCCCCATTTCAAAAATCCTGGATCCACCACTGCTTGGTAGTCGACCATTCATAGCACTTTCGCAAAGAAATTTAATACAACCCAAACTAGTATTAGAGTATCAGATTCTAAATATGATAGTTTATTTCATATTCAACCACAATTGTACCTTTATTCTATTTGGCCTCCGATTTAGCAGTTTACCTATAATAGATTTAATCTCCTAGAATAAATATTTAATTACTAGATTTAATGGTTTAAAAAAAATGTTACTAGATTTAATAGTGCATTTGTACTCTAATAATATGTTTCTCAATCAAAAGAAAATGTAAGATATCAATTTCCACAAATTACAGTTTCCGAAAATATTTTAGTTTCTAGAATCGGATAGTCATCGAGTGGTTAAGCCTCTAAAACTCAAACTAAGGATCCGGTGTTCGATTCTCAGCATCATTTCCCTCCCTGGATATGTACTAAAAAAATATATTATAGTTTTTATATAAGCTATATGTCACAATCACTCCAGGATACAATTGATGTAAACGAAATGAAAACTCGTTTTTATTGATAACTGAAAACAAATTAATATGTGTATATGGTAGAAGCTTGTGTTATCAGAGTGATTAACCCATATGCGATCTCCTATGAATGTGTATGTCAGATAGTCAGAGATGATTAACACATATGCGATCTCATATGAGTGAAATTTATGTTCCCTCTCCTACTATCTAGAGTTGTAAATATGTTGGGTTCGGTCGGGTCGGACCAGCTTGATCCTAACCCAGCGGGCCAGGTGAAAAACCAGGTTAGGGCCGAAATTTCATCGGACCACATTTATTGTGACTCAATCCAACCCAACAATTGTATTTTTGATCGAGTCGTTCGAGCTTGTCAAGCTTCTGGCCACTTGGATCTTTTTCGTACCACTAAGAACAAAGCACAGTCCATCCCTATATACGGGTTGACCAGGCCACTTTTGTCGGCCCTACTACTATCCAGGGCCATAAGCGAGATTATCAAAATGGGTCCTTATAACGGCATTTTTTTTGTCTTAAAATATTACTATAAATCAAGGACCGAAAAATCAATTGTAATAATAATTTTCACAAAATTTCTGACAACAATAAAGACAAAAATAAATTTTAATTGCACAAATTACTATGTCACCCCCAAGTTAATCCAATACTCGTAAAAATTATAAACAAATAAACAAAGTCATTGCTCAGATCATAAATTAGACTAATAAGTAAATCAATAAAATGAAAGAGCAAAATTAAGCAAAAGTTAAAAATGTAAGCAAAATGAAGAGTATTAAGACAATAAAAAATATAAATCATAATCTGTAAGAAGCATAATCCTAAAAGTTGTCATTATTTATAAGGATTTTATGAAAGTATTTAGAAGAATTTAATGTTCATTATCAACTAAAATTGTCACTGTCATTTTCAGGAAATATTCTGAGTTAGGGTTTATATGCACCTCACATTCAAGTTAATGTTTCTCTTTTTTCACAATGTTAGGCTTCATGTTGAAGTTTCGTCTTTTTTCTTTTTGGTGTTGTATGTGTGGAGTGTATGGTTTATATACTTAACCAATTTAAAAAACTGGGGCCTCAAAAGACCTTAATATTTGATTGTGTATTAAATTTAAGGGGGTGACTGTAAAATTTTCATAAACGTAGGAGGAGATTTTCAAATATTTTTTGCAAGTGAATGAGGAAAATATAAGACCCATCAAACCTAAATGATTTTTTTGTAATTTCAAAAAAATTCTTGTTTTTTTTTTGTAATTAGCCCGAACCATAGGGGCTTCATTGTAATTATCCTAAAAGCCACCGGCTTGTTGGGCATGCCTCAAGTCCGGGCCTGCTACTATCCAGTCTATCCCCACTGTACTCCAAAATAATTTATGTAAAAACTAAGAAGTAATAACTTGGTCAATTCCCTATACTATTTTTAATCACTAATTGTAAAAGCCATAACTTATTTTATATAAATGTAGATTCTAATTTGTGTTTTGTTTACAAAACAAACAAAAACCACAAATGTTCCGTAAATCACTCGAACATGATGATGAGCTGAGGATTTACCAAAACAAAAAGGATGGAAGCAGATATTAAATGATGTAATAACTACACCCATTATTTCATCACAATTGATAGCACTAAATGTCTAAATAAGATTATCTCAATCCCCCATTTTGACTTGGTTAAGGTAATAATTACTCCCTTAAAATATATTTAGTGTAAACTTAAAGACTAATGAACCGTTTCTTTATTTTTTTTTATAATTTTTTTTTTACTATGCCTTAAAAATCTAGGGGCCTTATTTATGACTCGGTCTTGGAGACATTATTGTACAACATTATTTGAGTAGGAATATTAATGCTGTCTAACGGCTATTGAACATGTCATGTGGAAAATAAAAGTGATTTAGTGAAGATTTTTTTTAATAGATAATTAATAATCAAATAACATATATTAAAGTCCACATGAAATTATAACAAAACAAACACTCAGGGGCGAATCCAAGGGGGCCTCCCCCGCCCCCACGATTTTTTTAGCCCATTTTTTCTAAAGGGAAAAAATAATTGGTCTAGGGGAAAATTTTGAAATGGGAGTAATGTTCTGCCCTGGCCACGCCCCCTAATCATACTCATTGTATTTGATTTAAAGTTTTCACTTGAATTATTACTCGGTAGCTTAAAGATTATTTAAATAAACACTAGAAAGAAATTTAGTTAGTGCTAATTTCTTTGTCAAAGGATTAAAATTTAGAATCTTGTGACTAACAGCATATCTTTTTGTTACAATCTATCTTGAGGGAAGATTCCACATTGTAGCTTACAGCTTACTAAACTAGGAAAAGATAAAAGGAAAAGACAGTATGACGAATTTGGTATTTATGAGCTTTTAACAGTTAGTTAAATTAGCAAATTTAAATTATTTTTTGTACCTTTGGTAAATTACCTGGAAAAAGAAAAAGAAGACTGTCGACTGTCGTAATCAAATTACTGGCCTAGGTTTGCTTTTGATCTTTTTAAATTTATATACCCCCATTTGGCAGATTGCTTACGCTACAAACAAAATTAAATTCATATTTCGTGCCAAATTTTGGTTTCTTTAAATAATTATATTAAAATTACAGTAAACTCTGATTGGAAACACGTAACTGGAAAAGTAGAACCATCCTTACAATTTTTACCAACAATAAACAATTCCAAATATAATTGCTGCTAAAAACAATTTTAGGATCATAATAAGATGTTATAAATTGCTCAATCACTTGTGGTACTGGTCTGACATCAAATCAAAATTTAACCGATCTAAATATATCACATATTATTAATTCGGAAAATGATTTTTTCGGTACAATATTTACGGATGTGATCTTCTATTCCAAAAGATGTTTCATCTTCTATTCACCGCATGATTGTCGGCATGTATAAAAATTATCATATTAATTTCGAAACATAAATGGAGCCTAAATTATGCAATTGTGATTTTATATTCCATTTTAGTGTTTCATCTTCTATTCCAATGGTATTTAGCTACACATGTTACGTGCATGAGTTTTCAACATGATAACTTTTACCCACGCACCAATCATCTGCACGATGCAATATGAGATGGAAACTATTTTGAAAAATAAGATCTCGTTTGGTAATAGATTACAAAACATCATTAGGTCCACCAACTAAAACTTTAATCATCATTAATCTTGGAAATTAAATTCTCTAATAAGTGCTCGGATATCAACTCTCAATCAAATCCAATGAGAAAAAAGAGAAAGAGTAAGAAAAAAAGCAAAAAAGTTATAATTTGATTAAGTGCCGAATTACCATATGATATACAGATATAGAAGTATCACCTTTTCCCTCTAACAGTAAAGAAATCTAAAAGATAGTTTTAAATATAGGGAGCAAATGGTTCCAAATAAATGGTGTGAAATAAAAGTACCATAAAATAGGGTACTGTTATTTGTCCATTTGCTCACCAAGTATAGACACATGGACGGCTAATGATGGTTTTGCTTTGAATCTAAGTTTCTTGTTTAATTATTTATTTTTGTCTTGCTTATAAGGTTACTATTATTGATTTAAAAAAAAGTTAATGGTATTAGTAATTTAATTTAAATAGGTTGCGGTATAGCATTACACAGCATTTGGAACCAATTTCACAAATAATATGTAATAATTTTTTCTTGTGTATTTATTTATTTATTCTTAATGTTTTATCGGGGGCTCCGACATAGGGGGCATAGATATGTAATACCATCAAATTTAAGAGAATATAGCACATATCATATAAAATTCAAAATATTTGTATTCAAAATTTTAATTCTTTTATTCTTATTTGAAATATATTCGAATGTATATGAATCAATTCAAATGTTCGTATATATTCAACATTCTGACATATCTTTATTATTGTTGAGTTATTTAGAAATTATTATATATTTGGAATAAGAGTTGTTTTCTTAGAAGAAAGAGAGACGTAATTTTGGCTCAACAACCCTTATTTGTATTAAAACAACTAATCAATGACCGAGATTTACTTGATCTAACATCTACATTTCATTACAGAATTTTAGAGTATTATATATTTTGTTAGACTATTATAGTGAAATGAAATGTAGTTGTTAGATCATATGAATATCAGGGCTGACAATGAGTGACACAACACGATAAAACAACACGAACACAACACAATTACAAACACGATTACAGAGACAAAAAACACGATAAAGCATGACATGATATGACACAATACGAACACGAAGTTAAAATTACAATTATTATTATATTTAAGATCGAATAAAATAGATAACACGAAAATACGATAGTGTGACACGAACATGACACGATAACACAATTTGTCACCCTACTATAAGGATGACTCTATTTGCACCCCAATATTTGATTAATACACCACATTTCTACATACACCCATCCCTATTTTACAAACCCATCTAATTACTAAATACACCACACCTATATTTCCAATTTTACCCTCCAAACTAAAAAATCCTAACTTAAAAAGTCAGCTTTTTTCGAAAAAAAAGTTGGGAAAAATAGTTTTTTTTCCGAAAAGAAAGCTGGAAAAAACAGCTTTTTTTGAGGAAAAAGACAGCTCAAACAGCTTTTGTTGGGAAAAAAAAGCTGTTTCCAACGTTTTTTGGAAAAAAAAAAAACAGTGGAAAAAAATAAGCTTTTTTCGAAAAAAAAGCTGGAAAAAATCAGCTTTTTCGGGAAAAAAGAGAACAACTTTTTTTGGAGAAAAAAACAGCTTAAAGAACTTTTTTTGAGAAAAAAAAGTTGTTTCCAGCGTTTTTTAAAAAAAAAACAATGGAAAAAATAAGCTTTTTCGAAAAAAAAAACTGGAAAAAATCATCTTTTTTCGGGAGAAAAGAGAGACAGTTTTTTTTGAAAAAAATGTTGTCAACGTTTTTTGGAAAAAAACAGTTTAAACAGATTTTTTGGAAAAAATCAGCTTTTTTCGATCGTGCCACTGTCTTTTATTTTATTAAGGTATTATAGTCCTTTTAACTTATGACATTTTTTTAAATATTGAGAGTGGGGTGTATTAATCAAATCTTGGGGGGCAAATAGCGCCACCCCTATTATAAATAAGGGTTGGTAAGCCAAAAAGGAAAAGAATCAAGAAAACACATTATCTTCCTACTAAGATAATACCTCTTATTTCAAATATATAATTTCTAAATAACTCAACAATAAAGTTATATTAGGATTTTGAATATAAATATTTGAATTGATTCATGTATATTCGAATATATTTTAAATAAGAATAAAATGATTATAATTTTGAATATATATATTTGAATTGATTAATAAGAATAAAAGAGAGTAGGAGTGAGCGCTTGTTTTATTAACCACTAGATTAAATATGATTATATTTTATCCATCCCATAAAGATAGACAAGTAGAACAATTTACACATATTAAGAAAAATATAATAAATATAATTGGGATTATAATTTTTCAATAGTATTCCTATTATCTGAAGTGAACTATTTGTATGATACTCTTATAATTTTTTAATTTTTTTTTTAATATTTCTAATTAGTATTTTTGGATCTCATATAATTATTACAAATAAATTTGTGATACTAAAATTTTAATTTTGGACAAATCCCGTGTAACAAACGGGTGTCGTTCTAGTATCATTATAATGTAGTATTCCAACTATTTAAAAAAAAAATAAAATTTGTTAAAAACAAAGTGAATTAAATATGGGTAATTTAGTCTATTGTTATATAATTAATACTCTAATAAGAAAATAAGCCTATAATTTGGGACGGACGAAAACGAAAAGATGACATATTTTTTTGGGATCGAGGGAGTAACAATTTATTTGTAAATTATAATCTTATCATATAAACATGCAAGTAAATAGCATCTCATATATCATCACAATAATCACGTGCATCCATGAGATTTTTGTATGGCCTTAACTCAAACAACTGTTAATTAAACCCTAAATCATTGCAAAAATCAAGCAAATCAATCAAATTTTAGTGGCCACAAAACCAGTGTCAGTTTTGGATCAATATAAGTATATAAAGTATAATTCATGTTCGAAAAAAATTACTTATCCGTTATCAAAAATATTAAATTGCTCCCTAAATATTGAATCAAATTAATAATTCCCTTTGCCCCTGTTAATTGCTTTTCCAGTCAAACTTTTTCCATCCAAATGGCAGCCTCTAATTGGACAGTCAAACATGTTAAAATTCCCAAACAAGCCCTACACCGGTGGGCCCATCCCGAAATTTAAAAATTACTATTATTTTACAACTATAGAAGAGCAATTATTTCAAGCTTTGCTGAATAATTGGGTTTTCTCATAAGTATGCCTTTATTTCCCAAAAAAAGCCATAATTCCCAAACAAACCCCAATTTTTTTCCATTACTGGTTTTGGTTTGTAAATGACAAAAAGTTTTCATTTTTTTTGTTAAATCTTATCAGCAAAATCGCATTCTGTGCTATTTGCTAACTGCTGAATCATTTTATAGAGAGAGAGAGAAGGAAATTGGAGAAGGAAGGTGTGGCGTTTCTGTTTTTGCTATTTTCTTCAGAGAATGAGAATAATTTCTATTTTTTTTCCTCATTCAATGGGGGAAAAAATCGATTAAGCAGAAACTAATCTAAGGAGTCAGAAAAAGGTTTTTTCTTCTCTATGTTTTCTTCAGGTACTAATTACTTGCCTGCTAATCTCTCCTTCTTATCATTTGCTAATGATTGTCTTGTGTTTGAGTTTTTTTTTTTTCTTTATTTCTCCATTATTTTTGCTTTGAAGAATTTATTCTGGGTCAATTTGTTGTTCCATCAATTTAAGCTTCACCCTTTGTTTGCAGCTGATGATGGCCCATGCACGGAAAAGTAGTTTTTTTTTTTTTTTTGGCTTTTTCGGGTTTTTGTCATTTTTCACTTTTCTTGTGTTGTTTAAGAATTTGGTTTTATCTTTGTATGTAGGGTTTGAAGAATGGGTTCTTTGTGTCTGTTGAAATTTATGTTGGGCTTGGGTAAGGTTCTGGGTTTGGTAGAATGTTCATGTATGGAAATGCCCTGCTTTATATTAATGATTAATGAATCTTGCTGTAAGTTGATTTACATTGGGTTATATTAGTTGCCTTTTGTTAACGATTTTGAAAAGTCCTTATTAACTAATTCTTGTCAGCCTTCTTCCTGATTCTTTGAGTTATTTTCTGAGAGATTTTGTTTGTTCCTAATAGAAAAGAAATGAATATTATACTTGATGTGGTGTTCTTGCAGGGGAAATTCTATTATTCATCACTTTTTATGTTTAAGGTAAGCTTTATGCTGTCTCTCAGAATTTGTGCAATTGTCTTGCTAATTATTGGCTCTGCTTGTTGCAATTGGTGCTTATGGGAGGTGAAGATGAGATATATGAACAATATCCATTTTTTTTTTATTTTTATTTTTTATTTAATGGGTTACTTTTAAGTAGGGAGTATCTGTTGATTGACATGAAAAATGTCTGTGTTGGCTGCTTTACTGGGATAGGTGTAGTTAAACCAGATGGAGTCATACTTATTTATTTATTTTTTTCGGTATTTTCATCTTTCAGGTTTTAGGCTTCTGCATCCTGCTACTTAGTTTAGTGGGTTATTTTGAAGTAAGACCCAAAAAGAAAAAAAAATCTCATGAGTGGGTTTGATGATCATGTTGGTCTTATGGGAGATTGGATGCCCCCAAGCCCTAGTTCAAGAGCCTTTTTCTCATCAATGATCAACGATGATGCTCTCGTACGGTCATTTGCAGACTCTGGTACTGAAAATAAAAGTGGGCACCATTTTCCAGGATCTGAAGGACATAATGCTGATCAAAATTCTCTGACTCAAGCTAGCACAGGATTTGATGAAGCAAGCAACTCAAATGCGCTAACGGACCCGAAAATGAGTTCCGTGGAGGCCTTATGGAGAGGATAGCAGCCAGAGCTGGTTTCAATGCTCCAAGGTTAAATACAGAAAACATCAGACCTAATGACCTTTCTATGAACCAAGAAGTTCAGTCTCCTCGTTTGACAATTCCTCCTGGTCTTAGCCCGGGCGGTCTGCTATATTCTCCGTTTTCCTCACTAATCCACTGGTGAGCTCTTTAATGGGGTATAAAATCTTTGGCCTAGCTACTAAGATGAACTAAGAATTCTTGATTTTCTCGATCAACTACCATTAAATAAGACGACATAAGAGACAAGCTAGTTACCTAACCGGTGAGTGTTGAGCATCTCTAGATGGGTTCTGTGGTAAACATCCACGGAGCGTTAAATGCGAACTGACTATTTCAATTGTTGAGATAAGTGTATAGGGCTGGTTGCCAGATAGCTAGATCATTAACCTTTTACCTTTTTTGTCCCTTTTTACCCTTATATCTTGGGTTTTCATTAGTTTGATGCTTTAAAATTTTACACTCTTAATTGTAAGTCAGTAAAGCTATATGTTCGTCATCTTATGAAAAACGTAAATCGCACATCATGTTCATGAATTAACGATGACAAGTACATTGGTTCTTATTTAAGTTGTTATTATTATTATTATTTAATGTTTGCTTTCATATATCATCATAATTCTACAGTTATATCACAAAGTCATAATTATATTTGGATTAAAGCAAGAGGATGTTTGATTGCATTAAATAGTTCTGAAAAAAAGTGCTAGATAATAGTTGGTGATTATTTATATGCTCTATTCTAATGTAAGTCAATGATTGACATGTTTCTCGTGCAGGTTCTGCCATCTCCCACCACTGGAAAATTTTCAACTCCAACTGGAAACAATCGAAACTCTACATTGATTTTAGATGATCCTGATAAGTACAAGGAGAATACTTTTGAAGATACCTCTTCATTTGCATTCAAACCTTTTTGGAATCGATCAATTCCTAACTTTAATGCGAAAAACAAAGTAATTAATATTTAGAACTTCCATACTTGCTTTACCTTTAATTAGAATTTCATGTGCAGTATTCGATTATACGGATTTTATATTGCTTTTGCTCTCAATTTTGACCAGGTACCTGCTTCTGGTTTTGCTCCACAGTCTTTTTCTAGTTTTGGGGTTTCTGTTCATTCAGATAACTCGCTTATGCATCAAAGCGTAGAACCTCCAAAAATTCAAACCTCAAACTCACATGCAGAGAATTCTCCACCGCTTGATGAACCACACGACGATGATGGAGATCAAAGAAACAACAGAGATCCCCATGTTGGCGGGGGACAACCTGATGATGGTTATAATTGGAGAAAATACGGGCAGAAACAAGTAAAAGGAAGCGAGTATCCTCGGAGTTATTACAAGTGCACACATCCGAATTGTCCGACCAAGAAAAAAATCGAACGGTCTTATGAAGGCCACATTACAGAGATAATCTACAAAGGGGCGCACAACCACCCGCGACCTCCACCCAGCCGCAGATCGTCGCTTGGGTCCTCAAATGCTCTTGGTGAGATGCCGCTAGAATCTGAACAACTTGGGACGGGTGCTAATGGTGATCTCGTTTGGTCGACTATGCAAAAGGGAAACACTGCAGAGCTTCGATGGGAGGCAAGATAATCTCGAGGCAACATGCCCGGCACCTTTGGTCCAAGAATACAACAATGGAGCTACTTTGCAGGCTCAAAATGGCTCCCAATATGAGTCGGGTGATGGTGTCGATAGGTCTTCTACTTTTTCGAACGATGACGATGATGATGATCGTGCAACACATGGCAGCATTTCCTTAGGTTATGATGGCGAAGGAGATGAATCTGAATCAAAGAGAAGGTTTATAATTTCTTTCCAGTTCTAATTTATGTGTCATGTCGATTGACATTGAGATAACATGTTGCATTTATTTGTTATTCTAGGAGAATTGAAACTTATGCTTCGGAGATGAGTGGGGCTACCAGAGCCATAAGAGAGCCGAGAGTCGTTGTCCAAACTACCAGCGATGTGGACATCCTTGATGATGGGTATCGTTGGCGCAAGTATGGGCAGAAAGTTGTGAAAGGAAATCCAAATCCAAGGTTAATCTCCGGTTCATTTATTACTAGTTACATGATGCTATGCCACAAATCTGGATTAAATCAAGTGTTAATCACAAAAAAAAAAACTAAGATCTAGGCTAATTACAAAAAGAAAAGACCAACAGGTTTTTGAAAATTACAAAAAAAAAAAAAAAAAAACCATTTTGATTGTATCTTAAATTTAAGGGGTAATTGTAATAAACATAAGGAAAGCTTTTGAACTGTTTTTTGCATATGAAGGGGGAAAATATATAAGACGGATCAAACCTAAAGGTTTTCTTTGTAATTTCTGATAATCTGTGCATTTTTTTGTAATTCGCCCGAACCTCAGTTTCTTTTTTTTTTTTTTTGGTAATTATCCCTTACAAAAATTATCTTTGAGGTTCAAGTGTAATTACAAAATCACTCATCTATTTTTCAAAATTATAAATATCCCCTTGATATATGTTTCTATTTTGCAAAATAAACCCTCTAAAGTCTAGAGTAGGGTATATGTCAAGCATATACAAAACTCAAGGGGTATTTGTAATACCTTAAGTATTTGTAATTCTGAAAGATAAGTGGAGTTTTTTTGTAAATAGGCTAAACATCATTGGTAATTTTTGTAATTTACCCTTAAATCAACAAAGAGTTAAAAAGACATTGAGTGATCTTATGAGTTAATATAATGCAGGAGTTACTACAAGTGCACAAGCGCGGGCTGCAATGTCCGTAAACATGTGGAAAGGGCTTCTCACGACCTGAAGTCGGTAATAACTACGTACGAGGGTAAGCACAACCACGACGTCCCTGCGGCTCGTAATAGCAGCCACGTTAATTCCGGTGTCTCAAACACACTTCCTACTCAACAGGCTCCTCCTGCTGCTGTTTCAAGCCACATGCAAAGGCCTGAGCCATCTCAAATTCACGGCCGGTTCGAAGACGACCACTGGGCTCGTTTGGAGGGCCACAGATGGGACCGGGTCTGGGTTTTGGGTTCGGGTTGAACCAGCAGAGCCTCGCCAATATGGGATTGGCTGGGTTAGGACATAATCAAGGCAGGTTACCTGGAATGCCAGTTCTTCCATATTTAGGACATCAACCTCGACCGATGAATGATATGGGTTTTGTTCTGCCAAAAGCAGAACCTAAACTGGAGCCAGCAACAGATGGGTTTAACTCCTCTGATGGCTCCTTGGTTTATCAGCAGCTTATGAGTCAATTGCCGCTTGGACCACAGATGTAAATTTTTGGGATTTTTTGCCCTTACTGCTAAGACATATATACAGAATTTCACTGGGAATTCTATATATTTATCATTCATTATTTATTAGCAGCTACATATATGTCTTTTTAACAAACAAAATCTGGTCATTGAGCTCTGTGGATCTTATTCAGTTTTTCATCATCCATGGTTAGTTGAGGCCCCATTACCATTAACTTAGCTTCAATAATCAAGAAAACATATTGGTGATTCTTTATTATTTTATTTTTTGAAGATTTTAGATATACGCACTAATAAAATATGTGGAATATTTATTAATTTGCAAGTGGAATAAGAGGTGGGATTGTACTTAATAAGGATCAGAATCTTACCAGAAAATCTACTTCCGTTGCAGCAGCAAAAGAAATTTTGCGTGACTCACAGAATTGTAAATTACAAACTCTGGCAATGAACTTAATTAATTTGCAATTGAGATGCCTTATAGAACATAAATATGTTGTAAGATCTTTTTATTCCGTTACAATATACTCACAATATAAATTTTATATAAATTTATTTGGACTTGAAATTGTAGCGAGGGGTTAAGACTCAAATTCAAACTAGGGGTTTATGGTTCGATTTCTGTTCCAAAATGGTTTTTTATTTCCTATTCCACTACAGATGATAGTCACGTATATAAAAATTTAATATGATCATTTTTATACACGTAACAATCATCCATGTGTTGAAATATGAGATGAAATACTCTTTTGGGATACAAGATCTCATCCATTAATTCCCATCAGCCCTTTCCCCTCCGAGGATATGTACTCAAAGAGAAAAAAAGAAGTATATTAGTTACTGATTTATTAAATACTCAGTTTTCTCTTTTGCTGCTCATCTTTTCAAACTGCAATCATAAAAACATCTCAATGATAAACAATGTTTATACTGCTCTAGCTTTATTCAAAATGATCAATCACAGCAGTTATTACAAGAGGAAGTATATGTAATACACAGGCTCAAAAAACACAATACAACCTTAAACATGGTATTCTGGGAGAAAACTCTGTAGTTTTATACAGCAAACAGATTTCAGAGATGTCCGTCGCAACAACCCCTTAAATTTCCTGCTGAAAAATATATATTGTATCTCGGTTTTACTTTTCCCTAATAGTGTTAACTCTTTGATCGACGTTTAAAAATGCCAGAAAATATAATGTACAAGACGCGTGTGCTAGGTTACAATTTAAGATAAGTGTTTGGATTATCAACCATTGCCATAAAAATCTCTACCCTCGAAGCAAGAAAGAATGAGTAAGATGTTCCCTACATCACATCACCTTTATGAGACAAAAACCCAGGGCATCAGTGATTTTGCCATAAGAACTTCATTTGCTTCAGCCCAGGCACTGTGGCATATGATATCTTTACGTCCGATTACAAATGGTATCATGTCATTGATGGCTGTTTGCTATTATTTTCCCAGAATCGTTCTCTATCTGCTGTTTGACTGATTTCCGATGATTGAGTTCATCCCTGCACAAGCAAGAAAAAGCAATCGCAAAATTTTAAATAGATAGAATTCGTGCCAAATGAAGCTTATTAAATTCTCTAGAGTCGAGTCAAAAACAAATAGTTAATAAAAATCCACGAGGAAGGGAAATTAACAAAAGCAATAAGCACAGTAATGAATACATAATGGCCATTTTCATTTAAATAGAAGCTACTGTAAAATCCTAAATAAGTACAACCATTGATTGAAATTTATTTGTGGGTTTAATAATTATTACGAAAAAATCCGATTTCAAGAATTCAAGTAGCCTTCTTACTGCCATCCATAACTCCAAATCGTAAACTCGTTCTATTGAAAGAGTATGTAGCATGCAAACAAAACAGATACCTTCAAGTATAAAGGAAAGGGTTGATATTCTTAGAGAAACAGAATGAGCATGACATGATATAAAACCATATACTGCAAACTAGCAGATACCTGAGACAATTCCAGATCGAATCATAATAAAGAATAGCCACAATTCTGCGTTTTCTTCGTTCTCTTTGAGCATCTTCAGCCCGCTTAATCACAGGCAACTGTTTGATTCCCTTAGCCTCCATTAGCTGCTTCGCCATTGCCAGATCAGTATCTGGATAACAAATCAAAAGTCCACGCTCTCGTCCACGATAGCTTATCCCACGAGTGAATATAGAGGAAACAGTGCATGCATTTACCTGCGACAAAATTCACAATTACTTGAATGCCTCATAAAATATCATTTATGCACAGCAGAGATTGCACATGAGAGAGGAACAACAAAATGAGGTTTGTTACACAAAATAGAGGCTAAAAATTAAGGTTCACGTGTCAGTAAGATAATCGAGAAAAAGTAAAAGCATACATCGACTGAATCACTGTTGGAAGCATCACCAAATCTCTTGGACAAATACCGTTTGATGTCACCAACTGTCAAAATACCTTCCAAAGAATCTTCATCGTCAACCACGAGGACACAATTTTGCTGATCTTCACGCATATGGTTTAGCGCCTCTCTTAGAGTTTGGGTCAGAGAAACCTTCAAATAGTTGTCTGACATAGCCTGAGAAACCTGATAAAAAAGAAAAACACAAAATAATTGTTGTTATGTGAACAAAAGCTCTGCATAAAACAGCATTGAAAACCAAATCTCAAAACTTGGCTTGTTTTCACAAATGAGTTCCAATAGGAAAGGCAAAAGACAGACCTTCATATTTTCCAGTAAAATGTCAATATCTAATTGTTGATAGCTACTGAAGTTTCCAATAACAGAGAGTTCTATATCATTCCCGTCACCAGTTTGTCTCCAAATAACCTCATTTTTGTCTTCAACCGGTGAAACAACATGATAACCTCGCGGTGAACTTTTTGTATCTGATACCTCTGTCTCCTTTGGCTGAGTTGTCACAGAGGGCACCCATATTGCTAATCCAACTGCCCCCTGTTGCAATAAATAAAATCAAGGAACACATTATAAACGAATTAGTTAAGTAAGCAAAACACTAGAAATTAATGTAATTTAAGCAGTAGCCACCCAGAGGCCACTTGATAGGCAATCCATCAATGAATAGAGTTTCTTAATCATTTATTATTTAGCATGTTAAAAGAAGCAGTAAGCAGAGGATGCAAGAAACCAACCATACAAATTTAAAACTTGAAATGCTTCAAAAGTCCTCTTTAGTATAAAAGTCAGTTTCACAACTCTCGCCCTTTAGAGGTTTCCATAGTATATCAATACTCAAGCAATTAACTTGGTGGTATTACAGATGAAGAAGCTAAAATGGCATTAATACTCCTATGAGACAACACCCAAAGCCATTATATGTCATGACTAAACTAAACTAAACAATCTACCACATTGAATTTTAGTACAGATAGGCTAATGGCAACCACAACAAAATTTACCAAATCCGGCTAGATTATCTCGTTCATTAGTAAATGAAAAAGAACTAATGAATTTTTCAAAAAAAAAAAAAGAAAAAGAACTAATGAAGAACCGTAAGAAAATGGAATTTATTTGAGAGAAACTTACCATAGCTTTATTGTGAAGATTCAACTTTCCAAATTGAGTTTGTGTAGAAAGATTCGGATTACAGATTATATTGATAAGAAACTGCTGGTAACTATTAATGTCACATATCTACATGGTTGAAGACAAACAACCTAGATAGTGCTACCCATATCAAGTCAAATTCTGCAACATGAGTTGGTCTTACCCTACAGCAGTAGGATCAGGAGTTTTTCAGTAAAACACAAGCAAGTGGAAATGCATCCAAATTCTGACTGTGACTTACCATGAGGGAAGCAAGATTCTGTAATCTTTAGTCAGCTCAAAGAGAAGAAGAACTGACGTTAAAGGTACTGAACAAACAGAAGCTAATGTAGCAGCCATTCCCACCTACAGTAGGACTCAGAATTAGCAGACAGACAATGTCAAGAATTAAAATGGAAGGGAACAAATAAATACATGGAAGAGTCATAGTTAAGCCTAAAGACACAGAAGACATTACCAATGCATAGGCCTGTGGCTCAGCAACAGCAGCATTTCCTGGAATAGCTCTGTTGATAAGCTCCCCCGCACAGCCCCAAATACAGCACCCACAGCAGCACCAATCATCAAACTGGGGGCATATAACCCACCAACAAGGCCAGATCCCTTACATAGAGTAGTGGCGACAACTTTTGCCGCGGCTAATTGAGCCAGAAGCCAGATTCCCGGTGCCGATGCATTCTTTCCAGTATGTAATATTTCATCAACATTAGTGAATCCCCAATACAATATTCCAGGATACTTGAGAGCTATTAACCCAGCTCCTAAACCTCCTAAAGCAGGACAGACTACATCTGGAATCCCAAATTTTTCTTTGACAAACTGAAATGCCTCCGTGAACCAAGCCAACAAGCGAGTGAAAGCCACACTTACTACTCCGCATAGCATCCCCAATATAAGGTACAGCGGTAGCTCTGAACAAAGATATTGAAAATTAAACAATCAGACAAACACCCCAATTTAGCATAATACAACAGTCAGCTGCAACAAACAAACTGCTTATAAGTTCATCGTGAGGCTTTGCTTTTCATCAACCACATCTATCATGTTACTGACCCACAGGTTAAGAATGATTAGTGGAATCCACATCAGGAGAGAAACACGTTCTCCATGCTGGACAATATTGGTCATTAAGTATTTGAATTAATTTCCAGCGAACTTGTTTCATGTACAATGCACAAACTTCTGTTTAACAGGTCATGAATAATCGTATTAGTGTATTTAATTTTATTATAATGCAATTATTAATTTTCATCTCAACCACGCCCATCATTTTACTGATCATGGAGTAAAAATGATTAGTGAAAAACAGCAGAAGCCACCATCAGAGGTCATTCTGCTGGACTTCAAGAGTCACAATTTCAATTGGTTAAACTAACCAAGAGCCACATTCTTTCTGAAAACCAAGAGAAATTGTTGTCCATCACGGATACAACATCTATGCAGCCAATATGCATTTTTTTCTCCTAAAATAAAAAAGACTACATAATACTATGTTACGCTCATCTTAAAAGAATAAAAAGAATGTGCCCGTGGATAAGCCCATTCAATGAAAATAATCACACAGCATCCCCAAGTATGTTTTCAGTTTTACAAATACTAGAATCAGATAAAATACCAGCAGCAGATTTCAAATCATACGTGGGCACTGTGAAAGCCTGTTTCTCCCCAAGAACAGCATTTGATACAGTAGATGAGACAACAGAGGCCAATATTATCATCGCTGTTGTAAATGGAGGAGAGTTTTCAGCACGGAGAGGCCTTAAAACTGTTTCGATAGCAAAGAAACATCCAGCAACTGCTGCATTGAAACCTGAGGTGCACGAAGAAAAATAATGAGAGCAGTTTACACTAAAGATTGGTTATTTTAAAAACAAAGGTAATGACAAGTTAATATCTCCATATACATATATACCAAATAACTTAAATATATTAAGTTGGATTCATGATGGAATAAAGGCAATTATTCTGGCAGCAAGTGAAGTAACAATCATGATAATGCCCGGAACGACCCTTCCCACCGCCAAAAGAGAGGAAAAATAATAAAACAATAGCCAAAAGAGACATAAAGATAAATGGCAGATAAATGGCAATTGACAAGCCAAAGATGGGCTGAAACACCAGATAGGTCAGAAACATTGAGTCCGCATTAACATCAGAAAACATCATTCAAGATGTAGTAGACGAGGGGATACCTGAAGCAATTCCAGCAGCTGCGCCAGCAGCAACAAGAGCAATTTTCCTTTCCCTATTGTTCTCCATCATCAATGAGATCCCATTGGCACATGATTTTCCAATATCAACACTAGGGCCTTCAGGACCTAAAGAACCACCAGTCCCCAAGGTTACAGCAGCCTGGATAGCCTTCACTGTAGGGAATATTGCAGCAAGCACATCCCAGCCTTGTCCTTGAGAAGAAGTAGACTGCTTTATTTGACCTAGTATTTCAAGAAGACCATGCAAAACACCCACAACGACTCCACCCAAGACTGGTATCAAAAGTATGCGGTGCCAAGTATCAGCTAGCCTTTGTAGCCGGGCCAAGCAGCACCTTCGTTAGGGGGTACCAGCCCATGCCCATTCATGTATTACATGTACCTGAATGAAACAAACTTAGACATCATCTGATATTCTGGCGAATACAATGTTCATTCTAACCAATAATTGAAAGAACTACAATAGGTAGCCTTGAAAAAACATATATGAGTGCTTCACTTAAAAAGAGCCTGTCAAGGAAGCTTAAAATTTTCATTCTGAATAATCATGTAAGGCTAGGATAACTTAGCATGCTGGCGTTGTCAAATTGGTTCCAGTCTTAGCTCAATAACGAATGAAACTTCACTAATTTCGGTTGAAAACTAAGCTAGAAAAATGAAAATTAGGACGCACTCCTTAATTGTGGAGATGTGGTGAAATGGACATCAAGGCCTTGACTCTCATAATGGAGTCCATGTTCAAAAAATAGTACCCCTGTACATCAATTTTCTAATACTGCAACCCATTGGGAAGATAAGACAATGATAAAATTCTTTTAGCCTCTTCGTTCTGCACATGATCAGTAACCAAAAGCCATTATGATCTAATAACAGAAGAACCTTTAAGCTCAGTACTTAACCAAACTCATACAACAATCCGTAACTTATCAGTTCCGTACTAAAACATTCATCCTCTAATCATAACCAAACAAAAAGGGCACCTAAAACTTACCTAGTGAAATACATATTCCATCTGTTATAATGTCATCTAACTAACAAGCTCAAAAATTTCTTATTGGAGTTCCAATTGATATAGTAGTACAGGTAAATTTCATTCTAAAAAAAAACTATACATACATGAAGCTCCCTCTTGTCATGTAATTCCTCTAAACTCATTCTTCAATATCCAATATCCATAACCAACACAATAGTCAACCCTCCCTCCATTTCTAGTCACCTTTTCAAATATGCAGAATCTAAAGTTGCAAGCACCTTAATCACACATTAAACAGATACCTAACATACACAAAATACAAAATCTTTAAACTTCTGAACTAACCCCACGGTTAAAAGCGGCGACACAAAGGCCCGTAGCAACACCGAGGAGGCATCCGATGAGCAGCAACGCCCACTCCGGCGGCGCACTGTCCCCAAGAAAATCATCGCCTGCTGCAGCATTAGCACTAACACCATGATCTGAACGCGCAGGAGAAGAAGGGGAAGAAGAAGATAGACGGTGATGGTCCCTATCGGGTCGGAGCTTGACACTCAGCCTGCGACCCGAACCCGTCAACCCGCGATCCAAACGCTTCAATAGATCCGATGCAAATCCCCTTATTGCTGGCATTACTGTTCCTGGCCGGGGATTGGCCACCTCCCCGTTCCAGATCGCCGTCGGAACCCGATGAATTGGAGCGCAATAATATTGCGCGATCGCCATACTCGCCTCCCGATGACATATCTCCACCGCTCCGATTCTCATAAAACCATTCGTGATGTACAAACACACGCAGCTATACATACACCATCAGGGGTTTGGGACTCGTCTCACTTGATTTTGCTCTCTTTTCACGTATTGTATATTAACCTGAGTTTTTCCAGAAGCAAATCAAAATGAGTTTTTATTTATATATTTGTTTATTTATTATTAATTTTTTTGAAAGGGTTTATTTATTATTAATAATAATATGATACAAAATATATTTTACTTTTTTAACTGGATGCCGTTGCAGCTTGTTTTCAACCAGTTACAAGAATTGCATCTCATGAACTCGATTGTTAAAACATACACAAGCAAGTTGTTTTTAAAAAGTTGGAAAATCCAGCCTTTATTTTCAAAATAAGATTTTCTTTCTACAATCTCCTTTTATTTTGACTATTTTAAATTATACAATTGTCGTTACTAACATGTTAAAAACTACGATATCTTTATTTATCCAAATACTTCATCCACTTATTTTTAAAATAAGATATAACATAATATAAGTTCTAAAACATCTTATAAGTTAAATAAGCATAGCCAAACATCCTCCTAATTAAAAAAAAAAAAAAAAAAAAAAAAAAAAAAAAGCTAGTTATCATTCAAATTACAAATATCCCCTTAAAATATTTGTAAAAAATAACAATTATCTAGGGTTACTTGTAATATTAAAAGATAATCGAATTTTCTTTCATAATTAGATTGGACTCCAATGTATATTTTTCTAATTAAACCTTATCTAAATTATTGATCGCATTTTTTTTAGTACGATCCTAAGAGAGAAAGGTTGAAACGAATCACTCACGTACCTATCAACTCAATTTATTATCATTTTATAGTTCATAATTTCCTCATGGTTTTCTTTTTTTTTTTTTTGAAACGTCGATTGTATTAATAAACTCAAACGAAATGTACAAATGGTGACCAAATGGCCGAGATCATCTTGGACACAAATCCAAAAATCCAAGTAAGATCCACAGAGGGACAAAAGTCCTAAAGATGAATAAACCTGTGACAAAGAAGACAACAAACACAATCTAAACTCGGGTTTTGGCAATGATAATATAAAAATACGGAAGACCTATTGTCATTCCCATCAAGAAAGCATAAACCCCATCCAACTATACAAAAATAAGTCATCAATCCAAGGATTCCTAACTCATAGTTGAACCAAAAATGCGAGAACCTGTTCCAATCGACACAAAAACAAAGCCAACAAAAAAACCAAAGACTTGAAAGACCCCTACCGTACACCCATCCAAAACAACGCAGCAAGACCAAATCGCCCCCAAAAAAAAAAAAAAACCCAAAGACAGTTTAGCAGATACTCCCATAAAATGGAACTCATTCCACTCTAAAACCGCTGCTTCCGCTTCAACTTGAGCTTCCAACAATCTTCAAAAACCCATAAATTCTAGTCTTCCACAACCACCACAATAAATATGATGTTAGTTGGTCTCTGAATCAACATGGATCGCTTTTAAGCTCACAAATCTTCCCCCACCACATCGAGAAAGAATCGAAACATCGAAATACCATCCCAATGTATCGAGCCAATTTCCAAACCGTTTGAGCCTCGGACGCTTAATCAAAATGTGCTCAATGGTTTCAACATCTTCCCCACAAAATTTACACAAATCATCAATGTCCACCCCCTTTCTTCACATTAGATGATGTTGGTAAAATTCGAAAAACATTTCCGGATTTAAGTGTTTAATTTTGCTTTTAATCTTGAGCCCCCAACTTTTCCTTCTAATAGACTCCATCAAACTAAAGATTGGAACTACTTTCACCTTAGATCAATATTTCCAACTTTCCCCAGAATCAAATGATGGTAGGTAGATTTAACAGTGAAATTCCCTTTGGCCTCGAGATGCCAAACCAATTTGTCTCTTTTATCTTTTCCAATACTCCTAATTTTGAGAATTTTGGAACAATCCTCAATGCTGAAAATATTCTCCACTTTATCCACATCCCACGAGTTCCCATCCTCACTAAGCTCACTAACCCGGGGCGGGGTTCAAATCATCGTGAGTTTAGGCGTATGTCCTCCATAAGTAGGCATCCTAATCCAAGGAGTCTTTGCCATATCTTAATATTTTTCCCATTCCCCACTTCATACCGCAAACCTTTTTCAAGAGTCTTTCTACATCCAACCCAACATCTCCACATCCAAGAGGCATTACGCTTCACTTCTAGATCCAATAAACCGCCATTGGGAAATATCTTGCCTTCAACACTTTGCTCACAAGAAGATTAGGTTGAGTCATAATTTCCACAAATGTTTGGTAATCAAAGCTTCATTGAATAGTTGGATATCACGAAAGCGAGACCACCCGGCCCATCTTAGGAGTAGTAATTTTCTCCGACTTCCAAAATGACTTTTTGCACGAGATAAATCGATTTCCCCACCAAAATGTCTTTACGCTAATCGACAAATTTTCTTGCAAATCCGGAGGGCAATTTGAAACATGACAAAACATACACACGCAAAGCATCCAAGATAACTTTAATCAAATTTCTTACCAAATGGCAATGACAAAAACTTATTTTTCCAATTGTCCATCCTACAACAAACAACCTCCACCACAAATTGAAATACATCTTTCTTGATCTACCAATGGCCAAAGGTAATCCAAGATAACGACTTGATTTCAACTTTGATTCCAACGAACAAATTGCAAATTGCTTCTTTGAGAGTTTAGATGTATTAACTCATCAAGAAAATAGAAAGATGTCCATGTTAACCAAATCGTAGCCCGATAACTTAAGGTATTGATCAAGAATTTTCGAATACAAACCGCTTTAGCTGGAGAGAGTATGGGCCTCTGCTGAATAATAATGAATCATCCGCAAATAAAAGATGGGAAATCACCGGCCCTTACAACCGATTTTAGACCACTCAAGAATTTTTCGAAAATATTACTTTAATTATTTAGAAAAAGTTCGAATTTATAAGGAAAAGATAGAGATTGGATCTCCGATGAATGCCTCTAGAGGAATCACATATCCATGAGCTTTACCATTGATTAAAAGAGAACGAGGATTTAAGAGATACAAACAAGAACCCAATTGACAAAAAAAAACAGAGAGAACCCCATTTTTGAGCATGACCAACTTTAATGCAATTCCATTCAACTCTATCGTATGCTTTGGCCATATATCAAGTTTAATGGCCATATACCCTTTTTTGCCCGATCTATGACGATTTAGAAAATGAATAGCCCTTTGCATCGCCACATTATCAAAAATGAGTCTATTTGGTAAAAAAAGATTGATTTTCACTAATACAAACTTTGAAGGCGGGGTTTCAACCTATTAGCCATGATTTTAGAAATAACTTTATAGATCACATTGCATGTACTAATAGCCTAAATTGGGACATATAGGTTGGATTTGGGCACTTAGGAATCAATGTTACAAAGAGTAGTTAACACTTTTCTAATTTTACAATTAAAAAACCTAAATGGCGAACAAAAAGATCAAACTTAATAATATCCCAAAATTTTTGAAAAAATAAAGGGACATACCATCCTACTTGGAGCACTTTATTCGGGTTCATGCTAAGCAAAGCCTCTTGATCTCCTCCTCTTGAACCGGTGCCACTGGGGGATTGATATTCATTTCAAATGATATAGAGTGAGGGATCCCTTCAAGCAAACTCAAGTCTCCACCGCCACCTCGATTGCAAAAGCTTTTGATAGAATTCGATCGCGCTTTCTCAATCTCCATCTCTCCCCTCACAAACGATTGGTCATCATTTACCAATCTAACAATGCAATTCTTTCTTCTCGGTTCAAGCGTAAAGCGTGAAAAAAAATCCTTGGAATTTTTGTCACCTTCCTTAAGCCATCAATTCGAGACTTTTGCTTCCAATAAAGCTCTTGTCATTCCTCCGGAGTTGACTCTTAAGTTTATTCCACAAACTCCAATCTCTTTGCCCACCTTGGTCTCTAAGAATATCTAGATTAACTTTAATTTTGTCCATTTTCATGGAAGCCAATTTTCTTTAAAATTTACGCTCCATTTACAAATTAACTCTACATCTAAACATTTTATTCGAGTTGAAAGAAAAGTGTTCCACTTTTTGGTTTTATGTGACCCTCTTCTATCACAAAATTTCTTAATATCATCTTTTTCTTGCCATCTTCTATCAAAGCAAACCTCTTTAAATCGTCGATACTGGGTTCGTGGTCCAAAGAGATGATGATCCAGGAGCTCTTAAACTCATTAATCACATGAGCAAAGCAGAAAATAAATCGCCAATCAAAAGATCAAAAACTCCTGCTGAGTTTTCTCTACAAACCCTTCGCCTTCTCTATTATTAGCCAAGTGAATCCTTTACCTAACATCTTCATCTCAATCATTTCAAGATCATTGATAAAAGCCCTCGAACTTCGAAAACTTGACTACGGCTCTCTTTCTACCCCATTTTTATCCTCACGACAACAAATATCATTGAAGTCACCACCCGTGCACCAAAATTTACCCCATTTGTTGCATTTTAAATAATTCCACTGGTTCTCTCTTTCCGACTTACCCGTTGTTTGTGATACAAAAATAATCCGTAATGAATTGTTATAATTAACCTTAAATTCAACTTCAAAACAAAACTGACTAAATAATCAATAATATTGACTTTGATCGCCCACAAAAAGAAAAGACTCCCCACTTTTCCCAAGGGTCAACATATCTCCATCTATCATCAACTCTCAACTGTTTACCACACTCAGTCCCAACAAACTTACTTTTTTTTTTGTTTCACTAATAAAGACAAACTCAAAAAGTGTGGAATCTCCACGATTCCTTTAATCGATACTTGTGGGGGTCCTCCCAAACCTCTACAATTCCACACATACTTTCATTGGAAACTTTGGGACAATTGAGTGATTTCCTCCACCTTACCAAGTTGTCATTACCTACATTTTCATCTTTTTTTATCGGAAAGTGCAAGTCAATGTCACTAAAACAATCCTCATTCTCTTTATCACCACTAATCTCTCTCCCTTTAAGGCGCTGAATTTCCCCTCCCAAGATCCATACCAACAAAGACCCATCATGCCCCTACACCTCTAATATCTTACTTTAACGCTTTTCTTTTATCCCCAATTTGTCCAGAAGAAAGATTAGAAAACAAGCTGAATGGATTATTGTTGAGGAGATATCCGCTGATTAGTGGAATTCTGAAGGTTAGAAAGAAAGGGGATATTGATTGGTTTGGAAAGACCATCCAAATCCTTCGCTATCTCTCTCGAGATTGTGGTTTTATGAGACTAAGATTACGGGATAGGATTTTGGGTAGAAAGTTGATCAAGTTAGGGGCCGATTCCAATTGGGATTAGGTTTTATTATGGGAATTAGGTTTCTTTGTTTTATCTAGGTTATCATCGAAAGTTAATGGGCTTCGGTTGAAGGAAATTATTCAATATCGGGATGTTTGACAACAAAATTTGGTTTTCCGTAGGGCTTATGGTATTTTCCGGAAGAAGGTTAACTTTGAGGGTTTTTTAGTTTCACCAAAGATTGTAGCCATCGAAATGGAGGTTCGGATCATGTAGCATTATTTTTAGCCTTCCCAAGACATTCTCAAATCTTCCTTTGAGTTTGAACTTTGGCACTTAATCCACTCGCCATCTCGTCCATCTCACACTTGCTGCTTCTATATCCACCTTCCTTTTCACACCGCTTATCGAGATGGCTAATTTTCCCACAATAGAAACAAACGTTAATCACCGGCCAGATTTAAACTCAACCCACACAACCTTATCCCCAGTTTGATTAATGCCACTTAAGAGGCCATCAAGCTCGATCAGAATTCAAGAGCTTTAAATGTCCGCTTTTTAAACTTTCCCCTTCCTGAACAATAACATCCTTTAGTTTAGAAAAAGCTTTTTATTTTAAGACCCACCTCGTAGCTAAGCCGCTATTCGGGATATTCCAAACTTGATCCAAAAATCTATTCTTCCTAACTCAAGATCATTTTCACTCAAACCTTCCTCATCACTCTCTGGAGGACCACGTATTGCTATCAAAAGTCCGTATTTTCTTTTCCACAACACTTATTTTATCATCTTTCGGAAATTTAAAATGAATTGGCAGTAAGTTAAAACCAATCTCTCCGATTAAAAAGGGTTTTCGCGCCATATCCGGAAAAGTTCTTTTCAACCCCAAATTAGCTTTTTTATCACCAATATTTTGCCAAACAAACTTGAACACTCTTCCGCACTTTAGTTTATATCCTTTTCATGAATTTGAATGATATTCTTTTTCCCCTTCGATAAAAGAACTTACTTAGCTCTCTACTTTCCTAAATCTTGAGCCATCCGAGAAAAGTCCCTCACTCCGAATCAACTAAAGGACCTCAAATCTGGGCACCGCGCATAAAGCAAGAAAAAGACCAAAAAAAAATGGGGATTAAGTTAGAGTAGGGTTAATGGGCATAATAATTTAAAAAAGACAGAATAATGGAGGACTCGGAACACCGATGATAGAAAATAACCAAGAGCGAAAAAGATGGGGCATTTAAAGTTAAGAAAAGAAAAACTGGTCTACAAACCTATTAAGACAAACTAAGATTAGAAGCGACAACATTTAATGATATAACTCCATTAAATTCCAAGACAACCCATCTAAAGATTAACTACGGACATTAATGGCGAAAAAAAACCGAAGCGTGAAAAAGAAAGATTCAAATTCAAAACTCCTCGTAAGAGGGGAAGACAACTCCCAAGAGAGAGAAAATAACCTCCAAAATTTTGGTTTTCTTAATTTTCAAAAGATCGCCTATTACAATGGACGCCAACTTTCAGCAATGGGTCCAAATACGTCCAACCCATTTTGGACATCCAAACGGAGCCCGCCCAGCATTTTTCGTTGATTGGTTCGTCCATTTTGACCCCTCTTGACCTAAAATATTTTGTCAAATTCCTCGAGAAAAATGATTGTTCTAATCCTCTGTTGTGAACTGTATAAATAACCCTGCGAAACATAAATTGGGACAGGAAACTTTGTAAAGCACTTTGTAATTAATTGTTTGGTAGATGCCAATGCCAAAAGTCTTTATCATGGAAATGGAACGACATTGAAGAAATTCAATGTCTTGTTTTCATTGTGAATTACAAGCGTCTGCGGGACGGCATCTTAGTCCAGTCTTCTAAAAGTGTCAGAAATTGTCACCCCCTATCAAAATGACATTTAGATTTTTATTTTTTTTTTGAGGTGGAAAATGACATTTAGTTTTACTAGTGAAAGCAACTGGTTCTGAACTTGTTCTTTACCATTACTAATTGCGGCTTTTACGTGATGACCTGCCCTTGTTAGGCACTTGAAAATGTTGGAGAATACCATGAATATAATGAGAGTACCAATTCTGGAAATTGCATTGTGGTAAGAGAATAAAGTGCAAATGGGCTATGGACAAGATTATCAAAGACAACTAGTTATTGCCAGCAGACAAGATACATATTTCAACTCAACTCATAAAGTAAGTTTCTGGGAATTTTATTTGATACCTTGTTGAAAATGGCAAAAAAAAAAAAAAAAAAAAAAGGCCTTCCAATTCAAACACACTCATTTACAGCTAATTATACAACTCATACATGTACTAAAAGGGAAATATACAAATTATAATCATAGTCAGTCCAGAATACATTCATAGGAATGAAGCTGGCTTTGCAAGTTGGTACTACTAATGTACTTTTGTCAAACAGTTCATTCATTTGATTGATTTTGACGATCTAATACTTTATTGTTATAATGTTATTGTATGTCTTGAACTTTAATTATTTTAACTATGCAATTTTAGTATCTCAGCTTTAGGAGTATTCCACTTTTTTATCCAATCTTCATGAATGAACGAACGTCTAATTATTATATATATCATCCTCGTATGATCGGAGGGCTAAACTAAGGGGGGGCAAGTGAGGCCAACGCCCCAAAAAAATTTTCAAAAATGATTTTTTTACTTGTGTTATATTTTTAAAAATACCTATACTTATGAAAAAATTACATTTGCCCTATATATAGGTCCAAAATAGATTTCGCCCAAAGTCCGAATCTCGTCCGCCACCGTATGCCAGATATTCATTTGATATATTAGGATGTTGAATAGAAATATCGAATATGAAATTTCAATCCTAACTTTACGGGTTTAACATCAATAAGGCCTTGTAGGCCAATTATAAACAAGAATTTGAAGCTTGTGGAATTCTTTTGAGAAGATAGTTAAATATCCTTTGTCAAGTTTCAACTAAGACAGCTCAAATTCATTACTAGCAACGCCTGAACCGAAATTGAGAATGACATCTTTATACGTGCAACGATAATGATTAAATGAACTTAATTGTTTGCACGAGTTCTTAGTTGAAATTGAAAAATAAAAAAATGTTTGCAAACTTGAATCGGTAATTTTAGGTATAGTTACAAAATTTATCCTCATGTAACTTGGGTTCAAGCTCATTAAGATTTCACAATTACATTCCACTTTTAAAATATTACAAATAAAAACTTTTCTTGGCCTATTTGTAATATTTAGAAAAAGTTTAGAGATGTAATTGTAACATATTAAATAAAAAGTTGGAGTTATTTGTAATATTATAAAAAATTGAGAATCTAATTGTAAAAAGTATTTGATGGTATCATCAATTTCTTTTAGCTATGCAAACCTCGGCTCAAAATATAAGACATGTAAGCCTTAAATATGGCTTTTGTAATGTCCAAAAGTTAGCTGTGATTTTTTTGTAACACAGGCCAAACCTCAAGGCTAGTTCTTTGTAATTATCCCCAACTTCTGAAAAATCGAGTTAAGATGAAGTTTTCAACCATGTTTTCATTTTGCTCGCAGTATTGAGATCAACTAATTAACAGTCTAACATTAGTATATAAAATTTGTCAAAAGAAAAATAAAACATCAGTATATATAAATTAGAGTGTTTTCCTACTGTCGAGACAGCCGACAGGCATAGAATTAGGAGAATCTTGTGGTTGCCAAATTTATTATATATACGGTATACCCATTTATTTTATTAGATTTTATTTCTTTTTTCTTTTTTTCTTTTTGGATCGGTATTTAATTTCTATTTATAGTTATGAGTACATCGTAAATAGCCATATTCAGTAATTCACAATTTTCCACGTTTTTGGGCTTCTATTAATATTGACATTCTCATTTGGGCTTACCTCAAAACCCAAAACCTTGTGTTTTGCCATACGGCCCACATTTCTGATTTCACCTACTGGCTACTATATAGGCTACTAAAGTGCTACTGTTAACTGTTAGTGGTCGTGAAGGACACGCGTCAACAAGCGGTTTGGATAAATTAGGACACGTGTACATCCATGCGCGCACCGGTTGATAGGCTATGTAGGAATTGGGATGGGACCCACCGACAAATCTTCATACTTTCTAGGAAAACGACGGACGCCAGACCGACATCAGGCCAATATTCAACCAGGTCGCTATTTATTGAAGCACACGACGATACAATATAACTCTTGAAAATACACGTGAAATAACCGTGTCAACCGGCCGACATGATATTCTTGGCCTAATGGCCTTAGACCCTACTCTTTTTCGGACTTACAAATTTGTAGCCTTGGTCCTAACGTTTTACACAATTTCGGGTTTAATTTAATTTGATTACATAGATTTATATGGAATGCACTCATGGAGGACAATGATGTGCTGAAGTTTATATAATTCTGTACTATTATGCTTAAACAGTAATTAACTATTAATAACGTAACTGATGTGATGGTCTTGAAAAAATATTTTAGAGTTTTGCTTTACAATGTTTAAAAAGAATAATACATTTAAAATTAAAAGTTATTACATTGAATATGGACTTAAAGCGTCAATATGGCTCGAGGGCACTTTAGGTATGACATATGGTGTGCTTAAAACTTAAGCTAAAAAAGAAGAAATAAAAAATGAATTCTCCATCATAGCACCTATATTTATTGAACATAAATTATACATTTTCCCCTTATTTTGCAAAATTAAATCTCGTTTTCTGTAATTAATCCACTTATTTTTCTCTTTAATGTCTTACTAACGAACAAATGATTTATTTTTAATTAAGTATAACACGAAAGACCGATATTAAAGTCAGTCAAGACTTAAAAAGGCAAAACATAGACCAGAATATTCTGGATGATAATAGTGAGAGCTAGAGCGAGAAATGAATGATCCACCGTCCACGTGTACTTAATTAAATGGTGTTCAATAGTAACATGATTGGGGGACGAAACGAAAACACGATTCTGGTGACGAAGTGCCAAGTCTGGTTGTGAAAAAATAATATCCTCACCAAACTCAATAAGTCTGTTTTATAGGCGATTCTACATATATATAGAGCCAGAGGCTGTTTTTAACTTTTTATCATTCATTTTTATTCAATTTGTAAACATTTAATAAATTGGTGTTTGAAAATCCTAGTTAAATAGCATTGGTGTCTTTTATTAAATAGTTAGTAGCATTGTTTGTCACATCCTCATATTTAAAGCGATTATGAATTAATTGATTTAAAAATTAAAATAACAAAACAGATTAACATGTTTTTGTTTTTATGTGAGGATATCCACAATATCGTTTAATTAGAGAAATGTGGATATATAAACACTGTTTATTGAATCTGCGTATTCATAAAATATAAACATATATAGTCTTTATGGAGACAAAGGTACATATATAGTGCATTCTCAAAGCACCCAATTATGAACAATATTAATCATGTAATAAATTCACAACCTTAACTCATTATCTATTTGTGAGTTGTGAATGATGTAACCATACAAGCAGCAATTTCATGTGCTGGGACATCAAAAATATATGGTAGGTGGAGATTAGAGCTCGAAATTCCATATAATTTAAATCGAATGTTAACCATAGTATGAATCAATCTTTTTTTTTTTCTTATTCTTTAATTTGCACTATTTTTCATCGTCATTGACGCCATGTTTCTTCATTTTGAGATGGACAGTTCATAGGACATGTCAAGTGACTAAGTGAGACCCAAAAAGAAACCCAGGATAAGTGATGGGCATAATTTTAATTTTATTGTTTATTGGGGTATGTCAATGTTATTGTCTCCTTTGATCTGGATTTTTTTTTATATTTTAATCCGTATTTTCATTGTATATTTTATTTTAAAAACTGTTGTGGGATAAATTTGACTTTTCCCAAGTATTATTTTATTATTTTATACATTTATTTAATTTAAATTATTTAAATAAGTGTCCAATATTATAAATTGTCACAAATATAATTATCCAGCCAACGTTATCACATCAACCTCTTTCATTCCCGCTTCATCAACCCATTTACAAAGGTCACCCCCGCTCATTTGTAAGATTTTCAATTAATCAAGCTTCAATCAACTGGCTATTTGCTTAATATATCTCATATATGTGATGAGCAAAGATCGACAGGTTTTTTGCGATGACTGTTTTTAATTGGATACTTTAACCTCAAGTGATTTGCATTTTTAACAGCATAAAATATATATATATAGTTGTATTTTAAGTGTATCTAATTTAGAACTAATTGATTATTTAAAAATTATTTTAACATTATTTACAATAGAAAATCTCAACTGCTCTGGCCACCTACAAACAGCGCCGAAAACATGATATTCTCAGCATCTTTAATTAATAAGTTTCTATCAATATATAATAATTCATGGTTTTGCCTTTTCTAATTTGGGGTTGAAAGGTAGATATTACATAGAGTTGTGGCCCAATTGCATATGGGAGAAAAGGCATTTATCTTGTTTTTTTTTTTTTTTTTTTTTTTTTTGTGCTAGTGCTAGCCTCTTTACTCATATTGATTTTTGACAAAAAAATCCCTAGTATTCTTGGCAAAATGTCCTAGTGGGATGTACTTTGTTAAATTAATTTCAATATGATGAGCGTAGCATGAGGCAATTATATCAAAAATGTATCATTGTGTGTATTTTTTATTTATCTTCTTTTGAAATTAAATAAGAATAAGAAAACGGGATAAAATACATAATTGGTTGACTAAATAATTGCAATTGAGACCTTATATTCCATTTTGTGTTTCATCATATACAAACATCTGCCAGACAAAAATACACATCACGTGATATACGCCAGCGATCGGGATACAGTTAAAATAGAAGATTAAATATTAAATGAAATAATTATAATCAAGTTCATTCAACGCTACTCCATATTTTTGTAACATCAACTCCCCATGTTAGATGTTGACATGTGTCATATTATATATATTTATCTCTTTTGTTTATGAAATCAATATATTATATTTGATAATGGGATATACAATATTTTACGAAAAGTAGATACTACTCACCCCACCTGGGTAGTTTCTTAAATAGGTAAAAGAATCTTTTAAAACCAGCTATGTTGGGGATGATATTAGGGATATCTCTATATAATGAAATAAATAGGAAATTGTTGTTGTAAATTTGAAACTTTACCCCAGCTCTGGAATCCAATTTAATAATATGTGAGGTTTGTTGTCTAGAAGTTATGTTAAAGAAAGCATTGTTAGTACTTAATATACATTTAGGGCTCCATTTGGATGAAGTGATTTAAATGAATGGATTTCTGTGTTATTGGATTTGAAATCCACCTCTTCGTTGGGACGGTGAATTTGTGTAAGGATTTCAAATCCAAAAATAAATGAAGTTTTGATAAAAAAAATGTAGTGTTTCTATTTATTTTCTTAATTGATACTTAATAAATAAAATAAAAATATAATACTGATTATTATTTGTAAATAATTATAATTTTATACACTAATAAAAATATGAAAATAGCAACTTTTTATATATGCCGAATATGTGGTTGATTTATAATGCGTGTGCATATGTAGAGGAGAATATGTGTGAGTGTAGTGTGTGAAATGTAAATGTGTGCGGTGTGTAATGGTGGCAATGTGTGCATCCTGTAAATGTATATACGGTGTGTGTAAATGTGAAACAATGAATGCCATGCACGTGTAAATGTGCCAGCGAGTGTGTGTAATGCGTGTAAATGCGCGAGTGTGTGTAATATGTGTAGATGTGTGCGCAGTGTGTAAATATATATAATGTGTGTAAATGTATTGCATTGTGTGAATGTATCACGTGTGTAAGATGTGTGAATATGCAAGTGGGCATAAAGAAAAAAAAAAGAATGAATTTAAATGACTAGGTTTATGACTTGAAATCCTTTTGAAACGAACTAAAACTTAAAGAGTGATTTGAAATCCATCGGTTGGATTTATACGCCAAACATGAGTGTGATTTAACTAAGGATTTAAATCTCCTCCCAAATCCCCCCCATCCAATGCACCACTTATGATATGATATCAAATAAAATACCAAATTAAAATTATGAATATGGAATAATGATTTTAGATAGAATTTGGCATCTTTTGTGTATAAATTGACGGATGGGATCTTTTTCCAAACCTATTTCATTGATATCTGCTTAGTGTGGATGATTGTACCGCCTATTACACTTACCATTTATTTTCAAGCATAAATCAGCGTAAATTGCGCTTTAATATGAAGTCAGAGTGTAATGACATTAATCATCCACTACCATGAAAATCTCAGATTTAAAACACTGATTTTTAACAAGATCCCATCCCGTATAAATTGGGAGTTATTGCATGACGAGCCAGAAAATAGAAATTAATGCATGATTCAATGGGTTTATATCTTTTAGGATGTTGGAAATAAGACAATATAGAACATATAGTTGTACCATATGAGAGGTTATTTTGTTTTGATCAATATTTGGATTATCTTATATAATATTTGAAAATTTATAAAACACCATGAAATATGTGAGAAAAAAAGTAGAAAAGAAACTTGCAAATTCCCCAAACAAAGATACTATGATCTTATAAGCTATTTTGAAAAAGAATTAAATATAATTTCAAATTTATTTTTAAGATGTCAACAAACTATATACTTCAGTTTTCACTTATATCAATATATACACATAAACATTACTAATATTTTTTTTTTAAATTCTGTGATTTTTATATTATTGTCTCCTTCTTTAACGCTAAGTCATAATGTCTTTATGTGATTTTTATTGTCACAAAGGAAGAAGAAAAATGGTGAAAGCCGTTTGGATGGAAGGATTTGAAATTTATGGATTTAGTCAGCCAATAAATAAGTCATTGAGAGTTGTTTGGATTGAATGAATTACATGATGAATTTCAAATCATTGGAAGATATTTTAGAGTCAATTTGAAGGATTTCAAATTCTTTCTATTGAGTCATTGAAATCGGCTGACAAT